>JARHVA010004700.1:1165000-1267500 GCA_037957365.1 Torreya grandis | reverse complement strand
TCTAATTAGCTTGTTATATATATAGTTTATCACCTTTGTACCTTATTCTATCTCTATCCCCTTTAATCCTAGATAACCCCAATCTATATTTTTAGGATTAAAACAACTAAAAAGTGTTGTGGGAAGATAAATCTACTCCTTCACTGGTGGATTCTCAAGATACCATTAGGCTAGAATAATTCTTATAGGGTAGACCAAAAACTATTTTTTTAATAGAATAGAGATCCTTTATGTATACAATAATGCCTTTTGGATTGAAGAAGGAATTAGTTGTGTTCCACCTCATAATGGTGAATGAATTTAGAAATTTCATAAATGTTTTATTAGAGGTGTATCTTGATGATTGGAAATTATATGGATTAATCAAAGACCATGTTTAGGTGTTGTAGATGATGTTTCAAAAATGTAGACAACTAAACATTTATATAAATATCAATAAATACATATTTTCTACACCTTTGGTAGTTTATTGGAGCACATAATATGTGAAAAAGGGTTGATGGAAGATCCACTTAAAACTACAATTATCATAAACCTACCACCACTAGAAGCACATAATAAGGTTAGACATATCATAAGGTATACTAGATATCACCATAGGTTCATAAGAATTTACATAGTTATAAGTGCACCCATAGAAGAATTGTTAAAGAAGAGACAACCAACTGTTATATTGGTCAAGACAATGTCGTGAGTCATTTGGTACATTAAAGAGTAATATTTAAAAAGTAATCTTAGTGTTCATATGTTGGAAAAGTCCATTCCATGTGCATGTTTATGCCTTTGTAATTATAATAGGATCAATGCTAACATAATCTCACATAAATATATATCATCCAATTTAATTTTCTAGCTTATAAAGAACAAAAAAGAATTACTATAGTATAGAAAGGGAGGTACTTTCCATTATTAACATGGTACATAAATTCATGAATTACTTATTGGAAATCATTTTCATATTATTTATATATTATGATCCATTGAAGTACTTAACAAATAAGCCAACAATATAAGGAAGAATATGCCACTAGCTTATGTGATTTCAAGAATTCAATTTCAAAATTATGGTGAAACATGGGAAAGTAAACAATGAACCTAACTACCTGTTATCCAATTTTGACCCCTAGGTCAAAATATGATCCCTTTAGTAAAAAATTTGAACCTTAGGTGATTTAGGAGGTTCTAGTTGAGTAAAAACTACCTTATTAGCATTTATTAAGGTAAATTTGGAAATATTAAGGTAAGTCTCTTTTATGTGTTTTTGTCTATATGAGTCTCCTAGGTCAAAAAGGGTCATTTTTGGTGCCTTGAAAAATGTGTAAAAGGTTAATTGAGTTCAATAATGGTCTTAAAATATGTCATGGTATGAACCAAAGACTTTTAGGTCATAAAAAGTTAGTTATGATCAAGAAAATTTAGTTTTAGAGGCTTCCCAAATAAGTACAACATGTGAAGAGAGAGAATATGTAGATAAATGATGTTGTTAGCATGATCAAGTGTTTATATGTCCAAAACAGTGATTTTATAGTAGTTACAAAGTTAGAGGAAGTCAAAAACATCATATCTATGCTATCGACTCCTTCACAAGCTCACATAGGCAAAATGGTTTGACTAGTATGATCAGGAGAGAGAATGTGGGAGCATAAAAATTTGGTTATTTATTTTAGTATTTGGCATATTAAAACTTTGGGAATTGGTTCTCAGATTCATCTCTTTATCTCTATGAATAATTGCTATTAATTTAGGGGTCTAATATCTAGTCAACCATGATAGGGTTTTTTTTGAGCTTTCCAAGTAGAATGGTGGAATATTTTTTGAAGTAGAAAGTTTGTTTAGGTATTCAAAAAATTATCTAATCTCCTAAAGTATTTTTTAGGATTTTCGTGGAGGTATAATTTTAGAGAGATAGTCATATCTCCATTCACCACCTTGGATTGTGTTTTGTGTGTTTCTACATACAAGTTGTGTTGAGTGTTTGAACATGTTTTTATAAGGATATTAAGGTTGTGTTTTTAATGTTATCATGTTGGTGTAATTGAGGTAATGATATCTGAGTAATAATAGTCATATTTGTCTATTTTCAAGTTCTAACACACAATGTTGAAGTCATCAACTTCAACAGTATTGTAGGTCTACAAATTCAATAAAATATAATGTTGTCAATGACTCATGAATGTTTTCTAGGCATGGAGACACTATTATAGTTTAAATATGAGGTCATGGATCAATTTAAGGTATCTAAGTGTCTTAAATCCAAATGGTGTCTGAGCTAACAAGCTAGTAACCTAAGGATCACCTACAGGATGTTATGTGTAAAGGTAGTGAAAACACCAAAGTTTTAAGAGACATTGAGAAGTATATGAAATTATTAATCAAGATAAAATGTTATCCTTGAGTTAGACCATGAACAATCCATACTGTTATAGTTGGTAAATGGATTATTCAAGATCATACAAAACTCAGACTTTCCAAACAACACCTAAAAACTGGTATGGAAAGATGCTTCAATAGTGATGTTGGAAAAGTTTGAATCATTTAAAAAACTATGAAGGTTTCAATGAAATTAAAAAAATAAGACTGAGATATGGAGAATTTTTAAGGATTGGTTGGAATATAAAAATCTATATACACAGTTGATAGTCCTAGAATTGATACCTTTAGTCAAGATGACAAATTTGCTTTGACAAAGGTGATTGATGAGATTTAGACCAAAGATCAAGACACTAAAAGGTTTCATAACATAAATAACATTAAAAAATTATGTGGAGAGTTCCAATTTTGTAAATAGTTTCTTATAACACCAAATTTTTAATCATCCTCAACTATATACATAGTCAATTTCTTTGACAATTACCTTCTAGATAGTTACCTATATTAAGCTATTGAGACTTTCCTTGAACAATGTATGATGATGGAGTTTTAGGTTTAAATATAGTCTTAATACATCATAATAATAGTGATAAAATCATTGAGAATGTATATACTTATTTAAATAGGAGTACAAATTGGTTTTAGACCTAAAAAGCCTACATACATAGTCAATCCTCATGTGGATATCTACAATAAACTAATACTAGAAGTTCACCTTAGATAGTGAATGTGGTTAATTTTTGGAAACTTAAATATATTAATAGGAACTAAAGGTATCAACCATAACATTATTAAGTTTGATAATGTTGATATTAGGGTCCTAAAGTTTCAAGTTGGCAGACCACCCTAAATGGATATACATAGTCAATTGACCACTTGTAGGTATGCCTAAATGAGTCAAGGTCTCTTGGAAACCTGAGAGGAAATAGCTTGGATGATTATTTTAAGGATTTTTAAAAAAGGGAATTAATATTCCCAAGTCTTTGAATCCATTGGAATCTTATACAGGGTAATAGAGTAAAGGACCTAACATAGGTCTGAAACTCCACACATAGTCATGCCTAATTGCCTCTAAAAGAAGTTTGATTATTTTAAGGCCTAAGAGATTTGATAAACTATTGAGAGAGACTACAATTTTTTAATTTTATGGGGAAGTCATGCATTATCTCATCATATTTCAAACTCAATCAACAAGAAATGGAAACACAGTCAACATCCCTTGTTTAATCCTAATAACCCTTGCATACATAGGCCAAAGATAGTCTTAGATAAGTGGAGACAATTAGAGATTAGATAGACAAGGAAACATTAATAATATTTTTATAATAATATAAAACACTTAATAAAGTTTTAAACATCTTAAAATGATACAAAATAGAAGAACACAGGCCTCAAGCTTCACACATAGTCCAATTCACACTCATGACTATAAGGTAGTCAGCCCTAATAAGAGATGGTGGTGAGGTCAATTGGGGTTGAATGAATATTTAGACCATTGATGAGATTTTAAATATCATGTATAAACATTCTATGAAAGTTCAATTTTGATAGTGAGATAAATGGAAGAAAATAGTTAGTTAGGGTATGATTGACAGTTGGTCTCAAGAACCCTAGGCCTAAAACCATTGAGATGTAGAGAGATTTAATGAAATAAAGAGGTTATAAAACTATTTGAAGATTCCAATTGGAATGTCACATACCCCATTGAGGACATAGGATTTCAAAATAAACTTAGGAAAACTCTCACTAACTCATTTCTCTCTTAGACCTCACATACCACTTATTTCTAGTTGAGAGGCCATCTTGCTTTGCTTGGTACGATAAAAAGGATTTGCATGGGACCTTGTGATACTAGGTGAATATATCCACCCTAATTTTATTTAAATTTTGTAATTGTTTAGAGGATTCATATGCCCATCTTTATGAATAATCCTTAAGAACCCAAACCACTTTTAGGTTACTAAGGAGAGCCATATAAACTAGATGAGAGATAAATGAAGATTTATGCCTCTATATGGATCAAAAAATATTAAAAAACACCCATAAAATGTTTAATACTTCTATGATCATACTCCCATGCCAGTGGTTTGTATGGAACCATATAGAATTGTATGGAATAGGCCTAAAACCACTAATTTTTATTATTATTTTTAGGTCCGTACAAGTAGTCAAAACTTAAAATTTGGCATGGAGGTCAAGGAAGATGTTTTCTAAGTGAATCAAAAGCTTATTTTAGTTTTTTCATCTGCAGGGAGGTTGTATAATTATTTTTCACTCTCTTGGTAGGGAGGCCTAATTAAAACCTATTTAGGAGATAGAAATGGTAGAAAATGACATCTTCACTCACTCTAAGAACATTAAATTGAAACTAGAGATATAATACCATAGTGGGTACTAGAATATTCCCTTATATTCTCAATATATTCTATACTTTTCTCTCACAAAGAGGTTTGCACAAAAAAGGCTACTAAGAATGAGGCCTAATTAAGGATTTTGTTAGAGAATGACTTGTTGGGGCCATTTTAAGACATAAAAATGGATATTTTTATGTTTTATATGAGTCAAATAGGCCATACACGAATTTTTAATGAGATAAAGTAACTAAAACCAAGTTTTGACACTTGTGTGCAAAATAGGCCTAAAGAGATGAAGAGTCTTCTAGACACCTTGCAAGAGAAAGAGGTGATGTGTCAATGAGAACCTATTGGGGTTAGATGAGAGGTCTTAAGAGAAGAGAAAACATGTAGGATAAAGTTATCTAGCCACAAATAAGGCTACTTATCCTTCAACATGTCAAGAATAAAGGAGATTTTTAATAACTATTCAAGGTGTCAAACATGCATTTTAACCTCCCATGCCACTTGGAGAGATGGAAAATTTGAAGAGGTGTAGCACATGTAAAACAAGACTTGCTGAGTCTATTCCATAATTCCTTTCTTATTTTTAAATCACATGATACTTGTCTTCTCTCTCTCTCTCTCTCTCTCTCACTCACACACACACACACACACACACACACACACACACACACACACACACACACACACACACACACACACACACACACACACACACACACACACACACACACACACACACACACACACACACACACACACACACACACACACACACACACACACACACACTTGTGCTATATATTGAGCCACTTTGGCTTTCAAATGTATCCTCTACCTAGTTATGGTGAATACCTTCTCATTTTTTCTACCTTTAATCAATACAAATATAATGTTTACCTAATTATATGACTACATGTAATGATAAATATCTAAATGGTTGATATTATCAATTGTAGATGTATATCACATTGTTTGTGTCCTATTTATCTTGCCTCATGTGGTTGTTTCTATATTTTAGGTTGTAGTTGGTGTCATCAGGGGTCTCTTCTAGGTTTTTAAGTGGAATTATTCTTCCATCTTAGCCTTAAAATTCCTTACCCTTATTGAAAACATTGATGTAATAGGTTCATTCTAGGATGTGTGTATGTTCATGTTGTCTTTTAAGTCTTAGTGTATTGTGCAATGTATGGTAGTGATCAACAAAGTTTGGTGTATCAGCACTATATTTAGGTTTATTCTAGTTTTTTATTTCCTTTTCCAAGAAAGAAATTAGTATATGAGCCTAAGTTTTTCATCAAAGTGAGATAGACCTTCAATCTAGAGGTTTACCCCTATTATGGACAACCCATAGGTCTATGGGTAATCCCATGTTTAATCAAATTTAGATAGGTCTAAACAACCTTATCCTAGGGTGAAAGCTTTTGTTATAACATGACCTATAAATAATAAATATAGGGGGATATATAATACTAATGGAGGATGAGTTTGCCAGAGCTCAGGATATATAGGGGGATCTTTTATGTGGAAGTAGTCCCTAAGGATAGAGGGTATTGTATAATTTTTGTCCAAAAAAGAGTTTTAAAAAGAGTACAAATCATTGAAAAATAAGAGATTGATGATTCAATCATTTTATTTTACATTTATTTAAGGATCACTATATAAGAAATAAAGAGATAAGGTGTTTTAGAGAGTGGTGTTACTACATGAGTTGCATAATATATTCAGATAATCCCATGGTAGAGTCATAGGAGGGCATAAATATAGATAAGCTAGAAGAAATACAGTATTACTAATAGGCTTATGATTTAATCACTTTTTAAAGATACACATCAATACATAATAAATTATGACATATGTTAGAGAGTGGGTAAACAAAGTTCTAGAGATGAGATACCTCTCCACCTAGTTATGACACTATCTACATTTGAGAAATGGTAAATTGAATTTATAGGTCCCATCAAAATTCTATCAAGGAAGAGAAATGTTAGATTCATTATTCTTAGTATTAAATACCTAACAAGATGGATGTAAGTTATGTCAATAAAATATTGTATCACCAAGGCTACTAAAAAATTTATGTATGAAAATATAATTATAAGAATCAAATTCCCATTGAGCATAATGATTAATTATGGTAACCATTTATTAAATCACAAAATTATGGAATTAAATAAACACTTCCTAATCCATCATCATATAATAACCCATTACCATCCTCAAGAAAATGGCAATGCTAAGGCATTCAATAAGCTATTAGAGAAAGAACTAACAAAAGTATTCAACATAGAGATTGGATGTTGGTATACTAAGATACTAATGATATTATAGGATTATCACACTGCTTAAAAATGATTGATTATTTATTAACCCTTCTAATTAACCTATGGATTATAATTGGTAATTCCAATGTAGTACATATTTCCAATTTTGAGTTCTATGGTAACATTTAGAATAAATAATAAATATACCATTTAGAAAAGGTTGATATAACTAGTAAATTTAGATGAAAAGACATTCTTAAAAACATTTAACCAAATTTAAGAGAAAAGTCATTAAAAATATTTTCATGATAATATATAAAAGTGAAATAATTTCATATTGGTGATAAGGTATTTCTCTATAATAAAAAATATAACAATTAGGACAACTAAAAATAATGTCTTGGACCCTATCTAGTGGAGAACATTTTAAAATTGGGAGAAATAAAGTTAAGAACACTAACATACACATTGAGACAAGGCTTGTAAATGGATCCTGATTAAAATCTTACACCATAGGTACCTATAGTGAAGGGTGGTAAAAATAATGATGGAATAACTCATGAGGTGACACTATCCTTCTAGAAAGTATAATTTTGGTATAAGGTACTAAGGTTACTTATACTAGATATTAATTTTTTAGTTTTAGATAATTTCACCTCCCCATTAGGTTATAACTATCCTCCTAGATGAGAATGTTGAATAGGGATATGAAGGTATCCTTAAAATAGTTATCTTGATACCTAGTTTTTTGATGTTCCTAAAATAGGCTAGTGGGATAAATGCAAAGAATAATAAGTAATAAAAAAGTGATGATGAAAAAAACATTGGAAAAAATAAAAGAAAATTTTAAAAAATATATAAAAGAAAAAGAAAGGTAAAAATAATTCAAAACGTTAAAATCATACAAAGTAGAGAGAAAGGAATAAGGAAGATACATATCATATGTGGAAGTAAAATATGAGTGTGTAGTAAGTAATTACATACAGTGGTAAAAACATGAGCAAAATATGAACAAAACCTTAAAAAATTTCCATATATGTAAAAAATGGAAGAAACAAAAATATGGGATTATAGAAGAAACTAAGACACATCGATAAGAGAACATGACAATTTACAAATAAACAACTGGAAAATTTTATCACAGACATAAAAAATGGAAATAAAGAAAAGACACATTTGCAAAAGAAATGGATAGATGATAGTGATAGAAAAGATTGAATAAAACATGATAATAATGAGTTTTTTCCATATAATGAAAACATCAAGCAAATTAGTTTAATATAAGCTAACATCAACAAATGGGTGGGTGGAAGAAACTACATAACTGAAAAAGTTGTTAAAATGATTATGTCACAGAGATAAGAATGAAATAAATTAATGATAAGACATTGATACATACCAAATAAAAGAAAAGGAAATAACAAAAATAGATAATAAATAAGATTAATTGCATTAAAAATGACTCGACATGATTAACAGATGGATCAAGTGAACTTTAAATCAAGATTTTTGATAATATAAAAATTACACAATAGTTTGAGCATCGAAACTATATTAATTATATTACAAAGTGTACATACTGTGTTGGATGATAATTTATAATCTAATTAGATGAAGAAAATAAAGATATTAATCATTTTGTCATTACTAAATATATTATTAAACTCAAATAAAAATAATAATTTAATCAAATTAGAAATCCTGAATCCATTGGGAGCATTTTATTAAGTCCCATCTATCATAACACATGAAGAGGATACTTAAAAATACATCAAGACACACTTATAATAAATTGATCATATAATTTTAAAGGTGGGTAGAAGTTTGATGATGGAATTAAACCCAAAAATCCATAAGATGGAATACAAGGAGTATAGAATCATCAAAAAATTGAAATTGAATGCATGGAGTTAGTTCCCATATTTTAACATGATGAAAATCATGACAAAGGTGCTATTGATTAGAGCCCAAAAATACATTATATATTTATACCAACCCTATTTCATCACACCACATGTGATTCAAACAATTACATGACTTCTTCATGAAAGACATTCAACCCACAAGTATGATGAAAATAATAATATGCATACAAGCTCCCTAGATATGCTTACAGGGATACAAGTTAATAATCAATATCTAGCAATTCAAAATATGAAGGATATGAACGTCCAATTTCTAATGAAGGACATTTCTTGGAAGGTATATTACATAAATAAAAAACTCAAAAATGGTGATAAGTATGCAAATAACATACGACACGGTCTCAAAAATCATGCATTATGACTTGTATACCACACTCTATGAATGATACTTAGAAAACTTCTAAAAAATCAAGAAAGTTACAACTATCTACAACTTTTGCTATGGTTTACTTATTTTAGTACTAGATATGTAATTTACACACACTATTTTGAGACATGATGGATTGATCTAATAGAGTTTATAATAGGCTCCCAAATAACAACTACAATAAAAGGTATCCCTATAGTATAACACAAAAAATTATATGCAATGGAAGAAAAAGATTAGGAATATGGTAGACAAGAGATTCTAAATTTCCAAGGAAGTTATTCAAAAATATAACACATAAGTTTAGTTTACCATAGATGCAAAAAATATTTAAATCGATCCTTATTCTACAAAATTGGTACCCCTTCCACCTTTATCCTATGAATTTATTGATGAACAAGTTTAGGAAGTAATTATTGGAGCTAGGATTTTATCATCAGATCCTAGGGCACAATAATTATTTAGTGAACTAGGGATGTGGTTCTCACAAAGTGGAGGAATACAAGGATATTAATAAATATGAAACACCACCACCATAGGAAGATATGAAATTATCTTAGTCTCAACCCAATACCTATAGATCCTCAAGGCTAAGGACACAAGTAATAAATTTGGAAACACTCAATGCATAAAATGCAAGAGGACATCGTTAAATTTTTATTCAAGTATTGTGTCATGAGGGAGGATTTGGGAGTAGAGGAGATAGAAATAAAAGTTACTCCCCTTACTCCCTGTGAAAAGGAAACTATCACCTAGAGAAGGGTTGTCCCTGAAAACAAAAAGGAAAATTTAGTTAACTAAATAAAATGAGGGGTCACCAATAACATATTTATAAATTGGAATAAATTTTATGTAGAATATTAGAGGGAAAATAAGGATAAGTTATTCATTGCAACTAGATCATAAAGGAAAAAATAAGTAGAAAGTCATAAAATCAAAGGGTGAAAATAAAACCATGGTAACATATTCATAAATACAGCCTATGACACTTAAATTATATATACATTAAATAAATGAGTTCTAAAAATCTTGTAAATGGCCTTCCAAATGTCTCTTGTATTAATGCATTGTGTCCTAGATGTCTAGTTGGAAAACATCATTAATATCCATTTCTAGTAGGTAATGTTGCACATGCACATGCACCCTTAGATTTGGTACATAGTGACTTGATGACATTACCAACTCATTATTTTTTAGGAGAAAAGTATGGATTCACATTCATTGATGATTACACTTGAGCTTGGATTTATTTTCTCAAGTTGAAAAGTGAATTTTTTGAGACCTTCAAGGCTTTCAAAGCCTTTGTTGAAAAATAATCATATCTTCTACTCAAAAATATACACACTCATAATGGGGGGAATATTATGGTAATACTTTCCATGATTTTTGTATTTCTCATGGTATCTTCCACCAATACACTATGCCATACACACCCCAATAAAGTGGCATAGCTAGGGGGAGATTATGACTCTAAAAAAGATTATAAAATGTATGCTTCATTATAAAAATTTAAGACTAAAATATTGGGTTGAAGTAGTTAATTATGGTAATTGCATATACAATTGCATGCCATACAAGGATGTGTAGAATATGATACTAGAAGAAGATTAGTTAGGCATCAAGCTTGATATTTATGATTTTTTGTTTTTTTTCAAAAATATGGCATGGGTGTTTTTTCCTAATGATAAACACTAATATTTGGAGAAGTAGAGACAACCATTAATTTTTGTTGGATATTATTAATATTTAAAATATTATCAACTTCTTGATCTTGTCATAAAAGATGTTTTTTCCCCAACAGGATGTATGAGTTGATGAGAAACCCACTCTAGAATAGTCTATGTCTATCTCTTCTTCATCTTCTTCTTCTATAATTTATTATGAGGACCTACTTCCTATTGTTGTTGATTATGAGGATGCTATTTATCCTATTCATCCACCACAACCACCTCCTTCATAAGTATATACCCAAATGAGAAAATAACACTCTACAAACATGTTCTTTTATTGGTGATTCATTTAATACTCACCACACTCACTCACAAATCTCTAGTGTTTCTCTTTTGGGTCATGCCATTTTAGATGATTTATTGTTATCTTTTGAGTCAAGAGATCACTTTGAGTGGGTTGTTATTACTCATTAGGAATATTCTTCTTTGATGAAGAATAATGTTAGAGTTTGCCAAGATCTCCAAATAATGAGCATGAAGTAATGTCAAATTCTTGTAGAGGTAGGATGAGAGCTCCAAAACAAGAAAATTTCACAAAGGAAATGCTTGTATTAACCAACTTAAAATAATAAGAAAGTACATATAGGGTGAAATTAGTTCACCAAAAAGGTAAAACCTTAATTGATAATTATAACCCACTTAAATTTAAATGAACCCTAATGAATTAATTAAATAACCTAAGTAAGCTAAAAATATGTGTAGGTAAAACCACTAGGTGGGAAAACACTTACACTAACACCCCCCTGAAGCATAGATTAGGTGGGTATAAGAATTGGGTCCTGATAATGAGGCCTAATGAGGTACCCAAGCACAATGTAACTCCCATAAACTAGGGTAAAGGATAAAACCCATAGGAAAAAAACTCTTCCCTAAAAGAGATCAAAGAAGATAAGAGAAATAAAAAGGCTCACTAAGGTTTACAATTAACTATAGCCACCTAGTGTCTCCCAGATGAATATTTAAAAGTGACTATGAATCAAAAGTAGATGTAATAAAGAGTGGTTCACCTTGAAATAGTGATTTTATCCACAAAATGCATGATGTATCTTCAACCAAGGTGTAATTCATACAAAAGGAATTGTTCTCATACTATGAAGTAGATGGGCCAACTACTCTATGGCAAGATGGTGCACTAAAAGCCAAAGTGAAGGTCTGCAAAATCTTCTATAACTATGGAATAGACTGCGTGATGTTTGATGTATCTTGGATCAATAGATCATTTCCCTATAATTTTATAAGTATACTAGAGCTAGGTGGATTAGGAACTAAGTCTTGAATATCTAAAAGGTGACAAGGAGATGGTGGAGGTGTGTCTAATTCACTATTGTAGTCATCTACAAAAGAAAAGTTGTCAATATCATAAAATTTATCAAGCTCAAAAGTGTCAAAAGGTATAAGTGAGTCTAAAGAGGAACTTGAAGGAGATTCAAGAAAAAAGTGTGAGAAGCTAAATAGCTAATTCTGATGATCAGCCATTCCCATAGCCAAAATAATATCACTATGTAACTCCTTGATAGACACTAAATCTAGAGTGAATTCAACTCACATGCCTAGACCAAGGTGAGTGATCTAGTATATTGATATGAGATTAGTTGAGAGTGAGGTGACACTTAAAACATTATTGAATAATCCACCAATCACTTTAATAGACCCTCTCTTGTGAAACTTTTTAGAAGTGTTGTATAAAGGACATGTCACATAGTTCCAAGGAACTAAACTCAATCTATGGAGAGGCCATGTGATGTGAAACACCAGAGTTAATGACTCATATAGGAATATTTGGATGCAAAAATGTAATTAAGTCTTTGTTCTTATGTTTCTATTTGTTATTTTAATTTTCCTTTTCTTTGCTAGAGTTGTTTGCCTTAGTGGATTCATGGGTTGACGAAGATGGTTTGATAGAATCTAAAACACCTATGTTATTATAAATAATAAGTCTAGTAAGGTGGTCAATTTGTTTCTTCAAAAATTTACTCTCATTATGCTTACCTGAGTAATGCCCACATTTGATCCAATATTTACTAGGCTTATGATTGTAAGAAGAGGTCACATTATTTGATTTAGAGGTGGGAAGACTTTTAATAATCTCAATATTTTTCTTGCTTTACATTCTCTCTCTACTATTAGAAGCCTTATCTTTCTTAGCAAATAATGCATGAGATTTAGATGACTTCACTATACCCATATGGATCAACTTATCTTGCTCTTGAATTAGGTCAGCAACAAAGGTATCTAAAGAAGGCATCTTTCATGCAGTGTCAAGAGTACTCTTAGTGGCATGGAAAGTGGACACAAATACAAAATATTTAAGACCTAGTTTAGAGAGTATTGATAGAACAAGTTATTCCTCTTTCTTATCAATTCCACATGATTTCAACTACAATATCAAAAGTCTAAACTTGGTGAAGAAGTCATGAAGAGGGTTGAAGTCATCTAAGCTCAATCTAATGAGCTCATTTTCCAACTCATGTCATCTTGTCACATCCTACACCCTAAAGAGTTTGGCTAGTTGGGCCCACACTTCATTAAGTGTTTTAGCAAATTTGATGTGAAAGAGTAGATCTGGGGAGATGGAAAGACACAATAGTCCATAGACTTTGTCACAATAGTTAAACTATTTGATTTTTTCTCTAGCATCAATAGGTTCAATCTTAGTGCCCAATTATAATTTTATAGAACCATTGGATTATAAGTTTATATCCATTATAAGTTTCCATTCATTATAAATAAATGGTGTAAGTGGAATAATAAAGAGTTAATCCATAGTACAGAGGTAAATATTATTGTAGTAAGTAAAGAAGAATGCAAAAAAAGAAAGAATACACAACACAATATAATAACCCCTTAGAAATATCAACAGTGACCCCTTGAATGTTTCAAATACAAGCACATTCATATAGACATTGGATTTAATCGATAATGCATCTAAGAGAGAGTATAATAGGGATGAAGTGAGATTTAAGCCATTATACCATGAAAAAATGGATATTACAAAAAACTAAAAACAATACTACCAATGCATAGATATTAGAAACTATGCACTCTCAAAAAAATAGCACCCAAAATAGAGCTATAGATTAAAATTTATGGCACTTACAAGTTCTTACTCCCACATATTCCCATAACCTTTGAAAAAAAGGATTTTTTTTCATTTTCATCTAAAAATATAAAAATGGCAAAAACTTAAATCTATTTCTTCATTACCTTTCACCCAAAATTTGATGCCCTTCTAAACATCACACAGTTTTTTTGAGCTTACTTACTCAGGTTTTCCAACCTACTTTACTTGCTCAGGGTTATGAAGCTACATTACTTAATTGGATTTATGAAGGAACTTTACTTTCTTGGGGTTTCAAACATGCTTTACTTGCTTAGACTTTAGAGTAACTTCAGCTTGGGTTTTTGATCAACTTCTACTTTGGGGTTTCTAACAATTGTAACTCAAGTTTTCTAACAACTGCCACTTCAAGGTTTCAAACAACTACAACTCATGTTTTCTAATAGTTGATACTTTGGGATTTTGAATAAATACAACTTAGGTTTTCAAACAAATTCTAATTTAGGATTTTGGACAACTACAACTGATTTACATATAAGTAATTAGGGGTCAAAAGTCTGATTACTTCTCCAAGTAGGTTATCAGGTTTCATAAGTTTGATTACTTCTCCAAGTAAGTTGTCGAGGTTATGAATTATGATTACTTAAGTCACCAAATTTGTGGGTTTTGTAGGCTCTTCTGCTCATTTGTACATATGTCTATTAGTAATAATAAAATTTAATTTCTTGAAAATTTGTCAACTTTATCAAAAAAATAAGATAGACCTATTTTAGATCTCAAAAAACCCACAAAAAATATGTAAGTAGATTTTTCATCAATGGCCTTCTGACACAAATTTTAAGGTAGATAAGAATCATGCCTCTAGGGTAAAAAAAGTGGCCATAAATCCATGAAATTTCTCAAAAATCTAAGAGAGAACCATTTGGGATCTTAAAAAATCCACAAGGAAAATGCAACTAGATTTTTTATCTGAGGTCGTCTGACATGAGTTTTGAGGTAGAGAAGAATCACATCTTTAAGGTCAAAAATGTGACCATACAAAAGAAAAAATAACAATGGCCAATGTAGGAGGATCATGACAAAGGATACAAATGCATGAGGCTATTAGGAAATCTTTGGTACCATGTTAGATCTCACCAAGATCTCTGAATAGTGAGCATGCAGTAATGTCGAATTCTTATAGAGGCATAATGAGAGCTCTAAAAATAAGAAAATTGCACAAAGGAAATGTTTGCATTAACCAACTTATAATAAGAATAAAGTACATATATGGTGAAATTAGTTCACCAAAAAGGTAAACCCCTAATTCATAAGTAGAACCCACTTAAAAGGTAAATTAACCCTAATTATTTAATTAACTAACCTAAGTAAGTTGAAAAGCTGTGTAGGTAAAACCACTAGGTGAGAAAATGCCTACACTAATAAATAACATGCAGGAACTTGTACCTCTTTCTAAGGGAAGAAAAATTGTAAAATATAAATGGGTATGTAAGACCAAATAGGCTATTTATGGATTAGTTAAGAAGTAAAAATATTAAATTATAGATAATGGATTTAATAGGTTAAAGGGGTTGATTAATCTAAAACCTTTTACCCTGTAGCTAACATGGATTCAATTAGGCTTGTACTTTTACTTGTTGATTCAAAAAATTGGTTGGTTCATCAAATGGATGTGAAGAGTGAATTCTTTCATATTAATCTCTAATTATATATATATATATATATATATATATATATATATATATGAAAAAACCTTAAGGGTTTTTTAGGACTCATCATCAGTTTGTAGACTCCATCATTCTCTTTATGGCCTCAAAAAAGCTCCTAGAGCTTGATATGGGAAGATGGAAAATTTTCTACTAAGTTATGGTTTCTACCATAGTGAATTAGATCATAATGTTTACATCTTGAAGCACTATGAGGATATTTTGATATTAGTTTTGTATGTTGATGACCTCATCCTCACTGGTAATTCTGACTTCTTGATTCAAAACATCAAGGATAAATTGATAGATAGGTTTGATATGACAAATCTGAGACTTTTGCATTTTTTTCTTGTGCTATAAGTTCATAAATGTCTTGAGTTTATCCCTATTGGGAATCATAAGTCTACTACAGATATTCTTCATTGGTTTGGCATGGTTGATTGTAAGCCTCCCCCCACTCTATATCAATCATGTTTTGTCTTTTATACTACTTATATGACCCCTCTTATTGATTTAGACTTGTATCAATAACTTTTAGGTAGTTTTCTATACCTGACATACACTCATCCTAACATCACTTTTATTGTAGACCTTGTCTCTTAGTTTTCACTTGAACCTCATGAGGTTCATTAGAAATTAACCAAACATTTTTTTTGCTACATTCAGGGCACATCCCAATTTGGGACACAATACACACCACAAAATTATCTATAAATTTTAGGATATACTAAATCAGATTGGATTGGTGATATTGATACTCGCAATCCCACTTATGTAAATGTATATAAGCTTAGTTTTGGTCTGATTACATGGGATTGAAAAAATAAGACATCTATTTCTTTATCCTCCATTGAGGTTGAATATATAGGTTTTATTAAATCCAATCAGGAGGTAATTTAAATTTCAAAGTTGTAATGATAATTTGGATTCATACAACATATTCATACTATTCTTTGGTATGACAACCAAAGTGTGATTTCTATTTCACACAATCTTATTGATCATTAAAGAACCAAGCATATTGAGATACATATGCACTTAATTCAATAACTTATTTAGGATGGGCTCTTTTCCTTAGAATTCATGCCTACAACTAATTAGGTTACTGACATCTTCACTAAGCCCTTGGATTCTGTTTATTATCTTCAATTTTGACCCATGCTTTGGGTAAAGGACATTATCCTTGAGGGGGATTCCACATGAATTCCTTCCTTCATTTTCTTATTTATACATGGTTACCTTAGTAGGCCTAGTATTTGAAACCCATTTTTATTTGTTTTCTCTCCCTAACCATATATTAAGGGAGGGTGTTGGAGTGATCACTAGTTTAGGTTAAGTTATTCTATGTTCCTAATGGTGTGCACATATTATTAGTTTATAATCACATGATTACTCCTTAGGTGTTTGCATATGTGATGGAACTTTTCTGATAAGGTCATTATTAATATTTATGGTTTATCTAAACTAACTTACTCTCCTATATATAGTCACTCTTATAGTACATTTTATAATAATAAGTAGAGAGACTATAGTGTTTTAATAAGTTGGAGAGAAATAGATAGGTGTTCTCATTTCTTGGCATTGCTTATTTGTTAATGGTTTTGGCATTCTGGCTAGATCCTAAGGATTTGTATTTCCTTATTTTTCACAACTCCTTCATAAAATTAGAGGTATGATGTGATTACATTAAATTATTCAAGGCTCGTATGCATAATTTTATATATCAACCAACACATTTAGAAATTATATATATATATATATATATATATATATATATATATATATAGAGAGAGAGAGAGAGAGAGAGAGAGAGAGGCCTCATTTATCCTCTAAAAATGGAGATGATTTATGACACTTTTGATTCATTTCAAGCTCCTTGTTATAAAAATATTGCATTATGAAAAAATTTGACACATAATCCTAATATAACAAAGGTATGTGAAGACATTAAGCTACAAAAATAACATCCACTTAAGGATGTTAAGTAAATTATTCCACCTCCTAAGAAAAAGATTCTAGTCAAATAAATTTAAGTTAAGGTCCTAAAAAAGGGAAAGAATTAATTTATAAAGCAATACCCAAAGTGAATAAACCCACTTTCAATAAGTGGTAACCATTCAAATTTATCAATTTCAAATATTGGATGCATGATATTTTACAAACATTATTGGATAAGAAGTTAATAAAATTTCCTCATAATTATTATCATCCTCCTCATCATCTTGATAAAATTAAATGCAAACCATTTTGTATTTTCCATGGTATTAATGGACACCAAGACATTGATTGCTATATATTATGAAAATATATTACACAACTTGCATATAAATGGGTTATTACATTGGGAAAATTTGATATTCAATAAAAAAATCCCCTTGTCCATCTACTTCTATTATTCATTCAATGAATATTAAGATTAATAAGGGCATTCCTAAAAAGGAAAATATGGTTTATCATACTTTTTTGAATTATGTTTCTAGGATAAGATATTATTTTAGTGTACATTATACTATAAATGATCTATCCTATGATATTCCCATCATGGAACCAATGGTCATTCAAGATATACCTAGAAAATAACCTCAATAATGCAAAGTTGTAAAGGATAAAGTACAATATAATATAGGTACACTTATATATTCTTTGAAACAATTATGGATATGAAAGGTGAATATAGAGACTAAAAATCATAATAAAGTACAAGTTAATATTATTCTACAACGACATTAGAAAAATATATTTCTTTAATTTGTTCCAAAAAAATATCAACAACTGGTTTCAAAAGTCTATAGTAGCTTCTTATTACCCATTAAATAGGGTTATCAATTTTTAATGCTGAGATAACATACAATACTATCATATTATATATATATATATATATATATATATATATATATATATATATATATATATATATATATATAATTCAAGATAATAAAAATACAAATACATAATTAACTATTATGAACATGTGATATCAAATGAATAATAAAAAAATGAATAAAGTAAAAGCATATGAGACTAATGACAATTAAAACCCATGAGATACAAATTAATAAAGCTCATCATATATAATGGATAAAAGTTTATAATGCAATGAATGTCAATCAATAATTGGGATATAACCCCATTTACATATGATTCACCATTGTCACTATGTATACTTGAAATATAAGTAGAGGATATATTATCTCCTCTATGATCACGTGGTTGAGACCTATATTATCTCATAAGATCTAAAAATCTCCCATATCCTCCATTATATATATTTTCTCTACCTATAAATAACTATAGTGAACCAATAGGTATTTTGATAGATCACTCTTAGGCATGACTATTAGTGATCTATCCAACTCATCCTACAAATTATCTCTCTCATCAATAACTATAGTGAAGGACATAATGACAATGGTAACATGATTAAAAATATATACATGAATACTTACTATAAGGTCAACCATCCTAAGCAATCCACTGCTGAATATATTGAAATGGATATCCCACGTCAATGTATGAACTAATGCATCTACCATTGTAGAATAATACTCATCACATTCATAAGGAATACATAAGACATTATCAATTTATATTTAAGATGTAAAAACTCAAATAATTATGGGTAGCTACAACATAAGCTATAATATTGACTAGAGACAACTATGGGGTAGATAGACCCACTCTTCCATCTCTTCTTACTTGAATTGGAGGCACATTGACTGGATCATTGATCTTAATAAAAAAATATAGGCCATATAGCCCCTATACACCATTGCGTTTATGCTAAAGTATAACCTAAATAATCCATCTCTATAAATACAAGTTGAGGATCCACATCTCATTTAGGTAATGATTGCATATATACACCATATAGCCATGGTATATCACATGGATGACAAGTTGATCTTGTAGTCTTGTTCCATGGGTGTGAGGTTGGGGGAACATATTATTGAATTCTAAACTTCCAAGTAATTCACTTAAATTAAAATCTCTTTACAACCACAAGAGACCAATCATGAAGCCAAAAACTAAAATACATGTAACACAACTCCATTTTATCCTTAGTCCACCATCTATAAATACAATATGGTATCCATACTATGATGATAAATGTGATATTATTTAGTTTCACTAAATAATCCATCATGTTAAGACCCTAATGTCTCTCCAAAACCCACCACTATAAAAAAAATTGAGGGTAGACTATCAAGTCTTCCAATTGACTAAATAATAGTGATGTTTTCATAGTCCTAAACATTTAATAAGGTCACTAAGTTAAGGCCTCCATCATGGAAATAAAATGTGAATTTATGGAGATATCTATATAAATGGGCCACCATGGTGCTCTCATATGAATATCTCATGCCCCTCTCCTTAATGGCACACATGAAATCATACATCCTATAATAAATAACTACAAAAACACCATATAAAACAATGAATGAAACAAGTAGATAATACAAACAAATTCACAATTACAGAACATCTACAATAATAATATCATTAACACTATGGAATCATGTGCTTTATAGTCATCTCCATGGTCATGGATATCATGTATATATGTACACATAGAACATATCCTCCTTCCATCATGGCCCACACTAAGGCTCTCTCAAAAACCACTAACATTCTTATAATCTACCAGACATCATCTAACATAACAATCCTCTCCCCTAAGGTAAACTAAAATGTACATGTATTAAGGTTCCACCTCTGAACCAAGGTGGTCATAAAATTCATATCAAAAGGAATCCAAACTAAATATGCCACATGTCCAAGATTGAATCTATAAAGTATCTTCCAATTGACATCATCTAGGATATGATTAGTCGTGATCTCCATATGTCAATAGAACTTTCATGCATGTGAATCCATTTCCAAACACAAGAAAAATCAGTATTAGTTATAATTGAATAAAATGCAAATTAATATGAAAAATATTAATCCAAATAAATAATAGTCAATGGTTATAAATAACCAATAAGTTAATATTATTAGACATTAAGGTCAAAATTAGTTTATTCTATTAGTCAATACTATTAAAATATAGGAAAGTTAAAATAAATTCTTGATGGTACTAGACTACGGAGGTCAATATAAAAAATGCTCTAAAAAATCATAAATTTTTAAAATATATATAAAGGTTAAAAATAAATAAAACTCATAAATTTTTTTCAAAAATTTGAAATTTTGATACATATAATGTCCTCATGTTGTTGGCCCCATAGGTGAGTCTATAAGTAATAAAAATGATGAGGCAAGGCATCTTGGTAGCTCAACATGATGATGGATTAGAGCTAAATATCAAAATTCATAGTGTGAAAATAAATTTAAAAGTTATAAAACCTTAACTTATTTATAAGGTTGAGTTTTCAAACTATGCACTACACCTAATACACTTTCTAAGTTAGCACCTATGAACATTTTGGATACATTATCTTGAACATAATATATAAAAATCACTCCCTTTAGTTGCATTGGAACACAAGAAACACATTCTTATGCATAATAAAATTTCCTATACTATTAATGACAATCCAAAATATGCTAAAATTAAATGGATACTCTCCTTCTGCAATAATTTGACCCTAATTTTTCAAAATGATGGAAACTTTTGACTTCCAATATATGTCATTGCCTTTAGAAAATATTCCATATTATATCAGGAAAAAATTTACCAATATGTATTATATCTCTATGCCTCACTAAAAATGATTCATATCAGTTCCATAATATAATGATACAAATTCATATAGTGAATGTTTGATATAATCAATTTGAAAAAAAAACATTTAAATTCTACAAATCATTGAGATTGTCTAATTACATATATATTTTGATCTGATCGATCTGACAGTTGTATCCTTCACATTAAAGGAGGCATAGATTGTAATTATTACATAAATTTAGGTTATCATATTTTGGTGAAACATACATGATTCATATAATCATATTTTGGCACAACATACATGATTCAAATTATCAATTTTTTGCATAATGCAAAAGATTCATATTATCAA
The DNA here is from genome assembly GCA_037957365.1 of Torreya grandis. Taxonomy (NCBI): domain Eukaryota; kingdom Viridiplantae; phylum Streptophyta; class Pinopsida; order Cupressales; family Taxaceae; genus Torreya; species Torreya grandis. The sequence continues at coordinate 1,245,703 of JARHVA010004700.1, read as the reverse complement.
AGTTGGCACACAATACATAACTCACAATAGTTAAAATATCAAATTGTTTAGTTATATAATATATATTGGAATATTAATACATAATCTAATATTAAACTCATGTTAGAGACATATAATCATAGATCCATGCATACTTAGGTACATACATATGCATATATGCACAACAATTTATAGGAACAAGATCATAGGTTTTCATATACACATACATTCAAGATACATGTTATCAAATTCAACATAAAGATACATTAAATTATATAATAATTAGTATATATTTATGGAGAATGATATTGATTCATGCACACTTACATATTTAAGGGGAATGATACTAATTTATGAACATATACACACTTAAATAATCAAGGGGTATGATATCGATTCATGTACATATACACACTTTTAAATTTATGGGGTGTGATATTAGTTCATGTTCATACACAATAATATATCTACAGTTGACTGGAAAATTATTGTCATTCTACTTTACACATCAGATATGTAGTCATGATGGGGGTGTGGACACTATTTTTGCATACACAACACACCCTAATTACTCAAAAATCATGGAACCCCTTTTTGGCCTCTTGCGACATTCATATTTATTCTTTTCACTAAATGGTCTCAGTACTCCAAAATTTCCTTAGTGGATCACATTAGTTTTAATTTCAATATAGGACTTAAAATCATCTCTATTGTAAAAACCAAATCCGTGAAATAAAACTTCAAATAAAATACTTAGTGTGAAATTGGAGTTTTGGCCTCCCAATTTTCATTTGAAAATATGGATTTCTTGACTCTCTTAGGATAATATAGGGGGAATTTTTTTATTTACATGCCAATTCAACATTTGAAACCTATCCCATCATAATTACCAAGATCATGTGATAAATTTTCATACTTTACACTTGGTCAAAAAATGAGTTTTTGGTGCCCTTTTAATGCCTAGACAGTTTACAATTTTTGAAAGTTTCTAAGTATTCATACCTAATCTGGATTTGAACCCACAATTAGGTATTTAATTTTTAATATTTTATTTCATTTTATTATTTGGAATTTTTTTTATGACTAGGTTTGTGTATGATTCTTTAAATTTTTTAAGTTTGTAAACCAAATCAGGCTTTTAACCCTCAAGTAAGTCTTCAAGGTTTAAGCTTGCCCTTCCCTTTATTAATCAATTTTTTTTTTTGACTAGGTATGTGTATGGTTTTCAAAATTTTCTAAATCTATAGACATAATCAATATTTCAACCCTCAATTAGGTCTTCAGGGTTCAATCTTTCCCTTCCCTTTTCTAATTAGACTTTTTTAAACTGGGTATGTGTTTAAATTTTCTAAGCCTCGTACACCTAATCAATATTTAAATTTTGATTAGGTATGTGGGGATGGGGTGCGAGGGTGTTATTATTTGTGTAGACATAATCAAGTTATTATCCATAATTTTTTATAGGATGGTGAGGTTATGGTATTATAGTTATAATTAGAGATAAATATTTGATTAGGTATTAGAGGTACCAATAAGGGTTGTGTAGTTGTAGTTGAGCTTAGAAATCCCAACTAGGTCTTCCTTTGTGACAAAGGGGTACACATAGTTGTAATTGGGGTTAAATACCTTGATTAGGTATAGGTAGGTGATAAATCTCAGTCTTAATGTTAAGTAGGAAGTAATCCATAATTAGGTTGGGGGGATTTAAATCCACCCCCCCCCCCCCCAAATGTTAAGCAAGGATTTTTACCTAGATAGAATGGGGCTCAGTCTAGCATAAAACTTGTATTTATAATTGGGTATCCCAAGCCTAATTAGGTCTTGGGACCCCCCATAAATTCAAAATTTGACTTTGTTCAGTGTTATTAGTGAAAATAAATACCATTTAGGTATAATAAGGCTTACCAAGTGAATCCTAATTCTATTCAAGAGTTGAAAGCCTAATTATAATAATTATTATTATTTTTTTTTAATTGAAAATTTTAAACTTAGAATTGCCTCTTAGAAGCCTCGTTAGGTATGGGAGGCCATTTTATGACCCATTTTGGTTTTTTCATTATATTTGGCCTTAGTTGTTAGTTTTTTAAGCCAATTGAGTTTCTAAAAATATCATTCTAGCTTGGTTGTAATGGTACCTACAATTTTGGGAAAAATTGACTGTGTTAAAATTTGATTAAATTCTCATTCTATATTTTTATAGTGAGATTTTAATTTCCAAAATTTAATAAAATTTTGTCTTTTTATAAGCTTAAAAAATGTTGTTCAAAAAAGTGGTGTGGATTTTGGAGGGAGATGCAGTTGGTGGCTAAGTTTATGTATTTTAAAAACATTTTAGAGGGAAAATTCTTCCTCATGGAGGCTACACTTTCTATAAAATGTGGATGATTTGGATTAGCAAGGGTTGGATTTTATTCTCAACAAGAGACTATATAGGTAATCAATATTTATTTTTATGTTTTTGCTTCTTTTTCTAGTGTAAATCTTATCCATAACTTGTAACCTTGCCATCATGCTGGGTAAATTTCAATAAATTGATTATGATGAAATTGAATTTGATTGTTAAAATAAATATTTTGATTAATAGATGGATTTGAAGTTGTGCTTTCAATATGCACATTTGAATGTTGGTTTTGTCCCTTCCTCTCATTATCTTATTCCCATTAGTTATTGACACTATATTCATTTATGATTATGTACACACTCATTAGGTGAGATACCGGTTTATGGAGTTATTTTAATCAAAAGACCCAAACCTATCTTCATTATTGTGGGATTTTCTTTCTCATTTCCCTCTATTTTATCATTTTTTATAAATTAATTAGTCTAGGGCTATTTTCAATATGAATTAAATCTAATGCTAGTGTTTATCTTTATTGTTTGATCTTTGTCATTGTTATTCTTCTTATGAACTATTGAATATTTAAATGCAATGGAATGAATGATTGAAATCAATTGTATTTACTTGGGATAAATCCATTAGGGGAAAAATTTTATTGTTCAATTTTTTGAGTTTCTCATTTGGCTAGTTTGGTTTTATTATTTTTTGGATATTAGATAGCCATTCTATTATTTTTTATTTGTGTATTAGTTGTTTCTTTGTCTTGTTTGCCTTGGATTATAGATCTTAACATGTTATTTATTTATGAGAGACTAGTTTGTTATTTCTTTGTTTAAGGGCCAAGTCCCTTTAAAAAAACTCCCCTTTAGCAATAATTTAAAAAAAAATAGTCATTCAATTTCATAAAATATTTAAAATGTTAATAGAATTGGGTAAAATATGCATGTTTTTTCATTTTTATCTCCTACACAAAACCCAAATTAAGGATACCTAAATTACTATTCTCTACTAATTTGTTAAATAATTAAAATAACATTGAAACATTCAAAACTAGTAGACCCATTTTATTATAATAATTTTGCATATACTAGTAGTTTATCTATTACATCATGACCCAACAATAGAAAAACTTGAGGAGACCCTAAGGGCCTCCTTTTTGGAGAGGTTAGATAGGAGACTATCTTTCCTAATTTGGTGCAGTGAATGACCAATAAACAAACACTATCAATTTTATTTTGATCATGCATTGTATTATAAGTTGAGTGAAAATACACTATAAAAAACCTACATTCATAATAGGGGAATTAACATTGTTCATAAATTTTGATCATGTCTTTTGTTTTCACATAGATTAAACTAGAGAAAAAATTACAATTGAATCTATAATCTATATGCAGTGGTTGATTAATTTTTAGTGATGTGTTATGGTTATATGATGCTTAACACATCACTCATTAAACCATCATATTATTTTAATTTCATCTCAGAACCATTAATAAAAAACCACCTATAAGCTTGTCTTTTTCCCTCCCCAAGAAATGAACAAGACTGCAAGCTACGTCTTTGCCATAATGATTGGGTGAACTATTAACCCCCTTAGAATATTCACTTTTCACAATAATAGTACACTCCATGAGCATACTACATGAGTAATACCATCTAACATACATACAAGTGTAGTTTTTCTTGACATATGTTTTTCATTAAACTTTATTTTATTTATTTGAGTAAAAAATTATCTAATATAACTTTTGAATTTCAATTACTTCTTCCTTATTCATACAAATCAATTAGATTTGAAAACACCCATCCCTATCCAAATAAGTCATACCTTGGTCATAATCCCATAAGAAAGTTCTTGATTCCCCCATTCTTGCAAATTCTTAAGGTGACCATGGCAAGGAACCATCCTTTTTTTGCCTTTAATGGCTATAATATTCTAAGACTTTCTAAATATGATGATAACCTCATATATTCCCTCAAAAGTCTTCCATCATACACCAGTGAGTCTTCCATCACACCTATTGAGCATATAATAAATATTGATAAATTTTACAATATCCATCACATCATAGAGGAGAACATTACAATTAGGTTATTATTTGTCTTCTTTAAAGGAAAATCTCTTAACTAGTATGGAACATTGGCACCTAAATCAATCACCACTTAGGATGAGTTTGGATATGTATTGGGAAAAATATTTGAGGATAAGAGTGATAACTTATCACTAACCACCATTAAGAGAGCACATCAAGAAGTCATTCAAGACTTCAACACAATATTTTATAAGACATGGGATATAATCCTAATCTTGGTAAGACCCAAAACTCATCATTATTTCCTTTACTATGTTAAAACATTTGATAGTGACATTTCATTGTTGATACAATATAGGGGAGGTAATACTCTACCTAATGCCTATTTAATGGCCATTAAGGCAGAGAATTATTTGATTTAGGATGGGAAGGTTTCCCCAAGACATCCCATGCCTCTATTTCTTGATTTGTAAAATCCTACACTTATTGTTCCTATATTCATGTACCTAAACGTAAGTTTTTTACCCCTTTTCATCCAAGCAAACCTAATGAGGTAGAAAGGATGAGAGATATGGATCAAGAGATATTAGGTTTAAAGAGGATCATTCAACATTATAAAGTTAAGCATTTACAAAGTCACTATCAGCCTAATCAATCCTACCCCAACTATCAAGGTAATGGACCTCTTTTCCAAGGTCATTCCCAAGGTCACGAATAGTTGGTTCAATCAAAATCATATGGTGGATATAACCCCAATACTCTTTATACCTCAAGGAAACTAGTGCTTACTCAAAATAACTTTTCCTAAGAGCATAAGAGTCAACCTTCCTTGGATCAACCTTATAATCCAAATCCCTATGTTAATGAGTCCTTCAACCAAGCCTTCATGGAAAATTTAGTAACTATGTCAGTTATGACTCAAGATGAAGTACCAAATGGAGGAGTGAATGATTGGAAGATTACTTAAGTGGGATTTTTATTGGTAAATTGGTAGTAAGATGACTCATGTGCATTAAATTATCAAGGGAATTCAATTAATGCAAATTATATAGTTGTAAACATAAAGAGCAAGAGGAAGGAAGTTAAAAAAGTTCAAGGGGATCCTAGTGGTCAACTAATGAATGTTTAAATAAGTACAAGGGTAGGTATTTATAATGTTATTAAAAATACACAAGTCAAAGAGATCAAAATGTTAGAAGTGATTTTATACCTCAAAAATCTCAAGGTATTGGCAGTATTATTCCTCCTAGTGGACAAAAAAATGTTATTGGTCCTTTCACTAACATTGTAGAGAAAATGAAGAGGTCTCATGTGGATCTATCAATGTGGGATACATTAGCAATACATGGACAAGTAGACCCACTTATAGAGGAGTTATTTATACTTAGTTTAACAACCAAAAAACCTATCTAAAGAGAGGTAGCCTTAATAAACACCATGAAGCCAAGTGAAGGATAGTTGAACAAAGTTAAAAAGGTAGACAAACCTTCTCTATTCTATCTATCCATCATTATTAGAGATTCCTTGGTACATAATTGTCTCATTAATAGTGGATCTAGTACTTGTGTCATGTCTAAGGAACTATATGATAAATTGAACTTGAAGTATGAGCCTCATGCCAAAGAAGTGCTATAATTAGATGGGTTAATTACCAAGACCATTAACATAATCAGAGGTTTGTAACTTTTTCTTCATGCTGTCCTAATTTCACCATTTCTCAAGATGTTATAGTGGTAAATGTACCTCCTCATTTTGAAATTTGTTTGTATAGAGAGTTCACTACTAAAATTTGAGGTTATCTAACTTTAGACTAGTCCTACATGGGTTCTAAGACTAGATATGGTGCAAAATTTACAATCAAATCATAAACTCTTTCTATTTTTTATGTTGAACCTTATGTGCCTTACAGTTATAACATGAATTGAAATGTGATTGAAGAAGATGATCACCCTAGCGATCAAGAGTCTATAACACTCCTTGAAAGTATATTTGACTTGTATATTGATGAGTGGGAAGCTGAGAAAGGTGGTTTTGAAGAAATTGGTATTGGAACTTGCATACTTCATGAGGATTATGATGGATTCCTTGAAGTAGATCCTAATAATATTATAGATAAATTTTCATGGGGAAACTATCTTATACATGTGGATGGTGATGTGAGTATCTTAGCTATGTTTAAACATGATAATCCTAGTGAGCAACCCATTCTACCTACAATGGAAAATAACATTCACTAACATGAACATAATGAAGAAGCATATGAAATTTTGAAAAAATTCAATGCCATAGTGTAGGAATTTGAGGAAGTTAGTAGGCATTCAGTTCTTCAAAAGGAATGCAAACCTAATGATGAGGTCAAACATGATCCATATTAACAAAAGGAAGGCTTTGAGGTCTTTATCAAGAAAGAGAAACTTTTGGTAGGTCAAGATGTGTTTGATGAGAATAAGGAATATTTTGAATTCTCATCTAAATAATAATTAGCTATGGTAAATCAAAAAGATGGTCTTGATGACTTACAACAAGAATCATGTCATGTTTCAAAGACACTTGAAGTTAAAAAGGCTATGATAAATCTCTAATGATCAGATGGAAGACTATCAAGTGAGCATATCAAGATCCAAGAAATTTTCTTGCTCAAAAAAGTTTCTTGGAGAGCTAGTTGGAGTGTCCATGAGTACTCCAAGTGACAAACTCACAGTCCTCAAAAGATCTAATCATGGTAAGTCACTTGACTATCTCCAGAAATATATGCCCATTAATTAGTATGCATCATATGAGGATATATTTTATTGGAAAAATAGTGATTCAAGAGGAATTTTCTTTGACCTTGGTTGAATCAATGAATAAGTTTCACCTCAAATGTCTTTAGGTATTTTACATACTAAGATAGGTGTGTTTTTGCTTATGTTGGTTTGTGTTTCCCCTAAGTGTTCTTGAGAACACAAGTGTGAGTTTTATTTCTTGTCCTATGTGAATGCTTATTTTTTGTGTGTGGTGTGTTTTGTGTCCTTTCAAAGTATTTTTAGTGTTAGGAATAGTGTATAATGAACTAAATTTCCCAAGTATAGGATAAGGCAGTTGGTCCTTAACATATAAGGCTTACGACCCCTAGGAAATTGATAAAATGTTGACTAATTTGACCCATTGGTCAAATAAGTCAACCCACTATATAGTAAAAATTTATATAGGGTATCTTTAGGTCACAAATTGGTCACAAAATCATGTTTAGGGTCACATTATATGTCTCATCCTTAGTCATTTGTGTCATTGTCTTAATATTCATCTATATCACCTTTTAGTCATCCTAGGTGACTTTTATGGTTTTCCACTTAGGACATGTGTTTAAAGAGAATATACAACATAAAAGGTGTCATTTGAGTTTCATGGAACTATTATATAAATGACATGATATAAGTTTAATATCAATCCAAGAAGATCAAGCATTTTCAAGTAGTTTTAAGCAATTATATAGACAAGGATAACCACTTGACATGTGAGAAGGCTTCAAGAGGGTATCTTCAGATCCCAAAAAGTTAGTTTTATGATTGAGAATATTTTATATGCCTAAAATTGATCAAAACCAATTATTATCTTTCATCACTCTCTTAGATAAGGTCAAACATGTCAACAATTTTCCTTAAGTATGGATAGGAGGAAGAGAGTTAAGTAGAGTACACTTAATGGCTGATAGTACTATTAATGAGATGTCATTCCATGGAAATAGTTTCTATTTTTTTGTCTTATGATTTATGAAAAATAACTAATATTTTTTATGACTTCAAATATCTTATGCATCCCCATTGGCTTTGGTTTTATTCTCTATTTGGATTGGTTTGTACAAACCAAGAGTTGTACGTGTACTTATAGAGTATTTAATTTCTTCCATTTTATTTTCAACTATTTTTTAATGTGTGACCATGGATCATATAGGAAAAATAAATACATTGTGATAGAAATATATAACTATCATGATTTTCAAAAAAGTGTTACACAAATTTAGAGTTCATATTTCAAGTATGAAATGGCTTAAAATCAAGACAATATGTACTAGTTCTACCCCCTTAGTACAATGTGAATTCCCATATAAATTGATCATGAAATTGTCTATTAAAGGTCATAGTGGATCTATACCTTCACTATCATACAAGAAGAATGTAATTTGAATATGTATGTCAAAAAGATGGGAGGTGTTAATGGTTTGTGAGAGATTGAAATTCATGCTCAGAACCCTAAAATAAGTCCCCATTACCTCCAAGTATCATAACATATTTTTCCAACTCAAAATTTGAGATAAGTATTCAATATTGTGAGAATTTTACCTATTGTCAAGTAAATAAAGCAAAGACTATGTTTTGAACATTAACCTATAGTCAACTAAACCTTGCCCGTAGTCACCAGACCTAGTGAACCATTTTTGAGGAATTTGATGTTTGAGGGATCTAGAGTTATGATCAAGTTATGAAAATTGGTATATATCATAACCAGGACTTGAGATAACTCCCCACAATCTCTTCAAGCCAATAAAATAGGGGATATTCCCTTTATTTTATCTCAAATAGAGGGTACTCTTTGAGCAAGAAATCTATAGACATGGTTCATGGGAGAGTGAAAGGATGAATGAAAGATATCTAATGAATATAGGATGTTGTATATAATTTCATTAAATATGAGTAGAGATATAAAATGCCTTAAAATCATTGGAAACCCTTAGAAGGGTAAAATACATAGTTAGACATAATTAGGCAAATTAGGCCTAGAACTAAGCCTAAAACCTCATATGGCTAACTCTGTTCATATGACCATGAAATCCTTCCAAGACTTTTTTGAATCTTCATTCGAAAGCATAGGATGGATTAGAACCATTTGTTTATAGATAAAATTAAAAAGTTGGTCATTTTGACTTGATTATATCTTAGACCTCATAACACAGTCAAGAGATCAAAAGGCCATTTTATTATGCTCACATCTATATGGATACGGTACATGGTTCCTAAAGGAGTTGAGGATAGTTGAGGGGGGTAATTAGATTGTTCTTAGTGGAATTTTTTTAGAGGTTTAGTGTCAAGATTTTATGAATCATTGTTAATAAGAAAAACCTCTAAAAACCCTTGCTTAGACCTAATGTATAATATATGGATAATTATGCATCCAAGATGGATAAAATTGCCATGAAAGTGATTTAGACTTGTCTATCACTCTCCAAGGATACATGACATCCATTTGATTTGTATTTTTACTTATATGGATAGGTTTGATACTAAGTTCTTACATATTTTGAGTTATTTCATAGGTGCAAAAAGAGACTGATGAATGATGAACATTATGAGAGGTCTATAGATATTTGTTTCAATTACTTACAATCACTTATCACCATGTTTGTGTATGAAAATATCTCTATTATACCATTCATTGTAGGTAGTCTAAATAGATAGTGAGATGGCAAAATGACTACCTAAGTGAGATAGTGATCAAGGTGACTTGGAATATTTTAAGGTATATTTGATAAACCATAAGACAAAGAGTTATTCAATAGGTTTCTTACATCCTCTTCAAAAAAATTCCATGAATAACTGCAATCCATTTAGGTGACAAGTGTGAGGATAGACCTAAATGACAAGTAATAAATGACTATAGACAATGAATGATAAGTGACAAGGATGAGTCCATCAGTTGGAAAGTTAGATGAACTAAACTTACCTCATTTCCACCTCTTTATGCTATATTATATGTTTCAAAATTTCTTATGGTAGTTTTAGATAGTCAAGTGGATGACTCATCATCAAGTTAGTTTCAAAGCAAGAACATGAAGAGTCTCTATGCTAATTTGAAGAATATGTCATGTTTCAGATGGAAACTTATCCAAGAAGGCCTTTATATCATGTTATCCACTTCATTATATGGTATTTTAATTAGTTCTCATAGTTTGACACATGGGATTTTGACCTTTAAGATTCAATTCTCTCTCCTCTTCTATGATTTATATATTCAAACCCTCTTAGCTTTGTAATGGTTCCATAATTGGTATGGCAAAGTCTTGCTATTTTTGATAGATCATTTTCCTTTAAATAAAATAAATATTTTTGAACTTGAATCATTCTCTAAAATATCTTGCCTAAGTGTGTTAGGTGGTTTAAGTGGTTGAGAAGTGATGAACATGATCTCCTTGTTTCCATTATACTCTTGTCTGTTTTGTGTGTGTGTAGTCATATAAAATGTGAAAATTGGTAACTTGATTGTGGCTTGTAAAAACCAACCCATAGGTCCCTCTTGATTGCTCTTATGAATCTCATAGGCTTCTTTTCCTTGATTCTTAGTCATTCATATCCTTTTAGACATGATCACAGCTAAGCAAGACTTATTTTATCATGATAAATCCATCCCCTATGTCCCATGCCCTTAGGAATATATTGGTCAACTTGAACTATAGAATCACACCCTCTAGTGTCCATTTTTGGTGCTCTTGTCCAAGTTTATTTTTACCTCTAATGATGAGTTTATTTCAACTCCTATCCCCCTTATTTTTGGCCTAATGTGAGAACATTCAACCCATGACTAACAAATCCATATAAAATCCCATTCAAAGTTCACTTAGAAAGTGTTGGAAAATATCACAAATCAATCAAGAATACAAGCAAGATTACTCAAGCATATTTACCTATTCTCTACATATATCCAACCAATACTACTACAATCTTACTAAAATCCTTACACCAATCCCTAGCCACCTCAAGCATACCCAATTTTATCATTTTTCATCTTCTTACACATAATTTCACAAATCACATCAAGTGGGAGAACTGCATATGGATTGATCCCTCTTTAGAGTATTCGTATGTAGGTAGTGTGCCCACATAAGGTGTGTAGATACATGTTTAGTGCATCTTACACACACTAACCCCCCTCTTTCCTAAAGTTTATCAAAGCATAATGGAGTCTAGGGTTTTAAGACTAAATCAGCTCTATAGGGAGTTGTACAAACATCTAATAGTCAAAATTTTAGAAGCAGGCTCACATAGACACAATAAACAAAACCCAAAAATATCAAATCTCTTAGACAATAGTGGTAGAAGAAGACTATAGTACTAGACCCTAGGGTGTCCTATTTTGGTTCTCCTATCCAATCAATAAATGAAGGCTAAATCCTAATTTTTGATAGTGTCCTAGTCCTACACAATGAATTTTAGACTCAATAATAGCCATCTCAATCAATTTTTAGCTAAGTCTTATTTTCTCTCCATTATTACTATTTTTATAAAGATTCAAATTATAGTCAAATTACACAAATTAGTAGCTTAAACATTACATATTTATTTACTGATTTCCTATTTGAAACCTTTAACTAAATTAGGAATATTACACCAATATTCCCAAAACTATTAAATCATTTGGTGAACTTGACTTTGTTTGCACATAAAAACCCTAGAAACCCTAGGGTAAATTTACTACTAATTTTTCCTATATATTTATAATTTTTTACTTGCATAGTAAAATTATAAATTAGCATTAAATTTTAAAATTTTGTAGTAATTTTAAAAATAATTTTCTTTCAAACCCTAGTTGCCCATACTAGGTCCTAGTTTCTTCCTTGTATTTTTCCTATATTTTTATAATTTTTTACTTACATATTTAAATTATAAATTTGCATCAAATTTTAAAATTCCTTAGTAATTTTAAGGTAATTTCATTCAAAACCCTAAGTTTCATGTACTATCTCCTATTTGCTTCTTGAGGTATCACCTTACATCTATAATCATATTTAAAAAATGGATCTCACTTATTTTCAAATATTTCTTGCATTCCTATCAAATAATAAGGAAACCATACTTGGTCCTATCATGTACATGAATGATGAAGTTTACCATATACTAGTAAAAAGCTTAATTATTTTCTTTTCATGCCTACTTTTCATAATATGGGATGGTATTAAGAAAGCAAATGTTAAACACAGTAAGATACCTCTCCTTCAAAGTAAAGTTTACTTGTCTTTAATATAAGGTTTCATCTCTTAATTTCTATCTGTCATACAGATTTTTTTTCAAATTAATCATGTTAAACACATTACCAATGTCATAACACATGCCAAAGTTTCTTATGCATTCATGCACAAATTCATGCTTTCTATCTCTCATATGGAATTTTTTTCAAATTTATCATGCTAAACACATTACAAATGTCATAGTACATGCTAAATTTTCTTATGCATTCATACATAAATTCATGCTTTATATCTCTTACTTTTTATCTCTCATATGGATTTTTTTTCAAATTTATTATGCTAAACACATTACAAATGTCATAGCACATGCCAAATTTTCTTATGTATTCATGAAAAAATTCATGCTTTTTATCTCTCATATGGATTCTTTTTCAAGTTTATCATGCTAAACACATTACAAATGCCATGACACATACCGAATTTTTTTATACATTCATGATTTATATCCCACACTTGTTATCTCTCATGTGGAATGCTCTTTATAAACATATTGTTATATAAATTATAACTCTAATTTCTTACATTTCATTTCACATTCATGATTTCTACCAATATGCATACAACTTATTGGCTACCTTTGAGTGTTCCCCTATCACTACTAGACACTAGCAAACTCTAGCAGGTATATCTATCCCTCCTCCCTTCAAACTTGGTACATCTAGCTCTTATCCCACACTTATTACCAACTCTATGCCTATAGTAGACCATATGGTACAAATATCACCCAAGTTTATTACGATAGGTAGGTTGATTACACCTATCGCTATAACTTTATAAATTAGGTTAGCACCCATTTTGATATAGTTTTAGTTCTTGAGCTCCTTCAATGATAATTTTTTTACAAAGATGTATTATATGCAACCTTTCAAAATACTATAATTCTTATTTCCACTAAACTAGCTTATGTTACCTCTATCCTCAACACAATGCAATGAACCAAGAGCATATTTCCTTTGAGAAAGAAGATTTACCCCCAAAAAACATCATTGAGCAACATCTACCTCTATATATTAATTTAAGAATTAATAATGTGGTGGTAAAAAGAGTGTTAGTTGATAATGGTTTAGGACTCAACATTTAAAACATTTCTTTTCTTAAACATCTTAATATACAATGTTAAGATCAAGACAATTCTGACATGAACATTAGAGGCTTTCTCAATATCCCATAGAAATTCATGAGTCAAATTACACTTAATCTTACATTAAGGCCTAAAATATTACCAAATACTTTCTAAGTCATTCTAAATGACCTCAATTATATTTTATTACTTGGTCAGCCTTGGATTCATGATATGCATGCAGTCCCTTCTACACTCCATACTTTTCTAAAGTTTAGTCACAAAGGCTACATCTACACATGCCAAATAGTTAGTGAACCTTTTAAATACTATTATTTTGTCAAATCTCCATATAATTATATTTCACACTTTAGTCTTGATAATATCCATACATAACCCACTACTTATAGTGCACCCTTAGACCATGCAACACATCTAATAATTCTAAGTTCTATAATATCACTGACACCAAATCACTAGTTTACTTCCCCTTTGGCACTTAAATGTATTAATAAGATGGGATATCATTGAAAAGGTCTTAAAAATCATGAATAAATAATCATCAATCCTATCAAGGCATTAACACAACATAGAAGGCAAGGACTAGGATATCAACTTACCCTTCTTCATGATAAATGTTCTTCCACAACTTTAAAGAATATAAAGTTTTATCCACCCATTACATTGGTAGACCATACCATTAATCATACTTAAACATTATCACTGATCTATATTGATCTTATTGATGATATAATTTCACCAGATATGTACACATTAGATGAATTTCTAACGATGAATCCCTCTTACAATTATTTAGAGCATATGAGGACCTCCCATCTTGCTATCATAAAAATATATTTATTCATCACAAAAATAACCATGCATAATTTAAAAAATATATAGATTATCCTTAAGACATACTAATTGATTCAAATGATACTATTCTTATAATCTCATACACACTAGATTATTCCACATTACTTGATGAGGAAACAATAAATTTCAATTTTAGAACTGATCAAGATCCCTGCATTGTCTTATTAGTCACTATTCTACAAAAAAAAGAGGATACTAATATTCATCAAGCTTTAACACATTTTACAAAAATATTTACTTCATCTTACTCAGATATGTTAGGAATTGATACATCTATAACAATTCATCAGATTCCTTTATACCCATTTGTTAAACCAGTTAAATAAAAAAATTAGAAAATGAATCCTAAAGTGGCTCTCTTATTCAAAGATGAGATCTAATGCCTCTTATATGTTGGCTTCATTCAATTGGTATTACACCCTAAATGGGTTTCTAATATAGTCCTTGTGGTAAAGTCTAATGGATAAATTTGGTGTTGTTCTGATTCTCAAGATTTAAATAAAGCATGTCTAAAAGCTGATTTTCATTTACCTAACATTGACATGATTGTAGATTCCATAGCCAGATATGAAATTTTATCATTTATGGATGGATTTTTAGGATACAACCAAATCAACATCACTAAATAATATCAAGAGAAAACATCTTTTATGACACCTTGGGGCACATTTTATTACATTGTCATGCCTTTTATATTAAAGAATGATGGATCCATATATCAACATACCATGATGCACATCTTTCATGACTTAATTCACCAAACCATCTAGGATTATGTAAATGATATATTAGCTAAATCTAAATAATGATAATGTCACACCATTGATTTATGATAGATCTTTGAATGACTTAGATAATACAATGTCCAATTGAACCCAATGTGTTTGGAGTGACATCAAGCAAACTCTTAGGCTTAATTATTTCCCAATGTGGCATAGAGGTTAACCTTAATAAAGTCAAAGCAATTATCGACATGCCACCTCCCATGAACCTAAAACAACTTCAATCATTATAAGGCAAGATCCAAACAATACATTATTTCATATCTTAGCTTATTGATAAAACTTAGTCATTCACTTGATTATTAAAGAAAGATACAAAGTTTGTCGAGGACCAAGCTGATCAAGAAAGCTTTGATACAATCAATTAATATATTTTTAATCCACCTATGTTAGTACCACACATACTTGACAGACCTTTCCTCCTACATATCTCAATAATGGATCATGCATTAGGAGCACTCTTAGCACAACATGATGATCAACATATCAAGTGAGCAATTTATTACATTAGTTACACATTAGTTTATTACAAAAAAAAATTATTCCACAATAGAAAAACTATGTCTAGCATTAGTTTTTACCACACAAAAAATTCTACAATATAGGGTAAATAATGAGGCTTGGGTTATCACAAAAATAGATCCAATGAAGCTTCTCCTAGAAAAATCACATCTCTTTGGTCACATCATAAAATGGGTCATGTTATTAATAGAGTTTAAATTAAAAATAGTTCTCTAAAAATTAATAAAGTGCCAAATCATTATAGACCATTTGGTAGCCACACCACTCCTAGACACTAATCATATTAGTGACACATTTAGAGATGATTTCAATGCCTATTATACTCATTTTAATACTTGGACCATGTTATTCAATGGTTCTCAATTCACATCCGATGTAGGGGTAGGCATTGTCTTTGTCAACCCTTTTGGTCACATAGTTCCTATTGCATATCAATTAAGTTTATCACATACCAATAACACCATAAAATATGAAGTACTTATATTAGGTATATTTAACACCCAATCCCTCCAAATTAGATCTATTAAAGTCTTTGGTGATTCCAAACTTGTGGTTAACCAAGTCAATGATGTCTATCAAATAAAAGAAGAACATCTTATCCCATACCTAAACATGGTACAATGTTTATCATCATAGTTCAACTACCTTTCTATAGAAAGTATACTAAGAAAAGACAATTGACATGTAGATATAATGGCAAGTGTTTCATATTTGATTCCTATCGAGATTAATGATGGTAAAGCTATTTTCATAATTAAGTGATTACAACCACCATCAATATCTAATGCAAATTTGATTACACTATCCATTTTAGCCACTATGCATATCTCTACAATTATAAAATGGTTCTCTAATATCTATAACTTTCTAAACAAATATATTACACCAAACACTTTTTCATGAAATGATAAACACAAGTTACACAAATAATCACTTTATTATGTAATCATTGGTGTAGACATTTTTAAATGATCCTTCAATGGATAATTACTTTGATGTTTAACTTCAATAGAAGCCAAAATTGATCTTACACAAAAACATGATAGTGAGTGTGGTGGTCACTTCAGTGGAAAAACCATGTCACACAAATTTCTTTGACAAGGGTATTACTAACCCACCATGGAAGATGAATGTTTATAATATTCAAAACTATGCGATAAATGTCAGTAACATAGTAACCTATAGCATGCACCATCAGAATAATTATAGCATATTGTCTCTCCATGGCCATTCATGTTATGGGTATTTGATATTATTAGAAAATAAACCTTGAATCTATTGATGGAAATACATTCATAATCACAGCCATAAAATACCAAATGGCTAGAATCCATTCCACTTTAATCTACTATAGGTGAGGACATTTTAAGCTTTCTCATGACTCACATTATTTCACACTTTGGCTTGACTATATCCATCATTTTTGATAATGGAACATCATTTAAGAAAAAAAATCTCAATAAATTTTACATAAAATATAAGATTTAACACATATTCTCTAGTCCCTATTACCCACAAGGAAATGGTCAAGTAGAGGCTACCAATAAAACCATCAACAACATTTTGAGTAAAATAGTGACCAAATTTGGAGATCATTGGCACAATCAACTAGTCTTTGCATTATGGGCCTATCGCATAAGTATCTACACACCCATAAGAGCCACTTCTTATTCACTTATTTATGGCATAGAAGTAGTTTTACCATTAGAATTATAAATCCCATCTCTTCATGCCTCCCTTAAGGGTATTCTCACTGATGACTAGTATCATGAAAAACATCTACACTAGCTTGAGTAGTTATACTATACATGCATTCAATAAGCATAACATATTAGAATCTACCAATAATGTATACAATGATCCTATAAAAAATGAGTTCACACTGGAGAATTTTAAGTTAATGTTCTCATTCTCAAAGAAAATATTTGCAATGTCAATGCCAAAGAAGAAATCAAAGGAAAATTCAAACCAAATTGGCTAGGTCCATACACTATTAGCAATTTTTTTTACTTAAAGTGTATCATCTAGTTTCCCTTAAAGGAAATAAAATCAAAAATCTACTTAATATTATGTATCTACATAGATTCCATGTCTAGCATTTCGTTTCACACATTGTATTGCACATAATTTTTCAAAATCATTTGTACATAGTTTCTCAATATTTCTTGTACATAGTCTTATTTTGATTGACTGTACATAGCTCATCTAACAATAATCTAGAAACATTAAAATATTCCAAAAAATATAAAAAACATTCAAATATGTCAAAATACCAAATAGAAATATAACATTTAAAAATATAAAAACATTAAAATAACTCAAAAACATCTCAATTATATGCATCATCCATGCTTTACATTTCTACTACAATACTAGACTTACATTTGCCATTCTATGTTATTGTTTGTCAATTTATCTACATTAACATGCATCACTTTATCTTCTTTGAGTGTGTATAGTGAATTATAGACCCTTGATTTCTTCAATCTACCCATCAAGGGGGCATCTTAATTCTACATACAAGACACACATCTATATACATACCCACTGGGGGCATCTTCTACATGACTACACCATCCAGGTTATTTCATTCCTACACCACACACTCTAGTTATCATGTTGATGTACATTATTTACTAGCTTACATAGATTACTATATTGACATCTCACTAGTATATAACACTTATGTATTTCTTAACATATACCTAGTCTTGTAATACATGTCATACATACTTTCACTTCTTGCTTTGATTAGTTTTATGCAATTGTATTTCTAGTATTTACATACTTTCCTTTATTGCTTTACATATTTAAATGTCATTATATTTATTAGTTCCTACTTTATCTCTTATATGTGCCTTAGGACATTTACCATTGTACTCTACTTCTATTCTTGTGTCCCTTAGGACATTTTCTAATGTCCTCTACCTATACTATTTTATGTGATTGTGGCTTCCGTGCTAACCTTACTTGTTTTAGTTGTATGTGTATGTGGTATTTGAACATGACTTGTATGCTTTATTTCTAGTTTGAGTGACATCTTACCATGTCCCTTATTTGCTTGGCCCCTTGGCCACTCTTGTATGCTTCTTACCTTGTCTATTTATTACTTGATTGATTTTCAATTGTTGGCAATGCCATGATCCACATCATGCATTATCTTAATTTGTTAGATGAAATGATGTACATCATACTCCATCCCTCCTTAACAAATAATAACTAACCAAACTTCTAGTTCTAATTCAATACATTTCACATATTATTACATTGTTATATCTATATAGGCATATCCCTATTGATCTAACAATTTGTCATTATAATTCATTAACTACTTGTGAGAGAAATGGCTATGGTTCTGGGTTTTGCGCGCGCAAACCCAAATTTGAAATTGGGTGCAGTGTGCTGAGCGGACGGTGAGGCCGTGGATGCTGTTACAGAGGAGGGTCTTTTTGCAAGTAAAGGGAAAGGGATTCCTGCTGTGGGAAATGAAACCATAGCTGTGTGTCTGGCCTTTAATCCTGATTCAGGGCAAGGACCAGGGGGACGATCCTATGCAGATGTGGTGGCCTATGAAGCAAAAATTCATGATGCTCGGCCTCATACAACACCTGTATCTACCCACATTTTGCCTGTAAGTGCCTTAAAACCTATTAGGGTAACTCTAGACCCTGAATTAGCAGAATATATCTTCCAAGAAGAAAAATAGTTTTCCTCTTGTGCTGCCATTTTTCATTTTCGTGGTTTCTGGCCTTTGTTTGTAGATCTACAAAATTGGATTGCTAAGAGTTGGCTGCATATTAAAGATGGTCAAATCCAGACCTGTGCCAGGGGTTTTTTTATAGTAATATTTCAAAGTCCTGAAGATAGGCAGTCTATATTGTGCCACAATAATTTTTCTTGGCAGGGCAGATTTCCTCTTTTGGCCAAACCGTGGCACAAGGACTTTAATCCTCTCTCAAAATATTTTTACAAGATCCCTATATGGGTGCGGCTCCCTTATCTTTCGATACATTTATGGCAAGAGGTAGTTTATAAAACCATTGGAAATGCTATAGGGGAGTTTCTCTATGAAGAAGACAACACGAAGAGCTCCCATTCGACTTGTGCACGATTCCTGGCTGTCCTGGATGTTTCAAAGGGCCTTCCTGAGGTGATTTGCATTGATTCCCCAAGGGGTTCTTGGACACAAATATTAGATTATGAGGGGATTCCTTTCAGGTGTAGGAAGTGTT
This sequence comes from Torreya grandis, assembly GCA_037957365.1. Lineage (NCBI taxonomy): Eukaryota > Viridiplantae > Streptophyta > Pinopsida > Cupressales > Taxaceae > Torreya > Torreya grandis. The sequence continues at coordinate 1,225,879 of JARHVA010004700.1, read as the reverse complement.
ACCAGATGAGACATGTTACTGCCCGTTGTGGTGTTGGGAAAAACAAACCTAGACGTTCACCTTCTTGGTGGCCAAAGGATTTCTCTGAACATAGCATAGACAAACTACATTTGGAGACAATAACAGATTCTGAGACTAAGAACAAGGAAAGGGTGCAATTCGAATCAAAAGATGTAGAGGATTCACTGGAGAATCAATCAAATGAAGCCTCTGAGGAGGCTGTAGTTAATAATACAGCTGAGCCTGAGGAGGAGGTGGTGATCTCTTCCCCTATTCTGGAGGATCTTTCAAATAGCTAGACTGTGTTAGACTGTCACAAGGAGTTTATGCCTTTTGGAGGCCAAAGATCTTTGTCTTCTGAGGCATGGGTTGCTAAGGCAGCTAAGGTTGAAGATGGCTGGACTGTAGTCAGAAGAAAGAAGTCTAAGCCTTTGATCCCTCCTCTTGAAATGAATCTTCAGTCATGCAAAAAGAAAAATCTGAATTTAAAAGATTCATCCAAAATTCCTTTCTGCTAATTGGTTTTTGGGGGCAGTAAACCGGTCTTTTTTTAGGTTTGCTGGTTACGGATCTGGAAGATTTGGTTTTCTTTCAGATCAGTGTTTTGACAGCTGATTTTTCATGTTCTTATCTGTTGGTTACAGGTCCATGTAAAACCTGGTTCTGGCTCTTTTTTGTTATCAAGTTCTTGTGATAACCTGGTTGTGCTTTAATGTTTATCTTTCTCCTTGTTCAGGGTTTTGGGGTCCCTTCAAAACCTATTTTTACCTTAATCTAAAACAATTTGTCATTATAAACCATGCTATATCTTGAGATATCTTATCAATTATCATTGCTATATCATGTACCTTTACAACATAACACACTTGCAAGGATCTTTCTTCTAAGGGTAGTCATTATAGGTTCTTCATTCTTACCCTCAAAAGAGGGGCAAATAAATAAGGGTTTTGTCATAGAGATCAGAGTTCCTACCAATAAAAAACTTAGCATTAAAGACACATAGACTAGTAACCAGACTTCAAACAAGATAGAATAGACCAAGAAGACAATTAAAATTATAGAACAATCATTAGAATAATCCTAAGACAATATCACCAACATTGGAATAGAATGCTAGATAACAGGGTATCTATTTCCAATGCTCCTATCCAAACAACAAAAAATCAAAATTTTTAGACAGGCAGAAAAGTAGGTTCAACTACAATTTTGAATATTCAGACCAGTTCATATCGAGTAATTTTAGTATAGTTTTTCTTAAAGAATCTAGATATAGGGGGCATCATGTGCAGCATGATGGCTCTCATTTTTAGTTTTAGATAGGGTAGTTGGTATACATTCTAGATCAGAATCCATGTTTTAGACACCAATGATTTAGGGTAATGTACATGGTAGATTTGTCTTCTTTTCTTTTGGAGTTTAATACATTACCTAAGCATTCTCAATAGTTACATGCCTTATTATATCTATAGGTGGTTGGCATCATTTTGGAGTGGATTTCATATAATCCTAGTACCCATTTTTGGAGTGGCTTTCATACAAGCCTAATCTCTACCTTCTAGAGTGGTTAAGAGTGGCCTAGTTTCCATCATACATTCAGCTATCCATGCCACATTATCAGATTATAGAGCATTCATGGGATTCAAGATCCATCTTATATGACATGCATTTCATACTGGTGCTACTTCATAGCTTCAATTAATGGGGCAATGATAGATCCAAAGGGTTAGCCTTTGTATTCTTGAGCCACCTACTTAGAATGATTAGACACATGGTCTAAACATAAATTAACACATGCATGATCATATAGCTTCACTTAGTGGGTGATGATGGAGCCAAAGGGCTAGCCTTTACATTCTTGAGACACTTCTAGGGAATTGAAAAATCATCACTATTTGTGATATTACTCTTGATACAACATCATCTAGCATTACTCAACATTACTCATCATTACTCAGCATCACTCAACATCATAATAAGTTTTGTATTAGTTTTCATACTTGGTGAGGTGTATTCATTACTTTCTCTTCCTCTCTCTCTCTCTCTCTTACCTAACTTTATACATTCTTATTTTAGATATATCATATCTAGTAAGAATTGATCTACTCTTTATTTTATTTTGTATATTTACACTTCACAATGTGCTCTTTCTACATGTACCTAGCATCAAACAACTTCATGAGCTTCACCCTTTCAATTAAGTTCATGATGCTTTCTATTTTTCCTTTATCCTAGTATTTCACTTTGCTACATCACTAGAATAAATACGGGGGAATGTTGTCATATAAAATGTGAAAATTGATAACTTGAGTGTGGCTTATGACACCCAACCCATAGGTCCCTCTTACTTGCTCTCATGACCCTCATACAATTATTTTCCTTGATTCCCAATCATCCATAGCCTTCTAGACCTGATCCCAATTGAGACAAACTACTTTTCCCATGACAAATCCATCCCCCTAGGCCTTGTAACCTTAGGACTATAGCACCCAAATTGGACTATAACATCAGGTCCTCTAGTGTTTATTTTTATCACTCTTATCTAAGTGAATTTTTACCTCTAATGGTCAATTTCCTCTAGTTCTTATTCCCTTTATTGTCAGTCTAATGTGAGCATATTCAACCCATGACCAATATATCCCTATAAAATCCCATTCAAAGTTCACTTAGAAGGGGTTAGAAAATATCACAAAGCAATCAAGAATACAAGTAAGACTCCTCGAGCAGATTTCTCTATTCTTTGCATACAACTAGCCAATATTACTACAAGCTTATTAAATTCCTTACACTAGTACCTAACCACCTAAAACACACCCAATTTTATCATTTTTCATCTTCATATATATAATTACACAAAGCACATCAAGTGGGAGAACTAAATATGGTTTGATCCCTCTTCAGAGTATTGGTATATTGGCAGCATGCCCACACAAGGGGTGTGGATACATGTTTAGTGCATCTTACACACACCAAACTCTGCTATTTCACAAAATTTGTCAAATCATAATGGATTCTATGGTTTGAAGACTAAATTAGCTCTAACAAGAGTTTCACAAACATCTAATAGTCAAAATTTCATAGGTAAGCTCACAGAGATATAATGAATAAAACCTAAAAAGCTTAGATTTATTAGACAATAGTAGTAGAAGAGGACTATAGTTCCAAACCCTAGGGTGTCCTATTTTGGTGCTCCTATCCAATCAATAAATGAAGGCTAGATCCTAATTTGTGATAGTGTTTTAGTCTTGCATAGTTAATTTTAGACCCAACAATAGTCATCTCGATCAGTTTTTAGGTAAGTTTTATTTTCTCTCCCTTATTACTATTTTTAAAAAAATTCAAATTAAACCAATTAATATATTAATTACTACATATTTATTTACTAATTTCCTATTCTAGACCTTTGACTAAATTAGGAATAATACACTAATATTCCCAAAACTATTAAATCAGTGTGTGATATCTCTTCTAACAAATTTCATAAAGTGTATGTATTTATTAAGTGTGTCTTAAAGTGTGAGAGGGACTAGTAGTGTCTAGTATCAGACCTTGTTTTCACTCACCTCTAGATAGGCATATTAATTTGCCTCTATGAGAAATACTTATGCTAGAAGGACATAGAGTTAAGGTTAGTTTTGGTGGTCTCCTTTCTTGGTGTAGATGCAAGTGTGTTGTGTGGAATTATACTTGGTGTATCACCTCATTATCATATGCTTATTTTATGTCTCATTCTTACCTTTTCACCCCTAATAGTGATAAGCCTAGTGTAGTGTGAGCCTAGAAGATAGATCAAGGGAGGAATCCCTTTTAAATGTAGATATCTATATCTTGTAGTAGCTTTTCTATGAGGAGAGATAGTTCTATGTTATCCTAAAATTGAGAATGTCTACTTGACTTCTCTAGGATGTAATTTTAGGATATAATAGTACTACTAATTACTATCTTGGTCTCTTAGCCTAGAACATGGTGTGCCTTATTGTTGGCATAATCCATTATTCATACTAATATCAAATTACATTAAGATCTAATCATAGGTTTATTATTTAACTATATATGCCTATGCAAAGAGGAATTTAGATAAATAATGAAAAATACCATACATAATAAAATGAAATTCAAGAGATATGTGATAATAGTTAACCTCAATTGAAGTTCAACACTTTCTTATTAACCATACTATGACACCACATTTAAGACTTGAGAAAGTCCATTTATTTAAACATATCAAACACAATTAGCTTAGTATCCTTGAAAGAAATAAAACATACTTATTTTACATAATCCACTTCTTAAACAAGTCTTGAACTATATGTTCACTCAATTAATATGTTACCATACAAGTTATTCTTTCAAACAAAATTGTAAATACAAAAGAGTAAAGAACTAGAGCAACTTAATTGCATTAGGGTTCCATGAATAATTCCAACCTAATCTTTAATAATAAGACAAATTCAAGGAACATAATCTAAAATTTTCACTATACCATTAAATTTATAGATTATATCCATGCAACCTAAAGATAAAAACTACAATAAATTAGAATATATGAATGTCAAGATAGACCCAAACTATTTTAAGGTTATTTATATAATATCTATCTACTAATGTGAATGAATTCACAATTATTCATGAAAATAAAGTAATGATCTATGATAGTCAAATGATACTAGAAACTAAATGCAATTTTGATTTCTAATACATGCTATAACCAAGACATCAACATTAGTTAGGTATGATACAACCATATTAAATTTAGCTCAAATTATTACTCAATTGAGAACTTACTAACCCAAAAATAGTTTTAGCATAACCCTATTGAACTTAGAATTATAAAAACATGTATTCAATAACTCAATAAGATATTTGTAGTTATATTCTATGTCATAGTATAATCACCAAGTGACCCACATACACAATCATGATCAACAATAAATGAACTGTAACTCAGATCCTCATGAGTTGTGTATTAATAACTTAAACAAATAGTTAACAAAAAATTATCCATGAGATAGTATGCCTAATAATGAAACTCAAAATAAAGATAATATTTTATTAATGTAGATAAGGTATATAATTGTCAATAATATTATATAGAGTCACTCAACACAATCTAGTATTAGCCAAAAAGATCCATCATATAACTCAATGCAAATAACCCTTCTTTAATAGACTTAATTAGATTTTTATTATAATGAATATGGTATATAATAAAATAAACTAAATCTCAAATCATAACTTCCTTGAATATAATGAAAGGTTAATAGAAAAGGCAATTAATCTAGTAGTTCCTATTTAAGGTTTAAAAAACATTGATAAATTTAATAAATTTGAAATAAAAATATAATACCAAAGGTCCCTATACAAGGGGTATAATGAAACATCACAAGAAATGGAATTATAGAATAATCCATGTGCCAAGTACAACAAATAATGAGTACATATAAACACTCAAATCAAACTCTAGTAAGTACAGAGAGATAATTTATGAAAAATTACAACTTGATCAGTATGATTGTCTAAAATAACTCACCACCTTCACTAAGGCAATTTCAATAAGATAATGTAGTAGAAAGATGGAAAGTAATTTTTTATAAACCAAAACACCACTCTCCTTAAAGTACCAAGACTCTAGCATATAAGATATGTTTTTCAAGAATTAAAGTTAAATCTTTTAAATAAAATAGTGTTGTTCCAAGTACCTCTTACCCTAAAAAATCATTTATCAAATCTCATAAACATAGTAACATATATGAAAAAAATGATGGATACATTTCCAAAAATTACCTTGCATTTATCTTACCATCCTAGATAAGGATTAAAAGGATTAGATAAATCATAAAATATATAAAAGATAATGATTTATATGAATTCAAAATGTTTTTAGTTTACTCGGCACCTATATTCTCTAGGGCAAAGGAAATAACTTCATTCCTTACAATACAAGAGGTTCTAATTAAATCCACACAAAACTATATATAAAATCCATATATAGTGATAATACTATTGATGCATTAATAAATCAATACAATCTAAAAGCTACTCATACATACCACCTACCCACCCACACACACATACACATGTTTCTAAATGGTTATCTTACTTAACAGGTACATTAACCAAATGATAAGGTAAATATTGAAGGGGAACTAATATGAAAAATAACCATATTCATAAGCACATTTAAAAACATTAGATAACTATCATGACCAAGCTCGGTTATCTTTCTAGTTATTACTATTGACTATTCAAATTTCTAAAGTTAAGATTGAAAAAACATAAGATAGTAAAGGAAAAAAAAATTCAATTAATAATCATTTTAAAAATATTTTAACCAAAAAAATTAAGCATAAATGCTATAGTAAGTTGTAGCTATTTTTAACTCATGCAAACGATTTGTTCTAACTATAAAAAATATTACAAAAGTTATTTATATTATCAAGTCATTCAATACTTTATTTTATTCAAAAATGCTATGACAAATAAAACTCACAATTCCTCAGCCAATAACTTTATTTTAAGTGAAATAAACCAATTCATCTAGATGTGACATTAGTAAATATCAATCAAGGTCAAAAAATAAATTTATCCTTAAAATAATAAAATGAATTAGGGTTACAACACAACTAAATAATTATTCCATACCAAATGTATTTAAAATAAGTTTACAACACTAACATCATTTATATTTCTTTAACCATAGGTTAAATAATATAGAATGTAACACAATTTTTACATAGAATGTTTAGTTCATAAATAGTTTTATGTTTTATATCTCAATAGCATCATGGGTTGAATATTAAAACCCAAAAGCTAGAAGTCATAATAATATTAAGCCAAAATATTGATATTAACACATTTGTCCAACCTTACAGGGGTTCAACCAACTAAAGAAAGAGCTTAAATGTCAAATAACTTAATAATAAAACAACCAAATGTATTAGGGTTAACCCTCTACATATAGAAAACACTAGAGAGAGTTTAATTCACATTCAACAATTTTCCCTTTGGAAATCCGTATGCACAACTTTGTAACAATGTGTAAAAATTTCCAAAGAGAAACCACTCAACCTATACTTCTAGGATTGTTAATATACATCCATAAATGTATACCTATTTATACATATGTATAATTTTAATAATGCTCATCCAAAGCCATGTTATCCTAAAAATAAAATAATAATAGTAATGGTTTAATATATATTACCTACCTAGAGTATTTATGGCTCCAAACTTTGAATATTTCTCCTTCTTCCATCCTCGATCATCTCATTTTGAGAATTGTCTCCATATTTACGCTCTTATTATAATGAAAGACCCGAAAAACAAAGTAATATTCAAGGAGTGGATATTCAATGCATATAGTGTTCTCATTATTTATTGACTAGAACAAAAATGGAAACCACTCGAATCCAATTCAAACCTTGGACATGATGTGCCCTAGTTTCCTATGGTTTCCTTTGCCAAAAATATCTATGAGCCATTACACATGTTTTAAAACAAAGATCATTTTCCATTATCACTCTTTGACCTAATTAGGATTGTGACCAAAGATAATAATAATAATGGTTTATCCTTTGACATTTTCTAAGGTCTAAAAAAAATTAATGGTTAAACTTTTATACTTATCACCAAATAATCTTTGAACAAGCCCAAGTCAAGGTCTTTCAAGAATATATAAAAGATTTGATAGATTTGATAAATATGAGCTTGACCTAAGTCTAAGGTATTTTCACCATCCTTAAGGTTCCTTAAACAACCTTGACAATATTTTATGAAGCCTAAAATAGTGCTTCAACTGAGACTAAAAAGTTTATTAATAAATATAATTTCCAACAAAACATATCTAGGACAAGAATCATGAAGTAAAAATAACTTGAATGAAACATAGAACAAAGGAATAATTAGAGGGTTTTTTTAAAATAATATATAGTGGGGACAATTAGATTCACTCTAATGGAAACCACTTATTAAAAATATAATTTAACACATAAAATGAGGAATACATAATATACTATTTCAATTTATACCAAATAATATTTTGAATTTTCACAACAAGATCATAGTTTTAAGGTGTTACTTTGATCCTTATCATAATTTTCACATTCGATTGATAGCACTCAAATGTTTTTTTTCAACACATTAATTGAAATGTAATTGGATTTAACCATGATGAGGTTTACTTTAAGGTTAACAATACATTTCATTAGACATTCCCATGTGATGATTACTCATGAAATTTTCTAAAACCTATTAGTTATTCTCACAACTATCCATGATAACAGGTTCTAGAAAAGATTTAGCTTCAATAATTTTGGGATTATTACATATTCACCCCCTTAAAAATGTGCCATCCTAATGACTTGGATAATTGTTTTTTAGGAAGTTAGATCTTTAGATCAATTTTGTAACTTAAAATTTATCTAAATACTATGCACAAAATAAGTATTCTCAAATTGTTTTATTTATGCAATTTTTTTTTTGAAAATAGTATTATTTAAAATATGGTAAAAGTTTTCAACTAATTCCACTTTATGTAGAAATAGTCCATTAACTAGAGCTAAAAAATATTTGAGTTAGTTGTGACTACTCAATTTAGCTTGATTTTCAATAATACTCCCAGCTTAATATGACATATTTTTATCAACCCTTACATTTATATATTATAACAATATAGCACATTCATCCACATGCACAAAAAGTACCAAATTACCCTTTGTTATACTTGTTTGATTCCATCCATGGGTTAGTGCAATTCCCCACACCAATCATATGGGATATTAGAGAAGCCATCATAGGCATTTTCATGCAACCTTCAAGATTTTTTAACATGATTTCCATCATATTGTGATCTCACAATGGTACATGGTAAACAAACCCATCATCAAATGGATGATATCAAGGACATCCAACCATTCACCCATTTCTTGAATCTTAATAAAGAGGGTACTTACGATTTAAATATCACCGAATCAAGAATTTTCATTACCCATTATAGGAAAAACAAAAAACACAAAAATAACTTATTTTACTTAAACATATGAAAATTCAATCATGCTTCAAAATAACATTGTCAATTTAAGAATGGTTTCCTTATCTCAACAAGTTATTATCTTCTTGTGAGAAGCATGCACTTACCAATGCCAACCAACATTACAGTACTAAATAAGTACTTGAACATTTAAAAATTTGGATATTTAAATTATTGTTTAAGAGTCAAATAAGGAGGTATAATGGTGTATTAATGAGTAAACTTATCCAATTTCGCCAAGCAACTCATTTGTTCATGTTGTAAAATTGCACATTAGATCATATAACTTGCTCAAAATAAATATATTAAAATTTAAAAACATTTGGTTTTATATTTCCTCAGATGTATGTTAGTGTAACCAAATAATTTTATCCAAGAAAATCATGGAATCTATAAAAATATGTGTGTTGTATAAAATATAAAAATGTTGGTAGCACTTTTTAAAAGTAGACTACCAATCAGATCCTTTTAGTTTATTACATATAAATAGTGCCCACTTTCCTTACATTAGAGAATGAACTAACATACATAAATATGAATTTTATGCTAATTTTACCCAAAAATATATGCTTGAGAAAAGATAATATTTTACCATTTATTTTAAGAGTATAGGTTGATATCTTGATCAACTAGATCATTATAACAACTTAATGTTGTATTATGGAAATGTCATATTTTTGTCTTAATATGGAAGTAACATTCCAAAACATAAAATTAACTATGTCAAAGTTTCTATATAATAATATTATGGCATGGAATTCTTACCTTCATCATTCTTGGGGAAAAATTACATTAACAACAACAATTAGGCTATGAGAAAAATTCTCAAGACTTGTCTTGATAGTCATAATTTCATACTTTCATGAGCCATGTTCAAACATTCACTAGATCATATCACATAACCAAATTAATATGACAACCCAAAGCTTAAGTTAGCTATTATCTTAAAAATTAAATTTTTTCAATCATGTAAAATTTACATGAAACAACATGTATGTTATGCCACAACAATTACTTAAATTTATCACAATAATTACATCATTTAAGAAACATAAAATAGGCAACAAGCATACATATACTTATTTATAATGAAGTAAAAAATAAGTCCTCATTATTTTTTAAAAGTATGTATAAAAGTAAACAAAACAAGTCCTAGAGTTTCTATTTAATATATCACATAACTTATGCCCATACCAAGCATTGATGACATTAGAAGAATCTTCATCAAAATTAAGTCTACATGATCATGCATTTATATGGAAATCATGATGGTTGGTTGAGACTAACATCCAATATAATAAGAACATATATAACTTTAGGGTTCTAGAATATAGCTTCACATCTTCCCAAGAAACTATTTTTTCCAACAAAGTCTAACATTAAATATCTACTAAATTAGTAGTAGGGAACAATAACTATTCATGCTTCATGGATCAAGTGACTCATGATGTTTCTTCATAAGATGATATCCCTAAGATTTATTTAATTTCATAAGTAATTTAAATACTCTCACCCTAATTGGTCCTTGTATATTAAGTCATACCCTTGGAATTCCCAAGTACATCATACCTAATTTACCTTATAATGACTCATCCATACAAGTAATTTATAGATACCAAGAAATTACTCTCATTTCCAAGAGTGAATTTTTTTTGACTTTCCCTCTTATTGACCTACCCATATAGGATAATGATATACAAGTAATACTTGGCTTAAAACAATAATTTGATTTTAAAAATGGTAAATCAACCAAGGATATGGATGAACACCATATTATCATAGAGGAAATTTCAGATTTACTCAAAATAATTCAATTCCTAAAAAATTTTATTGACTCTCTACACCTTAGAGTCATATAATATAACACTATCATGTTCAACTCAATAGCATCCAAGTGTCCTTGCTAGAGCACATCATATTTTTTCTTAAGGCTAACTAATATTATTTACATTCACTAATTAAGATAATATAATTTCTTCTCCTAGAGATCCCTAGGGTGACAACCTAGCTCTGGTATGATTGTCACAACCCCAAAAAATAACCCACAAAATTCCAATATTTTTAGGGTTATGATACTCAAATTCTAATATTAAATAGGGTATATATGTACTGAATCGTAATAAATTAATAATCTCATGTTCACTAATTACTTTAACCTAGTAGCCTAGGCCTAGGATAGTGTAGAGTTTACTAGGACCCACTAGGGTTAGAGGTTGATTAATTTGTATACAAATATCTACAACCATTTTCCACATTAAACTTTATAAATTAATTACCTCTAAACTCATCAAAAATCAATAACAATATTTCATTCAATATAAGTGACAAAGTTATATAATTTTTAAAACAAATATAAGGTTATTTATGTCACAAAGAACTTAAAAGGGGTTTGGGACTCATTAGGGTAGTATGGGATGAGAGGTTTGTTAGAATGAATGGATTGGGAATAAAAATCATAGAAGAAGTCATAGGTGAAGTAACTAGCATGGATTACAATAGTATGAAGGCCTTTAAATACAAGAGGCATAAAAATAATCTAATTTAAAGTTTTTTCAAGTCAAACAAGGAAATATAGACCAAGAAGAAAGGTTACCTCCAAATGGATTTTGAAATGCCTTGGATAGTTATTTTCTTACAAATTATGAAGTAATTAACCCTTAAGGGCAAGCATAGGATTCTATATTATCAACATTTCCATTTGATGAATCACTTCAAAGGAGACATTGGGAAAGTTATCCTTCTTTACTTCCTATTATAGAATTAGTTTTCACTCTTAGAGAGGGTTTTTTAGGATTCCTCTAGCTAAGTCACACAATGGGAACAACCTTAGGCTATGGGTATCCTATGCTAAGGTTGAACCTCTGAAGAAGGCCAACTTCCTTTTCATGGATTACCTATACTAATGTTTTTACTTGGAAAAGGGATAGAAAGGGGAATAAGGATACTAAGGAAGCTAAAAATGTGATGCACCAAATTTAAATGAGACACTCACATATGCTTGAAACCAACACTATATCATCATAAGATAATGTTTGCTCACACAATCTCACAAAATAACTAACTGCATAAGCATTTCATGAATTATGCTCACCAACCATTCAAGGAGGCAAAGAGGAATTATAAGACTCACACTAAGTATAATTCCACACAACACACTTGCATCTACACAAAGAAAGGAGATCACCAAAACTGACCTTAACTCTATGTCCTTCTAGCATAAGTATTTCTCATAGAGGCAAATTAATATTCCTATCTAGAGGTGAGTGAAAACAACGTTTGATACTAGACACTACTAGTCGCTCTCACACTTTAAGACACACTTAATAAATACATACACTTTATGAAACCTATTAGAAGAGAAAGTTGAAGTGACCTCATACATCAAGAAGAGAAAGTTGAAGAGGTAGTGGTTCTAAATGACAAGGAGAGTAAAGATGATTGGTAGATGCAAATGAAGCTCTTTCAATATCTTGAAGAACATTTCCAAGTTGAGGTAAAATTACATGAGAAGGTGGATAAAGATTTTTTCATGAAGGATAGTGACTAGTATTGGGTGGACTATGTATAACTCCTTGATGATCTTGAAGAACTTGTAGCTGAGAGGAGACCTAATCTTATTGAGAGCACCATACAAACCAAGAAGGTATTTATTGTTGAACCACCATTAGAGGTTTTAATAGAGGATTCATATGAGCAATTTGAGGCTATTTGGATTAAATAAGAGTTCATTTCCATATTTAACCTAGTTGTAGTTTCTTTGATTTCTTTAAACACCATGCCAATGAGGTTGGAAAACACCATGAAGAAGATGGAGGGATCAATGCCAAGGATAAAAAAGATACATGACTCATTAATTAATTAATTTAATTAATCTATAGATGTATAAAACTTCCCATTTGATCTAAGAGGAAGTGTCTCTTTTAGATTAGCTTGTATTTGAGTTAGCTAGTTTGGTCTTTGTGTGTGTGCTTCATACAAGCTCTTGAAGCACAAGTGTGTGTTTGCTTAGTTTATTATCTTATGTGATGTATCTTGTTGTTTTTCTTGTGTTTTGGTATATTTAAAAGGAAAAATTATTATGATATATATATATATATATATATATATATATATATATATATATATATATATATATATATATATATATACATATATATATATATATATATATGGTGACTCCATATCCCAATGGATAGGAAAAGGCTACTGATCTTGGGCATATCAATCATACCACCCCTAGAAATCACCAAGAATGTTGACCATTTTGAAAAAAACTCAAAATGAATCAATCCCATATAATATAAAAATTGATATAGGGTTATAATATATTGTAATAGGGTGTGTCATGGTGTTATTTTATGTTATTTAATGTGTCATCACCTTAGTCATAGTCATTTTCTTTCTTAAGTCATTATATATCACTTAAGGTGCATATTAGAGTCATTTATGAGAGTTGTAGAGTTTTAAAATAAATAAAAGTTTTAAAAATTATTTATTAACATGTATGGGTTAGATACATGTCAAACATGTCAGTCCTTAACTGAAACTTATAGGTACTCCATTGACTCAAGAATAAAAGTGGCATTTTGGGTAGTTTTGGAAGTTGTATGGCCTATAAAGGAAGGTGGAACATGTGTGAAGCTTATCCAATGAATATTAAACTTATATGAACTCATATTGACATTTTAAATACTTTTTAAGTCTTTAAAATGTTTTTTCTCCTTCACGACCCTTTTAAACATGTAAAACTAGTCAACAAGTTTCTTCTTGGTATGACCACTAGAAGAGGTTCTAGGTAAAACACCTCTAGGGGGAGTTATTAAAATAATTATACTTAATTTTTGTGGAAATATTTATATTATTTATCACTTTTACTTTATAATCCATCCTTTAGAAGTGGAACGGTCTTTTATACATGTTATTTCCCACACCCTACAAGTTTCCTTCTTATATGAGCAAGTCTATACAATCCAATGGTTGAAATTTATTATAAAGGGATTATAAATACTTATCACATGGTACCCACATTTTTTTTAATTTTTTAAATTATTTTTTATGGGAAAATCATATTATGTTGCAGGTTGGACTCATATGGAGTGACACATAGGTTTTCACCATCTGTAGAGGCTTCATTTCCTTTTGATGGTCTCATGTAAAGGTGATATGATTTAATTAATTTTTTAAATGTATTTTTTACCTATTATCTTTCAAAATAAAATCCAAATATCTTCACATGGAATAGTAGTCAAAAATATATAATATAGTCAACTTGTTCTATGACTGTCATACACAATCATTTGAGTGAGTTATATTACATCCTAAACACATTAATGGAAGAATAAAGGAGAGTCATAAGGTGATGAAAAAATTAATATCACATGATTTATCAAGTTTATTTCACCAAATAATGTGTGATTAGTATGGGGCAACTTATTTGTTTCTACACATAGTCCTCTGCTATTAATGAACACATACAAGTGACTACAAGAGAATATCATGTTGAGACAAGGAATTTAACTATTTTAAGTTCCTTGTGATGGAATGGTTTAATTTTAAGATATTTAGAATAAATAATATTGGTTATAGGATCCTTCACCATTCATATTGTTCATATTCCAATCCACTACCTTGTCTACTAATGCAAGTGTATCTACAAGTGTTTCACAAGAGAATGACCACATTGAATAGGAGAATTTTATCTTGTTTGAAGTTTTCATAAGTTGGAGAGATCAATTTTAGAACTTTAAGAGGTATAATACATATTTTAATGATATGACCATGCACATTATTGATGATGGATGTCCACTAACATATGAATTGAAATGCCCACCTATAGGTGACACTCATAGAGGATTGAAAATGTGCACAAGAGGTGTGTGAACATTGTTGGGAATATTCATGAAGGTTTATGAATTTATGAATTTCCATGATAAAAATGTTTTAAATATTGTATTGGCATCCAAGAGTCAAGAAAACACTTCAAGAGAAGAGAGCTATGTTTTAGGGATAAGTTCCCTAAAAGCTCCAAAACAGAGCCTGCCGTAAGAGGAACAAACATGGAGTCTAGATAAGTTTTGATGATTCCATATTGTAGAATAAATGAATTAGAGATATGTTTCAAAAGGATGTGGATGTTTAATTCCCATAACTTATTAAAATGATACTCTCAAACCTTGCATTTATTTACTACAAAAAGTTAGTGTTTTGTATAAGATATTAGAATTTCAATTGACCTTATTGTCTAAGGAACCTAGAGGGAGTATGTATGCATGACCAATAGTCCTATGGAGGTAAGGAAAAAAAAAGGATTAAAATCATATAAAAGAGAGTTGGAATATAAAATTTTGGTCTATATACACACCTACAGGTGTATTCTTGCTTAGAAGGGCCACCTATAGCCTGACAAAGTAACCCATAGTCTCATAAATCCAACATTGGTAGTTAGGCATTTAAACATGAATATTTTTAGAGTTAATAAATGACTCAAAGACTTATAAAATATTATAAATTCATGTGTCACATATTTCAACGTGGTTACTCACCTATAGGACCCCTATTTTTTCCATTAGTAGTCAACTATAGTTGACTATAGTTTGATAGTAAACTATAAACATTGTGGTCTTGGTGTTGACATAGCCTAATATTAGTATGAGTGGATCCAAGTGAATTTAAAAATTGATTAAGGACTTAAATAATGTATTAATGGAAAGTAACAAGGTTTTAAACATGCACATACACCTACAAGTAGGCCCCATTTCCAAGGTATACCACAATCACAACTAACACCTATGTTAAGACCGATTAAGGTGAGAGTGAACAATGGAAGGTTGGATAAAGGTTTGTGAGAATTATAAACACCCTCATCATTATGATTAGCACATAAATAAAACCCCTTGCCATGTAATTAGTGGAAAGAGAGGGTTTCTAAAATGCACCTATAGTTAGCATATAAGGCCTACACCCAATCAACTTTCTCAAAAGTCTCTCTTGGGTTTTAAAGTGTTTAAAGGTGTTAGGGGTATCAAGTAACCTTGAAAATTTACATATCTAGTCCTCACTTGATATAAACCCTCATATCATCCTTTTTCTTGGAATAATAA
The DNA here is from genome assembly GCA_037957365.1 of Torreya grandis. NCBI lineage: Eukaryota > Viridiplantae > Streptophyta > Pinopsida > Cupressales > Taxaceae > Torreya > Torreya grandis. The sequence continues at coordinate 1,209,754 of JARHVA010004700.1, read as the reverse complement.
GGGAGATTCCCTTTGTTCTATCTCATATAGAGGGTACTTCGATGATATGAAACCCTACAGGTTCAACATGAAAGAATAGAAGGGTGAGTTAAAGGTTGATTTAAAGCTCTCAAGGAAATGTGGAGATATATATTATAAATTAAAAAACATGATAAACCATCCATATTTTCTTTAAAACCAACATGGTGGTCAAAACCCATTAGGATGTAGGTAGACCTATTAGGTCTTGATTAGGCCTAGTGCCTAATAGGGTCCAAACTTCACTTATAGCATTAGATATACATTAAAAATAATTATAACACTAACATGGGGAATCATAAGGTGTGTTAAATTTATTTGAATGCAAAGAAAACCACATGAAATCCATTTCTTGGCTTAGCCCAATTCAAGGTGTTCAAAATTCATGAACAAAGCTCAAGATGGAAACTTTGAGAGATCATACCTACTTGGATACTTTACATGGGAGCCTAAGGAGGTAGGAGATGTTAGATAAGGTACTTAATTTTTTTTATGAAATTTTTAGGGTTTGAATATTAGACCTTTATGAATAATCATTAGAGGTAAATATACCATAAACCCTCTTAAACCCTTACCAAAGACCCAATTGGGAAAATGAAGGAGGAAAATTATCTAGATGGTATATAATGGATTGGAAAATGGTTTGAAGTTTTATATGACTCTTCATGGTTCCTGTCCATCAATTTGAGTTCTACCCTACTTATACAGACAAGGAAGAAAATGGATTTCTTTAATAGTTTTTAGTGTTTTATAGGTTCAAGGAAGAGTCAAAGGATGTAAGTAAATTTGGGAGATAGGTTTGGACTTTATATAAAATCTCATGTCCATTTATTTAAGCATAATATCTCATAAATTTCTATGCTAACACCTTCGTCTTAGGCAATCCAAACTAGCATAGTGAACAAGCAAGTGAGAAGATGAAAAATCTAAGTATGATGCATTTTAAGGTTTGCCTAAGGAATATAAGGAAATGAGGGATATTTAAAAGTTTCATTCACTATTTTTTATAGAATGGTTTGGAAACCTAAAGGTAACTTTGGTGCCAAGTGTGCAAGGTGAGTGGAAGATGAGTTATTTGGACTGTAGGTAGTGACAATTCATATCCAAGAGAATACCCATGATTAGGGATGTAACCAATTCATGTTTGGGATTCACTCTCATTTAAATCATGATACTTGTCCCTATTTTTCTATGGGTCATTCCAAGGAGGCCAAAATATGAAGATAGTTTCCAGGCATGCAAATGAGGAGTCTTACGTTACATTTTAGAAGTTTCATGCATTTAAGAAACATTTTTCTAAGTATACCTTCCATGGTATATTTCATATTCCTCTTTCCTACATGTGTAACTCCTTTTATTGGCATGACACATGTATTTATAACTCTTTTAATTCATTCTTCTCACTTCTCTATCAAATTCTATAAGTAGTAGCCATTTTAGGTCTTGTAGACATATACCACACCATGTATGGTAAAGCCCTACTAGTTTTGACATTGTAATTTTCCTTAGAATAATAAATATAATCCATTTTAAGTTCATATATCATATTTTCAATGTGTGTGAAGAGATTTATAGTGAATAGTTAAGACATATTCATCTATCCTTGCTTACCCTCAATCCTTACATGTTGATGCAAGTGGATCCACTCTAGTAGGTCATATGAAGTGTTTTTAAGTATATGGATCTGTTCTCAAGTGTAAATTGGGCCTGATTATCTATAAATAATCTATGGTTTCACTTACTTTGGATGGTATTCATGCATGTCACCTTCATATTGAAATATTAATGATAGTGCATCCTTGAACATTTAGACTAGTGTTGTAAGCTTTGTTTCTTAGTGAAAGAAGTATGATGGTCTTGTGGAAATACTTCTAGTGTATCAACCCATTAGATTAGTTTCTTTTCATTCCAAATCCTACCCCTTTTCCCACAAGAAAATAATTAGTTAGGTGATAAGAACTTCAAGGTATGTTTAGGGAGCTAGCCCTTAAACCTAGATGTATACTTCTATTATAGGTACACCCACATACCTATAAGTATTTCCATGTTGCCTAAATATATATAAGGCTTTAAAAATATCCTATAGGGTGAAATATTTGGTGGAAACAAGTGGAAATCAATCCTGTCATGAGTTTGATGATTCTATCTTGCACCAGTTTTAGTCTCAGTTTTTATGCATTTGTAAGGTTATTTTCTTTTTTCAATTTCACTTATTTTTTAGCTTCACATAGTCAAATATTAGATATAAATAACTTATTTTGTCATTATTTTTCATCTTTACATATTATTATTTCATTCAATTACACTATCCAATTTAGTATTTTTCTTATTACAATTTGATTTAAAAAATCATTTAAAATCTATTTAATTAATTTGAATTAGTTTTTATTACCACATTAATTCAAACTATGATAAAAATATTGGTGAACCTAATATAGTCACACAAATTCATTTGTGATCCTAATTTTTATTCAAGAACTACCTCCAATAAATTTGTCCTATGGTTTAGATAAATTCATGAATATTTGATACTAATTTTATTTATATCTTGGATATAAATTCTACACTAAAAAAAATTTCCTTTAACCTTATATTTAATCATTGATATTGAAATCACTTTAATTTGACCTTGGATTTGAATTTAACACTAAAAGAACCTCCTTTTTACTTCAGATCCTATGGGAATTTAATAATATCTATATATTAAAATTTTGTATTTTCTTTTTTAGGATCTAAAATTTAGTTTTCTATTAATCTCATTCACGAAAAATATATGAATATATTATATCAATACTATTTTTTTTAAGCTTCCTTAGTTTTCATTACATGTTGTATTCCCTTAATAAGGAACTATTAGTCAAAATTGGATACCATATGTGAAGATAATTCAAAATTCTACCTTTAGTATTTCCTAACCTTGTTAATGATATTTTGATAGGTTTTGTCATAGCCTATAGGTCATCCCTTGTTATAGGAGGGTGTTTTTTCAAGTGTTTGGCCATCTTAATGTATCTTGCAAGGTCTAGGAGAGTGATTAAAGAATATATTTTTATCATTAATCCTCTTCATGAAGGTCTTGTTAGGGTTTTGAAAAGATTAAGGTATCTTAGCACATTTTAAGGTTACTTTGAAAAGGTTAAGATATGTTGATCCATGGTGAAGTATTTTTGTATTGACCTTCCAAGTTATTATGATGTCTTATGGTGGATGAGATATTATAGAACAAGATATGGTAAGATGGAAGCATTGATATTTCATGTTTAGTAAAGGTTAAGGTAGTTTTAGAGAAATTAAGGTAATGTTTATCTTTTCAAACTAGAAGGATCAAGTAAATTTTGAGGTATATAATTTGTTTACAATTTATTATAAGGTTATTTCTTATTTATAGGTTATATTTAATGTGTAATGAGTGGTGGGACCCTCAAAAAATCAAGAAAGTGAAAAATAATGTAGAAATACAATTGCCAAAGTCTTATCAAGTAACCTTTCAAATTGTATATGGTCAATTAAAATAAAAAATAGATGGTTTCAAGATCATCTAATATTTTTAATATCAATTCATGCTTGTGGTAGCATTGTCATGTACAAATAAGATTAAAAAAATGTTCCATTTCCTCCATTGAGCTCCTTACAAGCTAGTGAAGGCCATTTTTAAGTGCTCATTTCATGAAGAGGAAAGAGAGTTGGATAAAAACCTTATGCCCTTGAAATTATAAGATTTAATTATTGGTTTTAATAGTTATGCTTTATGAAAAATCATTAACAAAATAAGTAGTCTAAAACCCTCTTAAAATACCATAGTTAGGGTTAATAAATAAGAATTAATGGTTTTTTGAGATCCTCAATGTTTGTAATAGTCCTCTATAATCACCTTCCATCATCATATGGCATGTGTGAGCAACCAAAATAGCAAAAAGTGTTGCATTTATTATTTTTTAAGGTGGTAGGTAGGGTTTTTGAAGCTATGACATTATTGAGCATGTAATAAATTTTATTTGGAATGAAAACCTTGTAAAAAACCCCTAAAAATATTCATCTATCCTCCTCAAGTTTCCTACAAGCATTAATAGGGTTCAGTGTGAAGGGAATTAGTAAATCATGCCGACTGTGCATTAAAATGCCTGTAGGTGGTTATCAAAAGGTGCATAGAAAAAGAAACTCCATGGTGTTGGAATGAATATTTGAGACTTTAATCTCATGTGAGTCATTTTTATTTTTGTAGGAGTTGTTAGTCCACCAAATAAATGATCCAAGTCATCTAAATGGTGTTTTGATCAAAACCTTGTTGTAGGAGGTTTTAGGTCTATTGAATCTAAAAGGAGTAATGTTGCTTATAAATTTTGTTCCTCAATAAACCAATAAGAACATTGATTTTTTTATATTAGTGACATATATATCTTGAATAATCATCTACAAGGTCATGAATTTACTTTATAGATATCTCTAATGGAGGATTGCAGGTGGCAACTCATTAGCAAGATTGGTTTATACTCTCATACAAAGTTTCAAGTGTAAATAAGTAGGTAATAAGCATAGGCAAGAAACAAGAATGGTATTTATGACCTCAAATAAGACAATTTTGACTTAAATATCCAATAAATTACTCCTAAGCACACACTCAATGCATATATAGTCTAAATGTGCACCTACAGCTTTCCATGATAAAAGAGATAGTTGCGTGAGAAAACATCATGGAGGTTTTGAAAGATAGTAAAGGTGAGATATACATTGGAGTAATTTAGTGTAGGTATATAATAATATAATTTAGTATTTATCAATACAAAAACTCCTAATATCATCCTTTAAGTGAACTAACAAGTCATAGACCTAAGGAACCTTAGTTTAGTGTTTACAAACAAAATTAGGTATTTATAGGCATTTGAGAGACTTCAAGGAGGTTTTGGATCTTGAAAAATAGTCTAAAATCTCAAGGATAAGATTATATGATTTGTAATAACCAATAAAAATTTAATTAATGTCTTAAACTAAGGTGAATGTAGACCTAAAAGTCTATAGACATGTAGGTCCACATTCTCAAGAAAGAGAAGAAAATCTTGCATGAAATATGAGGTTTGAATAACAGGTAAAGTGTTAAAAACATGGGGAGATGTTGAGAATATCTATCAATGGTATACAAATTAGGATCATTAAATAAAACATCCTTTCTTAAATTGTACAAGAATCAAACCCAAAGAAGCCAAATGGGATTATTAAAGAACTATAAGCCTATTTTCAAGAATCCAACAGATTATGCAATGAGTTGTGTTTGGATTATGGTTTGAATGGATATTATAGTAGTTTTTAAGTTATTATAAGACTTGTAATATGTTTATAACGTTTAGTGAATGATTTAAAAGAACAAATATCACCTACAACCCACTTGATAGTCCAAAATACACATAAAATTATCCAAATTGGCATGTTAGAGAGTTTTAAATATTGATCAAGGACAAATGACTATTAGAGGGATTGAAGGAAGTTGGGGAAGACCTCACAACTCTTGGTTTAGTTTTAATTTGTCTAAAACTCTCCATATCCATTTTTATTTGCTCTCGACCTACTCAAGGCTGCGTTAAAACTAACCTAGGGCTAGAAACTTGTAATTTATATAACTTAAGTTCCAACCCATGTAATTTCATGAAACTTTTCCATATAACATTATTTTATGTAAGATAAAATATTTTCATGGTTTTTGAGTAGTATAGTATGATATTATATGGTCTCTAGTAATTTAGGCTTGATTTAAGCCTAATTAGGAAAGATGGGTGTTGGGTTAGTAGGTCTATATTAGGAGTTGGGTCATGAAAGTTTGGGTGAAGCTAAAATTGGATAAAGGGTAATAAAATATGATTTTAGTTTCCTATAATTGATGTAGGTAATTAAAACCAAGGATCATTATGTATAAATATGGATATAAGGATTAGGCCTCTAAGAGAGAAAATGTGAGAAATATGAAGGAAATTATAGAACAAAGGTGGAAATATGATTGGTTATAGGTCTTCAACAAGTGTATAAGAAAAAGATAAGTAGTTAGACCCCAAGAATATTAATTATCACTTCCTAATCACTCCTAAGGGGAAGTTTCAAGAGCTCAAGGATGAGTTATCAAGTAAATAAAAACTCTTACACCACATTGATTAAGTCATCACTAAAATAAGTGCACACTTGTGGAGAATAGACTTCATAACTATCATTTGGTAGGTTTTTTTGTGTTTTTAACTTGTTTCATGAGTACCTAGTAGACATCATTGGCTCTTGACACCTTCTCTCTCTCTCTCTCTCTCTCTCTCTCTCTCTCTCTCTCTCTCTCTCTCTCTCTCTCTCTCTCTCTCTCTCTCTCTCTCTCTCTCTCTCTTTTTTTTCTCCTACATGTATGCCTAATTTTAGCATTGTAAAGGATCCTCCACTTGAGTATAATGAAGCTTTGATCCTTTTGTAAGCCATTGAAGTAGTAGACAAACTAGTTTTACCTTCTCTTATGACTATATTATATTATTTTTGCATGAATGATTGATATTTTCTAGTGTTTATTCAATTCTCCTTGACATGTTATCTCATTCTCTTACCTATGTTCAGTTTGAACTCTATTTTATAGGTTATATGGAGTGTTTAAGTAGTCTTGTGAAGATTAAGTGAGGCAATTTTCCATTATCATCTTTAGACCTTTTGAAAATCATCCCTTCTAGCCTAACCATCATCTACCACCTTCATATTGAAATACTAATGTAATAGGAGCAGATTAGGACTAGTGTATGTATAGGTTAACTCTATGCTCATTATCAATCTACAAATTTGTGGTAGCAATCAACAAATTTGGTGCATCACCTCTTATTTATTAGTTTTAGTCATTTATACACCTTTTCCCTTGAAATTAATAAGCTTAGTTTTTAGTTTTAAGGTGGAGCATTAAGAGATATATCCCTATCTAGAGATTCACCTCATTTATTAGGCCACCCATATCCTAGAGGTTTCTCCATGCTATCTGTATACACATAATATTTTTGAACTTTTATTGGTTATTGACACTTTGTATCTAGTAGGAACCTATCAAGTCTCAATTTCTCTGAGTACATGCCTTAAGGGGTTCACCAAGAAAGGGATGGATAGACCATTGGTGATTCATAAATTTGGTGTCCCTTTTTCCACTTGCCATCTACACACTTGTATCCTAAAACCATTTACCCTAAGCTTATTCTCCTAGTCTTTTCCATTCTAATATTTTCCTCTTTCTATTCCTCCTTTTCTTACCTTAACAACCTTTTGGTTATTCAATTGTACTAGGTCAACTAGGTCCACCCAATATAGTTTAGGGGTATTTCTCACTTTATTAGCTTGTTAGCCTTTTGATCAACCTAGCTCAGTCCTAGTGAATTATCCTTGAAAACACATTGGGTCAACTAGGTTGACCCTATACATCTAATGTTCTTGAGAGGATTTAAGATAAGATTTGCCTATATATACAAGTTCATTTCCCACAATTTCATAAGAGAAGAATTATCAACAAAGAAGTGTAAGCAAAAATCTACTTATTAACCATTATAATTGAGGAATAAAGATTATGGTCCCATAATTTCTTTGGAGATATAGATCTTGTCATGTGTATAAGTTTTTTGGATGCTTAAATAGGTTATATATCCTAGAGCTAATTTATCTTAGTTATCCTTACATACCACAATAATCTCTTGCAAAGCATCTTTGCCAAAGGAGAGATTGAGGCTTGGTGGGTTCATATTCAAATGTAAGTATTCCTTATTTTATTTATGCTTTGTAAGAATAGATAAATAATACATTTGTATTCTTCTCCCATATATTAGGATTTTGTATACATTGACATGAATATATGTCTTCTAATACATGGTTAGTTTAGTTGTTTTACTATTTATAACCCCCACTTTGTGCCACAAGATTTGTTGGCTCCCACTTAACAAGTGTATCCCAAATTAGAAGTGTAGATATGTTTTATCTTCTCTGAGCTAGGTTTGATTTATAGACATGATGCATTTATAATTACATACATTATAGTGAACTTGAAGTGAATCCTATCCCACCATTGGTTAAATTATCTTCAAATTTCCATTTTATTTCTTTATTATTAGCATTAGCTTCACTTTTGCTTCACCTTCATTGTTACATTCTGGTGAACCTAACGTGAAACTAACCCTTTTAAGATTTCTTTCACTTATTTCATTCTTTTGATCATCATTTTGATCATATATTTTTACATACTAGATTGATTCTATCGAACCAACTATTTATCTATGTGCACAAGTTTCTAGGAATAAGCAACTGGATCAACCCAATTGATCCAATATAGGTTTCCAACCTTTTAGAGATATAGTTCAACATACTAGGTCAACCCAATCAACCCCTTACAATTTCATCACTCTATAACAAGTTCCTACACAACTTGATTGATCTTGTCAACCTAGTTTGCATGTTTCTCAAGTATAATTCAAGAATTTTCATCAATAGTCTTCCTTCATTGCATATCTAATCCACCAAGGTTCCTTTCTACTTATTTTTTTCTTTATTTTATGTCTTTCCTTTCATAGTTTGTAGTCTTTAAAATTACATTTGCATAGTTAACTAGATCGACACTACCAACTCAGTTCTATATTCTGTGTGTTGTTTGAAATAACTAGATCAACCTTACTGACCTAGTTGATTTTTAGACCTTGCTTCCATAGTACAGGTTTGTCGACCCTGTTATATATTTTTTTAATATAGTGTCAACACTATACCTTATTTCAAATTTAAATTAACCTTATATCTTCTAGTAATTAGCTCATACCTTTATTTTCATGTTGCTTGCATTCTTAGAATAGTTCACATAGTTTAATTAGAGGATTTTCAATTAATCATTTATTTCAATATTTTCTATTTTATGCACACACAGTCAAATCACAAAAACATAAACAAGCACTTTAACATTTGTCTACCCAAGGGCAACCTACTTGGATTTCATCACCAAAGGGGAATTTGACTTGATGCTCTGATCAAGTATAAATCATGGTTAATGGTATATTATAGCTAATCACCCAACACCCTTATCATTTTGGTGTGTGAAGTGAGGGGGTAGGCCCCAATATCAATCTTGTATCATTTCCACTACATTCCATTTCAACCCAAACTACCTGAAACCATCTTTAGATTTCTATTTAGTGCCTTGCTTATAACTAAATTCCAATCACATTAAAAATCACATCTTAATAATCTAATAAACATTCAAGTTGACCAATTAGTTATCTCTTTAATTTTAAAGTTGATTACTTGCTATTTTCTCAATTATGTGTGCAAAAACTTGCATTAGCTAGTGTTCATACTTGTTTTCTATTTTATGTGATTCAATTGGATTAGCTAATGTTAGTCAAATTGACTGTTTGTTTCCTTTTAGTACTTATTACTTTTCATTACTTGAAAAATTAACTTGTTTCATTTTCAAAATCTAGTTTTGGCTTCTTGTATTCCCTGTCTACTATATGTTAGGATCTAGAACAACAAACAACTCTGATACCACTTTGTCAAGATTAGGAGCATAATTTATTACCTTGTATAAGCAACTAAACATGGAATTTAACCAAAAGTAACAAGTAACTAGAAATCAAAAACAACACAGAATTTGAGAGACAATACAATCTTGTATTCAACTCATCCAGAAGGAAATACAATAAAGAGATTACACTCTTCCAACACCTCTTGGGCATACCAGTAACTCTACCTCAAGAGTTCTCTCTCTCAATTACAAACACAATCAACTCAATAACTGAGTTGGTGTTTCAACTAGTCAGTAACAATACTACCAGTACCACCGAGTATACACACATACTCCAAGTCCGAGTACACCATGTACTCCAATTAGATCTCACCTGATCTTCCACACCTGTAGATCAACCTAGTTTTACACACCTGCAAACCTAGATCTTACTTACCATGTAGATCTCACCTAATCTTGCTATACTGTAGATCAACCTGGTTTTGCACACCTACAAACCTAGATCTTACAATAAAAAGGATCTCTTCCTTGTCCTTGCCTCACCAAGTCCTTATGATTCTCCCTTGGATAGAACCCTTCTAATTCTACACACCAGCACCCCTATGGATCTTCTACTAGATCTTGCTCTCCCACAAATCTACCTGATCATACACACTTGGCACTGTGGCACTATGAGGAGCTAACCTTGCTCTCTTCCTTCTGAAGGAGCTAACCTTGCTCTCTCTATCTAGCACACTTTACAACACAACCCTATGAGTATATTATATAGATCCCATACAAACAATAATTAGACTTCCTAATTACAATAATTAGAAACGTAGCTCCAGGACTAAAATTAGTCTTTACATGTAAACAAACGGTTCGTTAAACAAACTATTTGTGTAACTAATAGTTCTAAAACCACACAGGTGACTAATATCGATCTCTGTCTATTTGGAGATGACCGACATCAGCCGATCAATGACCGATGTTGATAGCTTCCTATCCACCTCTGACCAACATCGATTGGCCTGATCGACATCGATTACTATGACACTCAGCAACCTCCTCCATGTTTGCATCAGTGAAGCTTTTAACTCCACAACCTAACAATCTCCCACTTGGAGATAACTAGTTGCACCTATACCTGTACCTATACATTGTCTAATTTGTTTCCTGGCTTGTATCCCTCTTCAAGTTCAATCTTGAAGACCAACCACCACACATCCTGTGGTACTACGCTTGTAATTCAAGTCCCCTACCACATCTAAATATACATACCCATGTAGAGAAGTCCCTAACCCTGCATCACATGTATACCTGCTGTTGGTCCCTCTCAGATACCTAAGAATCCACTAAACTACTTTCCAGTGCTTCTTTCCTGGATTGGCTACAAACTCACTGACAACACCCACTGCTTGGGCAACATCAGGTCTAGTACATACCATGCACTTAACCTCATCATGTGAATTGGGACACTGTTATGTGAACTATCCATCCATAGGTGTGATAACCAGTTCTGCATCCTACATAATGAACCTCACCACTACCTTATTCACACAATCATCCTCAGACAACATCAACTTGTGATCTTCCCTGTCTCTAAGAATACTCATGCCAAAGAATTTTGCTGCTCCCAAATTCTTCATGACATACCTCTAAACTAACTTTACCTTTAGCTTTGTAACTCCCTACATGTGTGACCCTACAACAAGCATATACACCACATATAGTAATAGGATAATGTAGCTAATATTATCCAACTTGGTAAAGGAAACACAATGATTACATTGACCTTGACTAAAGCCATACTTTTTCATACACCTATCAAACCTCTATTATCCTGTAGCCTGCTCAAGACCATATACCCTGGCCTTCCATCTCATGTGTCCATTCTCTCTCTTCTTTAACCTGGGAATCCATTTGTCTTTCAGTGATTTCTTTTTGGCTGGAAACTCTACCAAATCTCCCATTCAGTTCTCATCTAAGGAATCAACTTCCTCATTCATTCCATGTTCCCACTATTTTCTAGATTCTACCTGCTCTACTTCTTTAAAACTTCTTAGTTCTTGACCATCAGTGAGCAACAAGTAGTGTAAAGAAGGGGAATAATTAATTTGAGGCTTACTTACCCTTTTAGTCCTCCATATGGGCATTTGAGACTCCTTGAAAACTTGCTATCCACCCAAAATCCATTATCTAATCGACCCTGGTCTACACCCAACTAATGTCGAATCCACCTGATTGCCGATGCCAGTTCCCTGATCAACATCGGTGTCCACCTGGTCACTAATGTCAGTTCCTTGATTGACATCGGTCACCACCTACCTAACACCATTAAGTCTGGTCTACACATGACCGATGTCGATACCTGCCTGATCGATGTCAGTTCCACCTAACTGACATTGGTAACTATGTTTTCCTGTGAGTGATGACTTTTTACCCGCAAGCTTACCTTGGATCATAACCTTATCCAAACTGCCCTGCTCAATTTTATTCAGCCTCCTTAGCTAATCACTATCCATCATCTCCTCCATGAACACCAAGGCTTTCCAGTTCTTAAGTTTGTCAAAGACATCAAACTTCCTCTTAAGAACATGCATTCCCTTCTTACTCATGTGACCAAGCCTACAAAGCCACATCTTTGCAATAGAAAGAGAATTAGTAATACAAGTAGATAGATAAAGAATACCTACTTTATTACCACATGATAATTCAAGTGCATCCACTGTGAGAGTTATTATGCACCTCTCATCACCCAACTTTCTTTTAGAAATTAGAATCCCCTTCAAGACTGGGACCTGCATGACATCCTTCAACACCCATGTGTTGGTTGTCTGTAATTTTAGCCACACTTCCCCTTTTCCAAAAATTTAACAAGGCTCACCAACCCCTAAATAAATCTTTCCAAAGTCTCCATGGACATAATCATGGAAAAATACTCTATTTGGGTCTGCATGGAAAGAGGCAACAGAATCTATAATCCAAGATTCTACTTTATCCAAGGAACATACAAGAGCACCCTATGCAACAACCCCTGCAACATCTGCTTCTTCATTTCCTTCATGCTGATCTTTTACCAACCAACAATCTTTCTTTACCTACTCTTTCTTTCTATAATTTAGTAATTGATCATTCTTGCCATTGAATTCTTCCATTCTTAGTGTACTTTCTTCTGCCATTGCTTTACTCCCACTCAATCAGAAACCCCTGAGAGTGATCTATAGTCAAACACAGACCTGCTCTGAACCAGGCTCTAACGAACCAACAACCCCACTCTGATATCACTTTGTCAGGTTCTAGAACAACAAATAGCTTTGATACCACTTTGTCAGGATTAGGAGCACAATTGATTACCTTGTATAAGTAACTAAACACAGAATTTAACCAGAAGTAACAAGTAACTAGAAATCAGAAACAACACAGAATTTGAGAGTCAATACAATCTTATATCCAACTCATCCAAAAGGAAATACAATAAAGATATTACACTCTTCCAACACCTCTTGGGCATACTAGTAACTATACCTCAAGAGTTCTCTCTCTTAATTAAAAACACAATCAACTCAATAACCGAGTTGGTGTTTCAACCAGTCAGTAACAATACTGCTAGTACCACCGAGTATACACACATACTCCAAGTCTGAGTACACCACGTACTCCAAGTAGATCTCACCTAATCTTGCACACCTACAAATCAACCTAGTTTTGCACACTTGCAAACCTAGATCTTACTTACCATGTAGATCTCACCTGATCTTGCTATACCATAGATCAACCTAGTTTTGTACACCTGCAAACCTAGATCTTACAATCAGAAGGATCTCTTCCTTGTCCTTGCCTCACCAAGCCCTTATGATTCTCCCTTGGATAAAACCCTTCTAATTCTACACACCAGCACCCTTGTGGATCTATTACTAGATCTTGTTCTCCTGTAGATCTACCTGATCATACACACTTGGCACTGTGGCACTATGAGGAGCTAACCTTGCTCTCTTCCCTCTAAAAGAGCTAACCTTCCTCTCTCTATCTAGCACACTTTACAATACAACCTTATGAGTCTATTATGTAGATCCCATACAAACAATAATTAGACTTCTTAATTACAATAATTAAAAACGTAGCTCCAAGACTAAAATTAGTCTTTACATGCAAACAAATGGTTTGTTAAACAAATTGTTTATGTAACTAACAATTTTGGAACTGCATAGGCAATCGACATCGGTCTCTATCTATCTAGAGATGATCAACATTAGCCAATCAATGACCAATGTCGATAGCTTCCTATCCACCTCTGACCAATGTCAGTTGGCCTGATCGATGTCGGTTACTGTGACACTCAACAACCTCCTCCATGTTTGCATTAGTGAAGCTTTTAGCTCCACAACCTAACACTATATTAGATTGAACCAGTCAATTAAGTACCTTTTCTACCTTTTTTACACTATAATGGATTGACCCAATTGACCTTGTATAGTTTTATAGTCCTTGTTTCCATGTTAGGTCAACCTAATCAACCCTGTACTATTTTAGTCACCTTTTTGTCCTTTGCTTTCTCATCTCTCTTATTTCTTCTTCATCATGGACTTTCTATTGTGTGATGACAATGAGTTACAATCAATAGACATGATGAACTTTACCAATCTTAATAGGGTATCCCATAGACATAGTAGGGGTCCTCCTTTAGATGTTAGTAATGTTCATATTTCCACTCACATAATGAACTATGGGACCCCTCCAAATATCTCTTTTTAATATAATCCTCATCTTTTCTTAGAGGATCAACTTGAGTTAGAGTATACTATTTAAATGCTCTTTTTTATCACTAAAATTCCTTAAGATCAAGGAAAATATCTGTCTACCATTTATAATCTCATGATTATTGGTTAAATTGAAGAGCCACATTTACCTACCCCTACATTAAATACTATACTTGGGAGTACCACTTTATTTAATTCTCAACCTCTTCCTTCAATTTTGACTCCTTCTTATGCCATGACATCTTCTTCTCTAACCTCTTCTAGATCCATGCCTATTGTATCCACCAACATGGCAGGTTCTACATCTAGTGGGCCTCTCATAAGATCCACTATCCTTAATCCTTCCACTAGTTTATTGTTTTCTACCTAAGGAAATCATGCTTCTAGTGCTTCTTCCTCTCAACCATTCACTGGTCCATCTTTTGCTTTACAAGAAATTTTTTCCACTAGTGCCTCGCATTCTCATAATTCTTCTCAAGTTCATATCAACACTAATAGTGGTACCCAAGCCACTATTACCAACACAAATACTAATTCTAATGCTTCTAATGCTAATCAAACACACTAACTTTTATTGCAAACTCTCAATCAAATGAATACCTTTTAAGCACATAACAAAAATCAAATGATGAGAATGCAAAACCACCTTCTTAATCTTAAATCCCATCCAAAACCAATGGCTTGGGAACACATAACCAAAATGTTCCCCCTCCTCCTCTTTGAGATTCTTGATGAAATCTCATTCCTCAACCTCTTTTAGTCAATAAAACCATTAAGCATCTATAAAATGAACCTCTCACTACTCAAATTATCAACATTGATATAGGAGATCTAACACATACAATATCTTATAATGGATCAACTGATCCTACCCTTCACCTTAAAATATTTGGAAATATTTACAAGGGTTTGGTCAAATTAAACACATTTACCACTACCAAGCTCCTAGACAAAACCCTCATGGGTGATGCCTTAGATTGGTACAATCAACCTAGAGATCATTCCATTTCTAGTTTGGAAGACTTAGTAAATGCTTTAGTGCAAGAATTATAAAATAATTATCTTCCTAAAAACACTTTGGAGCATTTAATTAATTACAAACAATATGAGAATGAAATTTCCCAAGCCTTTGTTAAGATATGGAAGACTTTATCAAACAGATGTGAACATAACATGGCCGATGATAATCTTTTTCATATCTTTACAAATGACCTCTATCCTAAATGAAAACATCAAGTTTTCACTCTCTCTCCATGTACATTGGATAAAGATATATAACAAGCTAAAATACAAGATTTAATTATGCATCAATTTAAGCCACCCCAACCTTCTATAGGTCCCTGTCTATTACTAAAGAACAAAAACTATAATTTTACTAATGATGGTGTTACAAATTCTTATGATACCATTCACAATGTTTAAGCTATCATTCCTAACTCTTCTTTAGAACTGAATCCTTCTCAATAATACACTAATCCTCATTTATACTCACCCAACAACATTAACATTCACAAATCTCTATCCTCAACTGAATTTATTAAATGTCTACCTAGGCGTCTTTCACAAGAACTTGACCCTACTCATCCTATGAAATCTTGTTATGATCCTAACAAGTTTTGTTGGTTCATGCTTGTTGGGGTCACTCTCATGAGACCTGTAGACAACTTCATAATTTAATTATGGATTTTCTTCTTCATCATAATTTTTATCATTATTCCATTATCCATAAGCATTAACAAGACTATGAGATTGATTTTAAGGACTATAAATCACATGATAAAACTCAAGCCTTAAATCAAGAAAATGCTCATTTATCTATCTATAAAGATCCTTTACCTAATCATCAACCATTCAAGACACTCAATATAAGCCTACCCCTTCTACCAATAGCTTATAAAGTCTTGTTGAACCAACTTCCAAAGAGAATGTGGTTTGCATGACTAATATGCAAAGGGTGGTGGCTTTCATTGATTCTCAACCTATCTACACTCCTCCTTCATATAAGACATATTATATTATCTAATATTCTTCTTCAACTCATTTAAATGAGTTACGTCAAGAATATCTTATCAATTTTGACAATCCAATTTATGATTCTTCCTTGGACAACACATCCCATTCTATTTCTACCACTATTCCATCAACTTCCAACACTAACGACAACCACACTTATACTAAAACTTCTTCCAATTCTCAAAATCAACTCGAACCAACTAGTTCATCATGTTAACATGATTTACCACCTTTTTATAAACCTTCTTCTTATAAAAAAATTCAATATACTTTAGCTCCTCCTTTTGAGGACCTCCTTAATCATTATGCTCCTATATTTAACAACCTTATTATGGGTTATGATGAATGTGATCCCATTACAAAACTCACTAATATCCCATCTTAAATTACATTTCTTGAGCTTATGAGGACTTCTCCATGTCATAAAAACCATCTCATGCAACTCTTATTTGAGATGAATTTCCCTCATCCTCCTCTAGCAAGATGGGAGGAAGCCTTATCTAGTTTCAAAGATAGTATTTTATAGCATTGTGAAGAGATTTCTATCAACATTTATGAAACCATAAACACTTATCTTTATTTAAAATTTATTATAGCTTCTATGATTCCTAATTATATTCTAATTCATGTGGATGATCATCCCTTATTCATTAGAATCCAAATAGGTGATATCTAAGTAAAGAATGCATTTATTGATGAGGGTTCTAGCACGTGTGTCACCTCCCTCAATTTCATCAAAACTTTTAGATATTATGAATGATATCTCAAATTTACACATGGCACATGCTAAGGATATGATATAAGGCAAATCCCTCCTCTAGGTTGCATGTGTCTTCCCATTATCATCCAACCTATCAATTTCCACATTAAGGTGATGATCCTTAACTTCCCATTTTATTATAACATCTTGTTTAGTAGGTTGTGCATTCACTGCATGAGAGTTATCACTTCTTCTACCTACCAATGTATTAAATTCCCTCAAAATGGAGTCATTTAAAGGATTCAAGGTGATACTAACCCTTAGGATTCTTAAATATTACTACTCTTGAGCCTTTTTCAAGTGTTCCATTTTGTGAGTCTTAACATCTCAACTTTCTCGTTAACTCAACTTGAGGTTATAGTGGGCATCTTAAGCTCATTGGTAACATTCCTCTTGATCTCTTAAAGTTTAATGATGATGAGCCTAATGAGATTAACTTTAAGATTAAAACTTATAATCTCTCTCCTCATCTCATTGTGTAGCTTCTTAGTTCCTTACAACCTTATTCTCGCAAGTTTCCTTGTGATGACATACCTGTAGTCTTAACAAAGACTAGGAATTCTATTCACCATGCTTCATCAGATGACAAGGTTATCTCTAATTATACCATTGATCTTCACACCTTAGATTATGATGATTGATATTCCTTAGATTATCTTCTATTAGTTGGTCTTGTACAAGCCCATGATGCTTATATTGTCTGATATCATTCTTCTTTACTTAAGCCTTTTCTTGTATCTCATCATTTTCCTTCACTTATAGTTATTGATTTTTGTATTTACCTCTTTATCATAGGGTTTATATGGCATCAACACCTCTATTTTATAAGGATCCATGTAGGAATATTCTCATATATAATGCTATGATTGGTCCTTATCATTTTTCTAGGTACCTTAACCCTTGTAGCTGGTTTACCCCTAAGGTTAGTGAAACTCTCCTTAGACCTTCTATAGATCTCATTCCTACCTTAATAGATCTTGATATAATTGAGCCTCTTCCTACTACTATATGTTATATTATTCCCACTCCTACTGTTACTGAGCCTACCCCTATTTCCAATACTATCACTCTTTCCATTGAGCCTAGTTCAATTCCTTCCTCATCATCACCCTCACATGGTGATGGTTTGATTCCCTTACCTAAGATGGTTCCTTTTCCCACCATATGGGATAATGAGTGCTTTATGGCTTCTTCCACTCCTCTTATACCTCCTTCCATGATTGATTATCCTAAAACCACTCACAAGAATTTATGTTACTTCCATGGGATAAATAATCATTCTTCCACCCATTATCGTAAGTTGTAATAATATATTAATACCTTTCATTCTTCTTTCCTATCATCAGATAAAACCATACCTCCCTCAAAGGTAATTATTGAGTACATGCCTAAGTATGATGAGGTATATTTTCTATGGCATCTATGTGGCACCCATCACATAGATCATTGTCACATCCTACAACATCTCAATGATCACCTTATAGCCATTCTCAAACCTTCTTATTTCTTACCATAGGCCATTCCCATAAGAAGGCTTCTCCTTCTTCTCCCATGGCTCCACTTGCAATGTTTCCATCCACTCCTATGGTCCCTTCACCATTTTTTATGCCTTGACCTATGATTCTTTCACCTATGGACCTTCCTTCACCTATGGATCATTCTCCACCTATGAGTCACTCATCTGTGGATCCTTCTCTATCAGTGATTCTTACATCTCCCATAGATCTTGATCCCACACATTCTCCTAATTGTCCCTTACCTAATTTCCATCCTTAGCATTATCCTTTGAAAATTTATACTTTTTTAGTTGAGGAGACCAAAAAAGAAGTATTTTCCTAATATTCATTGAAGATTGATGAAACCTTAACAACAATTCAATTACATCTTCATAAAGAGTTATTTGATGCATTAGATAATGTGTGTGGATGGATTTAATAGTATCTATGATAACATGCATGGTGATTTCACATTGATATTGGATTGTATGTGTGTTTCAATCTTATTTTTATCAATTATATCATTTGGAATTGTGTCAAATTTCTATTTCTCTTACATCATGATCTTAATTGTTGTACTATATCTTGTTTATATTATTCTTTATATTCATATATGGTTGTATTTTATTTATAATTTATTTCCATTTTTACCTAGAGTTTTTCTCAAAAATCTCTTTCTTTTATCTTTATAATTGTTTTAATTTCTTATCCTTATTTTTCATAAATAATTTGTCATGGTGATTTAGTTATACAAACCCTATTTCCCTTGGTGATTATTTTCCTTTACCATGTGATAAATTAGAAAATAGTATATCTCATTATTATCTCCTTTTATTAGTTCACTTTGGATCTCCTTTTGCCTTCTACCTTTACCGTAAACTAATCATATACATGGTTAAAACTAAGATCACATGTTAGTTCATTGTCAAACGTAAGTGTCCTAATCAGTCTTTATCTTTGTTTACTTAGCTTCCTTTAGCCTTAGACTACAATTCATTTGTTTGTATAACTATCTCTCTCATGATTGGTCATTCAAAATCCATATAGAGAGGAATTTTACAAATCCTTCAAAATAAATTTAAAAGATAAATCATTTAAACAAAAGGTAAGGATATCAAAAGGCAAAAAATATTCTTAAAAGTTTAATCACACTAAAAGAAGTGATTTAAACCACATCTCTTTCTTCTAGTCAAAACTCAAACTCCATAGTTGGCCTCATAGTAGAGCCAAGGTCCTTTGGGGTGTGGTAGGCTAGTATATTAGAAGTGGAGAATAAAAAAAATTAGTGCTACTACCTTTCTCACATAAGTACCTAATCTTCATAGTAGACCGACGACTCTGTAAGGGGTCCTAAAGAATGGGGAACACATCATGGGAAGGTAAGTCCATTTTAATTTTAATTATTCAAATCTACCTTCATGATTTTATCTTATCAACATGCTTATTTTCCTACAAAGCTCCGTGTCTAAAGCGAACATGTTTCCTTTGTACATAGATGACCACTAGTCACTTAGTGTCTTCTCATGTCTTTAGTATACCTCTTGCCTCCTAAGGTATTCTCATAAGATGAATATAGTTGATTTTTACACTCCTTTTTTCACTCCTTATATCCTTTATATTTCCTCTTAAGAAATATTGTTTTATCTACTGATCACTCCCCTTGGGATTTAATTTGTGAGTTGCTTTGTAAGACCATGGATATGACCCGACATTCCTCACAAATTACCATATTTTCCTTCTTATTACCCAAATCCTTTATTTCATAATTTTATTATTTATTCCACCCCAATGGTGTTCTCTTTGTCAAGTTGCAACGTAAGACTATGGATAGGACCCAACCCTCCTCACAAAAGTTTCCAATACCCAAGTCACCATCCAAATTACATGTCTTAAATTTGAGATAAGATATGATTTATTATGAAGTTAAATGTTATTTTACATGCTTCCCATCTTGATTTAGTATTTTTTATGCTTACATCAATTTTCCTTCACCTTTTTTATCTTCTTATTTTTTGAGTGCATGTAAGCTTACAACTATTTCATGAATTTTTCATACTTCCCAGCTTAAATTAGTATGACCAATTTAAGACCAAACTTTTGTAATTTTGTTTTTATTTCATACTTCCTAACATGATTTAATATGATTGATTATATTAATTAAATTTTTTTATTACCATTTATGCCCTTTTACATACCTTACATTTTATTACATTGCTTTCATACTTCCCAACATGATATTAGTATGATTTTACTTATTTTAATTTGGTACAAAAATCTTTCAAACTGGTTTAAAAATAAATTCCTTTTTACCATCTTGTTTTCCCATTTATTGGTTCTTTATACTTAGTAATTTCTTGTTATTACACATTTTCCATCTTGAAATAGTGTGTAGTACATTTTTTTGATTAATTACATCTTTCCAAGTCCTTTTGCTTGTTTCTTTTTAACCATGCATGTGTTTTTAATAATGCTAAAAAAGGAACCAAATCACATATATTTCATATATAATATACAACAAAGCTAAATACATGTGTTAAAAATAAATATATCCAAAGCATCCACAACCAAAACCATAATACATAAATAGGATCAACCATAATGATAACATACACATCTAAAAATATGCCAAAATGATCCATCTAATATGTATATGTATATGTATATGTATATATATATATATATCATGGGTTTAATACAACATATACAACCATATACAATACTTTAGCTCTAAAGCTGGGCTCCATCTTGTCTATCTCAAGGCCTAGCCACACTACCTATTGAGGCATCAATTTGACTCCTCTGAATAGTATGATATAAAGAGGTTGTTTGATATCTCATACCCTCTACTAGTCCCTATAGGTGCACTAATCACACCTATGATTCCACCATATGAGTCTAAATATCTATCATTTATGCTATTATAGCTAGATGCATAGCTCTCTCATCTACTAGGGCCTACCATGCCTATATATCCCATGCACCCATCACTGATGGTGGTTGCATCCTCTCTCTACATCCATATCTTCCTTGATACCTCTTTAGCTAATATGAACCAACTCACCTGAGCTGGGGTAGATGGTACACTTAGATCTTTCAGTGTCATGGTGTCATATAGATGCAAAGTCTCATCTAGGACATCATGGAGTTCTCCCCTCACTAGGTACCCCCATATCTCCTCTACATCCTCAAATACACCTATAAAATCCCATAAGATGGATATTAGATCACTATTATATCTCATAATATATATATATATATATATCAATCTCTATTTTTAAAATAAGAAAACTTAAACAATAAATTAATCATCTTTTACCTATTTTTTATTAGCTACTATGGTCTTGCCATCTGCATGACCACTTATCATAGTCTCGAGACCCTTCTATGTGGCCTCCTAAAAACTCCTTTTTATGCTACATCTTGAGCTCAAACTTGGTTGGCATGGCTCATGTCAGTCTTTGCATGTGTCTAAGTGGTCTCTCTATCATCTCCTTTAGCTCACCTATGGGGTCATCCAAGATGGTAATAGTCTCCACTCTCACTTTATCCTCCTACCTTCATTGATACCAATCTTTGGTGGCTTCTACTCATCTTATTATGGAGCTAGTAGTGGTACATCTAGTATCATTACCTCTACATCTCTATCCTCCTACTCTATTCCTTACTATGCCTGACTAGTCCGTTATCACTCTCGATATGTCCTCAGTGTCAACCTCACCACTAGTGGCTCTAGTCCTCTCATCCCCCATGGATCCCTCACATGTTGATCCCACTAGTCAGGCATTAGTATCAGTGGTGTTTTATGAGGTGGGCCCATCTACCCTGACACACATGCCATTAGATGTGGCTCTCTCTACCATAAATAGTGTACAACCACCTCTGTCCTTATTGTCATTAGTGTAACTATGTCTTAGCTTTCCCATGAAGTTATTATATGCTCGTATGGCTACCACACTATGTCTACACATCTCATTGACTGTAGCAATATCATGTGGGGGCATGACCCATGTTACCTAGTCCTCCCTCCATCTCCACACTTGAGGTAACATATCATTGATTACATGGGGCAACTCAATTAGCTAGTACATAGGAAACCTCTCATATATCCAAAATTTCAACACAATAATAGATCCCATAGTCCTCTACCATCTGAACAACATCTTATATAGATCATGTACTATCTAGACCTAGATGATAGAGCCTAGGTCATATAGAACTCACTCCTCCAAGATCATCTTTCTCAAGGCTACCAAAAATAGTGGCACCTTACCATCTAAATTGTGACATATCACCTGTTGTGTCACAAGGCCTATCATAACCTTTTAGATGTCTATAATATGTGATGTATAGACATCAAACATGCTAACTCTCCTACCTAGTAATATCATTTTTGACCCTATAGCTCACATGGCTAAGGCTTTCCTCTCCTTTAGACTATTTTATATCCTTATGGTCACTTATGTTCTTACTATAGGTAGTCCCAAGATGGCATGGACATCTTCTAGCATGATAAACACCTATACCATATCCCCATCCCCATCTCATATGAATATTTTAGTAAATCATTCCTTATCAACATGGGAATATGATTAATAGATCACCACTAAGGGGGATCTAACATATCTCTGTTATCCTTCCTAGACCTATGGATCCTAGTCTATCCCTATCTCCATTTAACAACCTATCTAAATTTTTTTTATAACCATGCTGCATCCAAAAGTTTCCAAAATATTCATCATCCCTACACCCAATAAACAATAAAGGATGTATCAGTTCTTTCATGTCATGAATAATGAAAATACATTCATTTTACATTTTTACATCAAAAGATGAGCCTACATTACTTTATTTTATTCTTTTTATCCTACTCAATCCTTCTTTATCTTACTTTGTAATTTTAGCCCATTATAGCCCTCTTTCAGCCTTTTACACACTTTTTCATACCATTTGGCTCTTTGGTCAAACTAGTTTGACCAAAATTTTCTTATCTTTTCACTTAGTTGACTCAAAATCTAAGTCAACTCCCTTCACTTCCCCTTCTTAGTGTTGAGTTTCCATTTTAGACATTTTGAACCACCTGGTAATTCCAAACTAGGCCACCAACTTGTAGATTATATAGGGTCAACCCATACCTATTGGGTCAGCACTATGGATTCTACCTAGTTTCTAGCCTATTAGGTTGATTGGGTTGACCTAGTGCTTTTTACCTATTGACCCCTTGCATTTGCCCAAAAAAGTGCAATTTTTTACTTTCTTCCTAAACCTCCAAACCTATTTTACATATTCCTATTTTCTACCCTTAGAATCTAATTTTTCCTCATTTTGACATCTATAAATGTTTACAATTCAAAAATACTAAAAAATACACTTAATTCAATACAAATTTCAAAAAATGGTTTGATATTATTAGCTGCATACCTGTAGTGCACCTGCTACTATCTCTAGAGCCTTTCCTTGTCTAGTCTATCATCTCCTCTCCATACTATCTTGTCTTTGCCGCTAGAGATTTCTTTTTCCTCTCACAAATCAAAATAACAAAAGACTTGTCTTTTCCCCTATTTAAAAATACTTTTCAAAATTTAAATCTTTTAATTATTATCCTATAGATTCCTTATTTTTCTTATATCTTTGTTTCTACTTATCCATTTTACAAACCATAAAATGTGTTAGATTTGTGATGATGTAGAGAATCATTTCCACTATCATATGCCTATCTTATATTTTTTTTGATTTTTGGCTTTTTTTTGCACTAACTTCTATAGTTTTTCCTAATGTTCTCTAAATTAAATACCTTCACATTTATTATAGTCTATTTCATTATCTATAACACTTAGGTAAGTTAAACATATGTGTTTTTCAATTCAATCCTTTCATTTAACTATTTTATACTTATTTCAATTTACTTAGCATCAGTGTTATGTGTTAACATGTTTTATCTTGAAGCATCATCCTGTGTTTCACTTACGTGATATGTGATGATCTTCGAGTGGGGCATATGTATACACATAATATTTTTAAAATTTTATTAATTACCAACACTTTGTATCTTATAGGAACCTATCTAGTCTCAATATCTTTGAGTGCATGCCTTAAGGGGTACATCAATAAAGGGGTGGGTAGACCATTGGTGCTTCGTCAGATTGTTGTCCCTTTTTCCACTTGCCATCTACACACTTCTCTCCTAAAACCATTTAACCTAAGCTTATCCTCCTTAGTCTTATCCATTAATGTATTTTCCTCTTTCCATTCCTCCTTTTCTTGCCTTATCACCCTTTTGGTTAGTCAATTATACTAGGTTGACTAGGTGACCTAGTACAATTTAGGGTTATTTCTCACTTTCTTAGCTTGTTACCATTTTGGCCAACCTAGCTCAGACCTAGTGAATTGTCCTTGAAAACACACAAGGTCAACCTTGTACAACCAACATTATTAAGAGGATTTAAGGTAATATCTACCTATATATAAGTTTATTTTCCACAATTTTATAAGAGAATGATTATTAGTGAATACGTGTGAGTGAACATCTACTTGATAATTTTACTTGAGGAATAAAACTTAGGGTTCCATACTTTCTTTGGAGATACAAATATTGTATTATAGAGAAGTATTTTGGATGCTTAGATAGGTTGTGTATCCTAGAGCTAATTTATCTTAGTTATCCTTACATACCACATCAATCTCTTGCAAAGAACCTTGGACAAGGGAGAGATTGAGGCTCGATGGGTTTATCTTCAAAGGTAAGTATTCTAATTTTTTTTCTCCTTTATAAGAGTAGTTAGATAATGAATTTATATTATTATCCCATGTATTAATATTTATTATACATTTACATGAGTATATGACTTCTGATACACGTTTAGTTTAGTTGTTTTACTATTTATAACCCCCACTTTGTGCCACAAGCTTTGGTGTGAAATAGATTAGATTTATTTTTTTGTTATTAAAATAAGTGAATGTTTTAAACCTTAGGACTCCATTAGGGTTGTTGTGTGATTGTGTTAGACTTTAGGATTTGGAACCCTTCCTATCATGATATGTTGTGACAAGTGATCCCCTAATCGGGTCTAGTTGATCCCCATATTGGTCATGCTCCTACTTAACAAGTATATCACAAATTGGAAGTGTAGGTATGCTCTATCTTCTTTTATATAGGATTGATTTATAGACATGATTAATTTTTTATTGTATACACTATCATATAAGTGAGGAAGTTTGAACAACCTCTTCAATTATTCAATTTAGAGTGATAACAATTTTTACACACCTAGTGAGAAAAAATATTTAATTCATTGAAGCTTGTTTGGTGTTGATATTTAATACATCAACCTATGGACTCATGAGCACAAGCATCAATGGTGACTTCAAGTGATTTATAGTTGGCATAAGTAGTCTAATTGCTTAGAGATGAAAAAATTGGTATGTATCTTCACAATTATTTTGATAAAAATGTATATTCCTTACCTACATATCCTTCACATCAAGATGATGATGTTTATGTATTCTCCTCAAGTAACCCTTCAACAACATATTAGACTTTTAAAAATACTTACCCACCTCCAACCCCTACTCACGATCCTAATTAGTCTTGGAAAAGTCATTCTTCCCCTAATCAACCTAAGGTTATTATAGAGGTAAGAATTGATTTTGAGAGGTAAATGAAATATAATTATATAAAAAGGGAGTAAAATATGCACTAAGAAGAACTTACATATCATGAATTTGTCCATGAAAAAGAGTTAAGGAATAAGGAGGAGTATATAACTAGGCAAGTTCAAGCTAAAAAAGAGCAAGACTCTCAGTTTCTCATGAGAATGTCAAAGAATGAGATAATAATGAGAAATATGGATAGAATAGTATATCTTGGCCAGTTTGTATCTATTCATCTCATTAAAAATATAAGAGACTTATTATAGTTTTCAAGTAGTAAGTGGGTAACTTTTGAAGAAGGAAACTGATATGTCCTAACCAATGAAAGGTTAGGACTAAGAGATTTAATTCAATACATGGAGGATAGGTTAGATATGGGAGAAATAATAAGTCTAATATCGTTAACCTTAATTACCCCTCTCCAACCCTAATTTAGTCTTATTTTACTCCAAACCTTCTCTAAGATGCAATGTATCATTAATATTTTGAAGCTCAAGAAAAGCCTAAACTCATGCAAGCTTTTTCTACTCTTTTTGAAGAGATTAAAATCATTCCATCTTAGAGGGATTATTGGAATATGAATCTTGATTACATCATGCCAATATTTAAGAATGATCCTCCTCCTCTGATCATCCAAAATCAAGAGAGAGAAGAGGTTATAGAATCCACACCAAAAAAATTCTGAGTTAGAAGGAAACTTTTCATATGCAAGCCCAAGATCAAGAGAGAGAAAATGTGTTACTATTAAAGATAAGGGAGTTACCAATATTCCCAATCCCTTCACATACCCCTCAATTTTTATATGTTAATGAGTCTAAAAGTACACTAGAGGTTGATAAGGTAGTTATTGAGTGGAAGAAACAAAATCAAAACCTCTTGACCCAATTTACTCTTCCCCTTCCATCAAATGAATCATCTTGCCCTCCCACCATCCCCCCTTTGAAAGTAAAACCTATTTTTTCTAAATAAGATCAAGATATTGAAGATGAGGAAGAGAGTGTATTTAGTGGGTATGATGAAGAGATCACCATTGATAGTCCCCTTCATAGAGAAAAAGAGAAAGTAGATGTGAAATAAGAGAAACATGATAAACTAACCCTTTCTTAGGTATATGAGCTTACATGTTTCAGGGAAAAAGAAAGTGATAATATTGTATAAAATGAGATTGAATAGGTCTAATAATTAACTAAAATGGTGTTGAAGTGAGGTTTCTTGATGAGAAAGATAAATTTGATGAGGCTTGGCAATAATTGTACCATGTTTTCCTGGAAGAGATTGAAGATCTTGGTATGACAAATTTGGAACAAGCTAAAACATACCTTGAAGGATATTATATCCTTAAAAAATAACAAGAAGAGTTTTATATTTTTGATTAATTTGAAGATCAAGATATACCTAAAGACACTAGTGGGTAGATTGGGGGTGTTAATGAGGCTGTAATCTTTAAGTAAGTTGTCATGCCTCAAAGGGATAAGAGAAAGATCTTAATGAAGATTGACATCAATAGTTTAAACTCCTTCAAGATTATGAGAAAATTTTCAAGCCTATGCATCTTGGTTAAGGTAGTGATAGGATGACTGGCAATCTTGAAGGTCATGATCAAGAGGATACAAATTAAGGTATGTCTCAAGAATATCTTTATGAAGCTAGAGACAAGTTTGTGGAGCTCTTTGAAGAATTTGAGTAATTTTAAGCTGATGGTAAGTAGAACAACATCATTTAAGATGCCATAGAATACCAAGAGAAAAGTTACAAGGATACATTAGAAGTTAAAGTTGTTTCTACCCTCATAAATCAAGGTGTGGTCACATTGGAGGTCTCTCTCATTAACAAAGGGTAGCATGAAGTAAGTCATGAATTTTAAGATGAATTTGTATTTATTGGAAACATGTCTATTTTTGTTAATCCATTTTAGGTCAATTAAAATTCAATGGTGGTGAAGAAATGAGATGATAAAGTAATAATAAGGCCTAACCAATAGCTTATACATCATTATTGTTTATCACATGAGGAAGACTTAAGGAGTTATCCTTTTGACTTAGGTGAATCAGACATTAAAGGTTAGTTTTACATAGTAGTTAATTATGCTTTCTCTAAGTGATTTATAATATAAGGTGTGTCTAGTGTGGTGTTTTTATTTGTTGAGCATGTGGTTCCTTGGCTTTTGTTATGTGTTTTGGAGGTATATCAATTGTCTTATCTTTTTAAAGATCTTGCAGTGAAGTTTCAAGGTCAAATCATGTTTGTAGTTGAAACATGGGTGACTCCATAACATAATGAAGGTAAGAAGGAAAATGGTCTAGATGCATATAAATCATGCAATCCCAAAAATTTGCCAAATATATTAGCCAAAATTGGCTACCATATGTGAGGACAATTCAAAACTTTTCTTCTAGTCTTGCTTAACCTTATTAATGATATTTTGATGGGCTTTGTCTTAACCTATAGGTCATCCCTTGTTATATGAAGGTGTCTTGTCAAGTGTTTGGTCATATTAAGGTCTCTTGAAAGGTATATGAGAGTGATTTAAGAGTATAGTTTTGTCATTAATCCCATTTATGAAGTTTTTGTTTGGGTTTTGAAGAGATTAAGATATCTTAGGAAAGTTTAAGGTTACTTTGCAAAGGTTAATATATTTTGATCCATGGTGAAGTAATGGTGTACTAACATTCCAAGGTCTTATGATGTCTTATGGCGGATAAAATATTCTAGATACAAAATATGGTAAGATGGAAATTTTTTTATTTCATGTTTAGAAAAGGTTAAGGTAGTTTTGGGGAAATTAAAGTAATGTTTGCCTTTGTAAAATAGAAGGATAAAGTGAATTTTGAGGTCTATAATGTGGTTACAAGTTATTCTAATGTTTTTTATTCATTACACATGACATTATAGGTTGTTTTCAATGTGAAATTAATGGTTAGTCCCTTTAAAGATCAAGAAAGTGAAATATAACATAGAAATACACTTACCAAAGGCTTATAAAATAACTTTTCAATGTGGAGATGATTAGTTTAGGTCATAAATGGATGGTTTATAGATTTTATGATTTTTTCATGGTCAAATAATGCTTATGGTAGAATTTTTAGGTCTAAATAAGACAAAAAATGTCCCAACTCATCCATCAATCTCCTTAT
Source organism: Torreya grandis (assembly GCA_037957365.1). Classification (NCBI taxonomy): domain Eukaryota; kingdom Viridiplantae; phylum Streptophyta; class Pinopsida; order Cupressales; family Taxaceae; genus Torreya; species Torreya grandis. The sequence continues at coordinate 1,180,454 of JARHVA010004700.1, read as the reverse complement.
AAGCTAGTGAAGGCCATTTTTAAGTGCTTAGTTCATGAAGAGGAAAGAGAGTTGTATCTAGTGATATTAGGGGTGGATATGGGCCCTTATTAAATTTAAATTAAATTCATTAGTTCTTGGTTTGAATTGATATGATTTATGATCAATCATCAATAAAATAAGCATCCTAAAACCCTCCTAAAACCCCACAGAGTTTTCAGGTTAATGCATACAAGTGAATGATTTTTTGAGATCATAAAGGGTATTGATAGTCCTCTCAAATCATCTTACATCATTATTTAGTTAATTTTATCAATAAATATAGTAAAAAGTGTTATGTTTATTATTTTTAAAGGTGGTAGGTAGGGTTTTTGAATCTTTGATATTATTAAACATGGAATAAATTATTTATAGAATGAAAACCTTGTAAAATAACCCTAAAAATATTAATTTATCATCCTTATGTCTCCTAAAATCATTAACAAGTTCCAATATCAAGGGAATTAGCAAAGCATGTTGACTATGCATACAACTACCTATATGTGGTTATCAAAAGGTGCATAAAAAAAGAAAATTCGTGATGTTGGAGTGAATATTTGAGAATTGAATATATTGTGATTATTTTTTAATTTTTTAAGATTGGTGATTCCACCAAATAAGTGATCCAAGTCATCAAAATGGTGTTTTGATCAAGACCTTATTGTAGGAGGTTTTAGGCCTGTTGAATCTAAAAGGAGTAATGTTGATTCTAAATTTTGTCATCAAGAAACCAATAAAAACATTGATTTTTTATTGATATTAGTGACATATATATATTTAATAAACATCTATAAGTTTTATAAATTTAATCCATATATATATATATATATATATATATATATATATATATATATATATATATATATATCTAATAAAGGATTGTAGGTGGTAGCTCATTAGCATGATTTGTTTGAACTCTCTTACAAGGTTTCAAGTGTAACCAAGTAGGTAATAAGAATAGAAAAGAAAAAATAATGGTATTGATGACCTAAAACAATAAAATTTCAAATTAAATATCCCCTAATATACTCCCAAGCATACACTTAATGTATATATAGTCTAAATATACACCTACAACTTGCCAAGGCAAAAGAGATAGTTGCATGAGTTAACATCATGGAGGTTTTGAAAGATAGTACAAGTGGAATATACATTATAGTACATTAGGTTGTGGATATAATACTCTCAAAGATCATATATTAATATACCAAACTCATAAGATCATCCTTGAGGTGAACTAGCAGATCACATACCTAAGGAACATCAGTTTAGTGTTTGCAAATAAATATAGGTGTTTGGGGCATTTGAGAGACTTCAAGAGGTTTGGGATGTTGCAAACTAATCTAAAATATCAAGGAGAAGAATAAAAAGTTTTTAATAAATAATAAAAATTTAATTGATGGATTAAACTAAGGTTAATATAGACCTACATGTCTATAGACTTGTAGGTCCAGATTCTCAAGCAAGCGAAGAAAACCTTACATGAAATATGAGGTTTGAAGAGTAGATAAAGTGTTACAACCATGAGGAGATGTTGAAAGGGTATATATAGGGTATAATAATTAGGATAATTTAATAAAATATCCTTTCTTTAATCCTACAGACATCAAACCTAAAGAAGAAAAATATGCCTGCTAAAGAACTATAGCTTATTTTCAAGAATCTAAGAGAATATGCAATGAGTTATATAGGTATTGAATTTTTAATGGATATTATAGGAGTGTGGAAGTTATGATAAGCCTTGAAATATGTTTATAATGTTTATAGAGTCATTTAAAATAACAAAGAGTGCCTATAGCCCACTTGATAGTCCAAAATGCACACAAACTTATGAAAATTGGCATGTTAGAGAGATTTGAAGATTTATCAAGGATAAATGACTATTGGAGGGATTGAAGGAAGTTAATGAAGATATCAAACACATATTAGTTTGGTTTTAAGTTTTCCAAAACTCTCCATATCTATTTTATTTGCTCTTTTCCTACTGAAGTCTATTCTAAAACCAACCTAGGGCTAGAAACTTACAACATGCATAACTTAAGTTCAAACCAATGAAATTACATGAAACTTTGACATCTAACCTTGTTTATTTTACCCTACAATATTTTTGTGGTTATTTTTACATCTCAATTTCTATCTAAGATGAAAAACCTATTTTATCTATGGATTATCATGATTTTTAGTTGATTAACTAATGTTTGAATGAGCTTTATGTCATATGCTAATTATTGGATATTTATATGTTGATTAATTTAGATGATTAGTTTTCTAAGAGACAGATTTAATTTTTATTATGTATATTATGATCATGTTGGTTGATTATACAAATTTATTTTATCAATATAATTATGTTTTAATCTAACTAACTTCATTATTGTGAGGTAGATACAAAACATATCCATCCCTCAAATTTTGACAAAGGGAGAGCATCATTGGAAAGGGTAGTGTAGATGGAGACATTGGGGGATGATAAAAAGACAAACCATAAACACATGCATAAACCAAAATAGTTTATCATGTTTTATGATTAATTATTTGAGTAGATAGTTATAGTATGCTTTATTTTCTATATGAATATTTGTTATGATATTTTGTGCTCTTAAATAATTTTATGTTATTATGTGATTTTAATAATCTAGTTTCTATTGATATTATTAGTTAGTTGATTTGATAAATTTGTACCAACTAGTTTAACTTGATTTATTGTGGTGTTGTACATAGTTAAATATTCATTTATAAATTATTTTTTAGATTATTTGTTAGAAATAATCAATCTATATTATTAATTAGATGCATCAGTGAGTTAGTTACTATTTACATTTAAAATTGTTACTATTATCAATTTTAATAATATTATAAACCTATAAAAAGATTTAATGAAATATAGGATCTTTGTTACGTATTAATGAATTATTTTGGCATGGTAAAACAAGACTTGTGTTTTTAATTTTTAATTATAGGAAATAAATATAATGTATTGCAAGGTGTTATTGATTAATATCATTGTGAAACAATTATATAGACATCATTGTGTTGTTAATTATTTTTTCTAAAGTCTATGGATTATTATTTAAATCTATAAGGTTAACTAAAAGTTTAAATTCAAATGCATAGTGATTATTTTTAGATGACTTGTTAACAATTAGCAATAGTCTTTTAAATCCATATTTGTATTAATCATGCTACACAATCATTATGATTATTTAGTAGTCGATAGTCAACATTGCATAAAATAACATTGGGGATTATGACATGTCATTTAATTGGTTTGAATAGACTAAGTAAGTTCTATGTTTAAGTCAAAAGGGCATGCATATTTTACAGAGGATATATAACAATTATTTTATTGAATCATTATAGGTTTCAAGATGATTAGGGTTGTTAAGGGCTTGACTGTATATAAACCTAATTCAATTTTGGGTATAGATGTATGTGTTATTTATACAAAATGGACTGTGTGATATATATAAAGATATGTATATAAGTATATACTCAATTTGAGTAGATCACACACACACACACACACACACACACACACACACACATGCACATGTTCATAGTTATGTTATACTTTAAAATATTATTACCATAACAATGTGAATGTGGGTGATTGTATATATTTTAATGTTTTTATAAAAGCATTAAAATAAGTTATTTATGAGTTTAAAATATAGAGAATATAAGGATGTTTTGGAATGGATATTATTATATATATGTGGAATATGAATAAATATATAAACATATGTTATAATGTTTATTTTGAGGATGAAATAGTAGTATTATAAATAAAGTAACTAGTAGTATAAATAAATCGGTACCTAAATGATATGTATAGGACTATTTTTTATTTTGTTTATTATTTGATAATAAATTAGATGATATTGGATTCAATACATTACAATTGATGGATGAAATTTATGTATTTAATAGTTCTATATTTAGCCTATATTTATCAGATAAAGGGAAATATTTTTAATAAATCTATTGGTTTTTATATTATTATATATTTTAACCATTATATCCATGACTCTAAATAAGTAGTGGATAGATTTCACTAGCTTAATTAGTGTCATCAATGCAAGATGAGGTATAATCCAATTGAGTGGTGTGCATGAAATTGACTGATTCTAGAGATCATTAATTATTAAAAGTTTTGTCTAAAGTAATGTTTTAATTAAACATTATAATTTCATATGTTGATATAGTTTTAATATTTATATAATATCATGTTAGAAAAAAATTCTTTATAATACACATTATGTATTAGATATCTACAACACACAGGTTCTAGTTTGTCACTCTGTATTCTCTCACCATCATTATCTACCCATCCATGAAGGGAGGGTCATCCCCTTGTTAGAAGATAGTAAGGGGGATATATGGTTTGTGATTGGTGTGGAAATATTCTTAGATGATGCTCTTCCTACCAAATAGAGTACTACATTGGAGACTACACTTGAGATTATAGATTGATACTTGAGTCATGGAGACTCATGCTACGTGGATCTTTGTATCATGTTTTATTATTTGAGATATTATTTTTAGCTAAAAATTGTAATATTTATTCATTTTACTTATATAACAATGGATATAATGTTGTCTCAACAATGGCTAAATTTGTACTATTTTATTGATGATTTAAATGTAATATTTATTATTTATTTAGTATTGTTTATGATTGTTATATCTGTGCATGGTGATCCTTAGCTAAGTGGATTAGATATAAACCTATTAGTTAATTAAATGGATATAGTTAGTTAAAAACAACTAATTATATTTATCATGGTGAAATCTATATGATTAATGTGTAATAAATTTAAAAAAAAATACTATATTCTAATAAAATCGAGTTGGGTTGTTACATTATGGTATCAAAGCCAAGGTCCAAACTCTAGGACTTAATGTGTCTAATAATTAAAACTTATTCTTCTCATAAGTAGGAATAATAATGGTATGTACTAGACTATGAGGTAAGGGTAATTTTAATACTAAACCTCCTTTTGATCCAAATTAGTTTGTCATTAAGCAAACTGTAAAATTAGACCAAATCCTCATGACCATGTAATATACTAGGAGACTAAATTATGGCCCTAGAATAGGAAGTTCATGAACATGAAGAAGATAATTCTTAAGAGAATCCTAATGAGTAGGAACATATTCAATAGTAGAGGCATGATGAAGTGCCATAATATGTGAGAGCTCAAGTAGCTACAGAGTTGGAATGGGATATGAAAAAGGTAAATCCACCCAAGTTTTATGGAATGATATTAGGGGATGGAGCTAAATCATTACTAATATAAATGGATAAATATTTTGAGATTCATAATTACTCTAATGTCATAAAACTAGTTTGGGGAGATTATTAGCTTGTTGATAAAGCAATAACTTGGTAGGCAAATAAGAAGATTGAGATGAACCTCAACTCAACCACAATCACTTGGGAATAGTTTATGATGTTGTTTAGATCATTGTGGATTCCAGAACTAGAGTTTGATTAAAAGTTACAATTTTTTAGAATATTAAGCAAGAGGACTTATCTATGAATGAATAATAAGAGCAATTCAATAAACTTATTAAGTATAGACCTTAGTATCAGGTGGATGAGAGTTCAAAATTATGAAATTCATCATGGGATTAAAACCCCAAATTGGTTTTGAAGTATATATGCATGGTCCATATACCATAGATCAGGTGTTTGAGAAGGTAGTCAAATAGAAAAAAATTGAAATATCTTGTCCAAATTAGAGATAAGTTCAAAAAGAATTTTTGAAGTTCTAAACCAAATTTCAATAAGAAGAACCAAAATTAGAGGAGTGGAGACTCCAAGAGTCAGTTCAAAAATTAGAATTCTAATTTAATAGTGGTTTAAAGAATAAGAAACCTAGTATTGGATTCAAGGGTGGTTTCTAAAGAAATCAATAATCTAATAAGAAAGGACTAGTTAGAGGTTGCTTCATATGTAAAGGTGACCATTATGCTTGAGAATGTCCTCAAGACAAGATAGAAAACAAGGGTTATTATCAAAAAGGTGCACTCCAATAGAGGATTAATGTAACTATTAATAATCATCAGGTTGAGTATCAAGCTTTACCCATAGAACTATTAGGAATTTTGTTTGATCATCCAGTTTTTATTTTGATTGATAAAAGAGCTACAAAATGTTTCATTGTTCCTAGAATGTTTATTAAATTGTCTATAAAATTTGGATTCATAGAAAATTTATGGTTTGTATAATATGGGAATGAGTCAAAGGTCAAAGTTGATAAGTATTTAGTTAAATCAAAGATTGGGTAGCCTGAATTCACTATAGTATTGGCTATTTATGCAACACCATTAGGGTCATATGATGTGATCCTAAGAGTCAATAAGATTACAAAGAATAAATCCAAGGTTGACTATTATTTGAAGAAGGGTGACTATCAAGATGATTTTATAAATTAGATAAATCTTTAGGGTGAGGAAAAGGAATTGAATCTAAGGCATATTTTTACAACTCAACTTAAAAAATATCAAAGGAAGGGATGTTAGGAATTTATCATTAATATATATGAGATGGAGGAATCTAAGTAACCATCTATCAAGGATTAATTTTTTCTAAGAAACTTTCGCTACATGTTTCTAGAAGAATTTCTAGGATTTCCACCCAAGCATGAGTTTGATTTATCAATTGATATCATACCTAGATTGGAACTATTGTCTAAGTCACTATATAAGATGAAAACCAATGAATTAGCTGAGTTAAAGTCACAAATTCAATATTTATTATTAAAAGGGTTGATTTGATTATGTGTGTCACCTTGGGGTGCACTATTTATCTATGTCAAGAAGAAAGATGGCACTCTTCACCTCTATGTAGATTATAGTATGTTGAATAAATCAATGATCAAGAATAGATATCCATTACCACGCATTAATGATCTATTTGATCAAATGTGATGAGAAACATTGTTTTCTAAGATTGATATTAGAGTAGGGGATCATAAATTGAGAATTCATGAAGAGGATATTTTGAAAACATGTAGAACTCGATATGGGTATTATGAGTTCACAATGTTACTATTTAAATTGACAAAATATCTAACGACATTTATGAATATTATGAACAATGTATTCATAGACCACCTAGATCATTTTGTTTTGGTCTTTCTATATGACATCGTAATTGATTCCAATGATGAGGAAGAACACCTACATCATCTAGAATTAGTTTTGTAGCATTTATGAAGGCACAAGTTATATGACAAGTTGTCTAAGTATGCATTTTTATAAAATAAAGTGTAGTATCTAGGATATATTATCTCTATGGATGGTATTTTAGTGGATCCATCAAAGATATGAGCCATAATAAAATGGCCATCACCTAAGAATGTTTATGAGGTAAGAATTTTCATGAGATTAGTGAGATATTGTATATATATATTTTTAAATATATATAAGATAACTAATCTAATTACCTATCTTTAGTGGAAGAATTAGAGTTGTATCTAGTCAGATAAGTGTGAAATAGCTTTTTAAGAACTGAAAAGGAGGCTTACTTTAGTACTAATGCTAAGAGTTCCCAATCTTAGTGGCTAGCTATCAATGATCACCGATGCATTTATGGATGGACTTGGAGGAGTTATTATGTATGATGGATTAGTGGTAGTCTATGAGTCTAGGAAACTAAAGTTGTATGAGGTGAATTATGCCCTTCATGACATATAAATTATGGTAATTATTCTTGCTTTGAAATTTTGTAGGCATTATCTATTGGGAAAATCATTTGAGCTCAAGACTGATAACTTGGGACTCAAGTATATCTTCACCCAACCAAACCTAAAATATCATAAAAAATGATGGTTAGAGTTTCTATCTAATTATGATTTTGATATTAATTATATCAAAGGTAAGGAGAATAAATTAGCTGATAATCTAGGCCATAAGAAGTACATAAAAACTATGGATACTATTAAGAATAATTTTTATGATCAGGTAATCAAATTATCTCTAGGAGATGAATGTCATAATTAGGGTAGGAAATTTTTTTCTAAGAATGATTAAAATCCTAGGTATAAAGGATTCAAGATATAAAATGATGGTATTTTATAGTAAAATGGTAGGATGTATGTGCTTGATAGAGAGAATATGTAGAGCACAATGTTAAAGTAAAATCATAATGCCCCATATTTAGGACATCTAAGAGTAACCAAGCTCATGTTTGAGTTCAGACCACTCCATTTCTAGAAAGAAAATAAGAGATATACAATAGATTTTATGTCCCATTATCTAAAATATCAACATGTGAAATCTAAAAATGTGAATTTAGATGGATTACTATATACACATGATATATTGAAATGAAAGTGGTAGGTGATTAGTATGGACTTTATCCAATGGTTCCCATTATCATGGAACTAACATGATATGATCTTGGTTATAGCTGATAAACTAACCAAGGTAGCCCACTTCATACTTAGCAACTTGATAGATGATGCACTTATGATTGCAAAGAGATTCATAAAAGAAGTGTATAAATTACATGGTTTTATAGAGGTCATTTCTAATCAAGATCTGAGGATGAATCCTAGGTTTTGGTTGACTCTAAATTTAGTGTTGGGTATGTAGTTAAACTTTAGCACTGCTTATCACTCACAAATTGATGGATAGATAGAGTGAGTTAGCTAGGTTTTATAAGATCTAATTTCTATGTATTACATGGATTATAAATATAAGTGGGAGGAGTACTTTCCATTAGTTGAGTTTTCTTACAATAACTCATACCAATCAATATTGAATATGGCTCTATTTGAGGCATTGTATAGAAGGATATGTAGAACACCAATTAGTTAGGATAGGTTATAAAACAAGGTAGTCTTTAGACCTTAGATGATTTAAAAAATGGAAGAGAAAGTTAGGAAAAATAGGTAGAGGTTGGCCAAGGCCAATGATAGATAAAAAAGCCATGCTAGTTTGAAGATAATAGCTAACCAATTTCTAGTAGGTGATAAAGTGTTTTTATGAGTTAAGCCTTAGAAAATCTTGATTAAATTTAGGGAGTCTATGGAAATTTCACTAAGATATGTGGGACCCTTTGAGGTTTTGGAAGTTTTCAATCCTATAGCATATAATTCTATATTACCACCAGATCTAGCTCGTTTGCATAATGTCTTCCATGTTTCTTATCTTAAAAAGTATGTTATTGATCCTTCAAATGTGTTAGATTAGAATTATTTATAGGTTATGGACCCTAGGGTGGTCATGGTAGAACCAATTAGACTAATTGACACTCAAAAAATTATTTTGTATAATAGAGAAGTGTAATAGTACAAGGTATAGTGAGACCAATATTCTAAAGATAATGCCACTTGGGAGGACTATGATGAGTTTTACAAGTTGTTTCCACCTTTTTTTGCTTAATTTTCTATTGCATATTATATTATTTTGTGTTCAATAATGTTTTAAATTTATAACTTATGTTTGAAATAATAACATCAAGATGATGACCAGCTTTAAGAGGAAAGATGTCACATCTCGATTTCTCTCTAAGCCAAAAAAATTGTTTGATCCATAGATTACCATGGTTGTTAGTTGATTAAATAATGTTTGATTAAGATTTATGTTAGATACTAATTATGGGATATTTATATGTTACTTAATTTACATGATTAGTGTGTTAAGAGATAACTTTATTTTTTATTCTATACATTATGATCATGTTTTTTAATTATACACAATTATTTTACAAATAAAATTATATTTTGGACTAGCTACCTTCATTTTTGTGAGATGGATGTAGGATAGATCTATCCCTTATAGTGTGATGGAGGGAGAGCATCATTAGATAGGGTGGTGTATATAGAAACATTAGGGGATGATAGAGATAATAACTTAAAAATTCATACATACACCATAGTAGTATATCATATTTTATGATTAATTATTTTAGTAAATAGTTTTAGTATGCTTTGTTTTTTTGTATGAATCTTTATTGTGATCTTTTATGTTCTTAAATCATTTTATTTGATTATATGATTTCACTAATCTAGTCATTATTGATTTTATTAGATAGTTGATTTGATAAATTTGTACTTAACTAATTTAACTTGATTTATAACAATGTTTTACATAGTTAAATATTCATTTATAAATGCTTGTTTGGATTATTTGTTAGAAATGTTAGTGTATAATTTAATTATATGGGTTTCATCTACATGGTTCATTATGATTTATTAAGGTCTTATAGGCCATTTGCGTCATCTATGAAGATTAGTCCCACCTTCAATGGAATGTGAGGTTTCAATCTCTCACCCACCTATATATGTACCTTCTCCCTTTCTATTTTGCATTCAAAAGTTAATGACTATTTTATCTTTCTCCATTTTGATTTGTCTTGTGAAATTCTCTTTTATCATTTCAATTTTCTACAACTCTTTTGGTGGTATTCACTTGTTTTTGGTCTCGTGTGACCATTTGATCTTAACATTCACCTTATCCAAACTAGGATCAAATTTTGATATGGTATTAGATCCACCTATGGTAAATGTTTTTATGGTTATTTTCTACTAATATTTATATGAAATCTTGAGATTATTTGCATAAGTAGGATCGTAGATCTATATTATTTTCTATTAGATATATCCATTACTTTTATAATACATTTGCATGATTTATAATGTTGGTAATTAGAAGATATTTAGAGATATAATATTCTTACAATTTGATCAAATTCTCTACTTGTTGGAATAAGGCATTTTTTTATTGAGGAAACACGTTTTTTCTCCACATTGTATTTTTTGTGGCTTCTTAATTCAGATCTAATTTTTCATTCTCAAGCCTAGTTTTCCATCTACCTGTTCAAGATATTATTTATCTCAAACCAAAATAGATCACGTATAATGTTTTTCAGGTTTAGTGCACCTTGATCTTATCTTTCTATATTATTTTTCATCTATAAATTTTTAAAAGAAATGTAGAATTTATGATGTTTTTAGCAGATACTCAACAAAAATAGATCTTATAATTTAGAGATTATTGCTTAAAGTTTCTTCCAAAACAAGCCAAGTGTATTCAAGTTTGTCCTAATATTTTTATCATGTTAAATTCATTTTTTTAATAACTTGATTTAAAATAAGGGAAAATAGGCTACTTTTATTTTAATTCATAAATAATGCATAAAAACATTGTTCAAGTGTAGCATTGTTAGTGGATATTTTTTATTGTTTTTTATAAAACAATATTTTGTAAGCAATATTTAAAAATAAAGTGTTATTCATTTTTTTACTTACATTGTACTTTATTCCTTGGATGAATTATCAATTGAATTTGATGTCCTATTTTGTTTGAAAAAAATTATCTTTTCCCCATATGCACTAATTTCTCTAAACACACTATCAGTTGAGTATGGTGTCCTCTTTTGTTTGTAAAAAATGATCTTTTCCAACACATTCATGAATTGCTCTAAATGCACTATCAGCTAAGTCTAACATCTTTTGAGCATGCATTTGTAACATTTGGGGTAGGGGGTTCACCATTTCATAGTTCAAGGGAGGTACTATAGCTTTTTTGGTCCCTCTTTTCATTTTACTTACACTTTCATTTATTTAACAAGTAACATGCACTACTCCTACATCTAATTTTTGCATTAATGGATACAAGTTCAATCAAGCCACTAACTCCCTTTAACTATCATGAATATAAAATCAAGATGATAATAATTCCAAGATATAAATTTTTGTATAGGATAACCATGTGTAATGAAACTAAACCTAGCATAGATGTAGAGATAATTAAGTGGTATAATCATAGTGATGAATCCTATGGGCTATTATGTCTTTTATAGCACCTAATGTTTTATTTCACTTAGAGTCTGCCAAATCACCTCATGATGTATGGACTATTCTGGGTAAATTATTTGGGGAGCAAGATGTGATGAGAGCTCATGAGCTTGAGAATGAACTCATTAGCCTAAATCTTGGTAACTTTGATAGCCTTTAAGATCTCTTCATTAAGTTCAAGTCCTTGATATTGTATTTGAAATAATGTGATATAAATAAAGAATATGACCAACTTGTTATTTTTATGCTATCTAAATTAGGTCCTGACTATTCAGTATTTGTCTCTACTTTTCATGCCACTAAAAGTGATTTAGGAACTACATAGAAATTTCCCTCTTTAGATGCTTTAATTATCAACTTAACTATGGAGCAAGACAATTTGATCCAAATGGTCACATTGAAATCCATAAAACCTCAAACCCTAATTACTAAGAATGTAAATACTTCCAACAAAGAGAAGAAGAAGAATAAGTATCAAAAGAAGAAGAAAGAATAAACCTATGCTAAAACCAACACCGAAGCCTCCTCTTCTAATGGTAAACTTAAGAAAGAGAAGGTTAAATTTGCCTACTATAATAAAAATGGGCATGATAAAATTAAATTAATGAAGAAGCAAATAAATCACCTAACTCATCTCTTAGAGAAGAACAACATAGGTGTTCTTGAGTCCATCAAGAAAAAATCATCTACTCAATATTATACTAGGTCAAAGGGAAAGGGGAAAGAAAAAGAAAATGGTAAGTCTCTTGTATCAATTACAACTTCAACATCTTCTTGGGTCATTGACTTAGGTGCTTCTCACCACATGGGCTCTTCACTAGTTGATTTTTATTCTTTAGATCCTTGTATCATGTCTTCTATTAGTTTGGGTGATGACACTTTTGTAAATATTGTAGGGAGAGGGTCTATTGAAATGGAGGGAATAACATTCAATAATGTTTTTATATTCCCTTCCCTTTTAAATAATCTCCTATTAGTGTATCAAATCACTCATATCAATAAAGGCACAAGGGTTGAGTTTTTACTAGATTTAGTTATCACCAGGGAATTACATAGTTATATTATAGTGGCAGTGGGTAGGGAAAATCACCAAGCTAAGTTATACATCTTTTCATAATTTTCACATGATTCTTCTCTAACAACATTGATGACTCATTTAGATGGAGTTATCAAATTAGGGCATGAGTGCTTTGGTCACCTTGATGATTACTACCTTGAAAAACTTAGCAAAAATTACATGGTTGTAGGCTTGCCTTGTGTGTAATTATTTAAGGGACTTTGTGAGGGGTGCTCTCTTGGAGAACATCCCAAATCAAAATTTGACAAAGGTAAAGTCTGGAGGAATTCACAAGCATTGGAATTAGTACATATTGATGTATTTATGCCTTTTCCTAGTCTATATTTTACAATTGATATGCATATTATCACTTTCATTGATGATTTTTTGAGATATACATGGGTCTACTTTCTTAAGAAAAGGTCTAAAGTATTTGAATATTTTCAATACTTCAAGGGCACTTGTTGAGAAATAATCTAATAAATCCATCAAGGCTATTTAAACTAAAAATGAAGGTGAATATGTCAATAATAGATATGAGTAGTTTTGCACCATAAAGGGAAGTTATTTGTAGAGGATAGTTACTTACAGTCCTTCATAAAATGGAGTTTCAAAATGCAAGAATAGTTCCTTGAAATAGATGGCTAGTTGTATGATTCACTCTAAATTATTGACACCTAAGTATTAGGCCAAAATAATTAATTTTACTTGATATATTTAGAACATAGTTCCTCACAAAGCTTTGAAAGGTATACAACCCTTTAAATCTTGGCATGAAAGGAACCTGATTTTGATCACCTTAAGGTTTTTGGATCTCTAGTTATGGTTGTATACCGAAGAAGATACATAAAGCTATGGAACTTCAGTCTAAGCCTTACATATTTGTATGTTATCTACATGGTGTTAAGGGGTACCACATTCTACATCCAACCACATGAGTTGTTCATAGATATAAGTGTTCAATTTCAAGAGATTCCCATAGACTCAACATTTGACACCTATATTTCATTGGAGTCACTTAGACTTGATGATTCTTCTTCTAACTTAGATCATACATAACATGTTCCTTATCCAAGGTCTTCTTATTCTTCCAATTCTAAAAATAAGGGTAGTGATGGAGAGTATTTTACATCCACCTATAGTCATGAATACTAGGACTTAGCACTTGACTCACCCGTATCTAGCCCCCTTTAGGCCAGACAAACACTTTAAAGTGTAGACACTTGGGTACGGTATCCAAAAGATAATAGACATACTTGAGTAGATTATCAAATTGGTCCACATGATTTATTTTTTTTAGTTTTAGATCCATAGACATTTTAAGAGGCTTTAGGCATACCTAAGTGGGATAGTAGTATGCAAGAAGAATATTATTCCTTGATCAAAAATCAAACTTGAGATTTAACTTCACTTCCTAAGGGAGGAAATATGGTTCAATATAGATGGATATATCAAACCCAATTTGTAGTAGATGGGTTGGTTGATAAGTATAAGGTGAGACTGGTCACCAAGGGTTTTTCACAAGTAGCTGGCATTGACTACTTAGAGACCTTTACACCTATTAAAAATATGACTTCAATATGACTCACACTAGCTATAGCTATAAAATATGGTTAGGATGTGCACTAGATGAATTTGAAGTTTGCCTTTATTTAAGAAGACCTTGAGGAGGAGATCTACATGGAACAACCACCTACGTTTATTTAATAATCATCTTTAGTTTATAGACTTAATAAAACCATCTATGGCCTCAAATATCCCCCTTAAGTTTGATACACCAAGTTGGATTCCTTATTCCTTACTTTAGGTTTCACCATGTATCATTCATACCCCAATGTATATTTTTTATGGTAATATTAATCTTTACTAATACTAGTCCTTTATGTTGATGATATTTTGATCATTGAGAGTTCCTCATCAACTATTATAGTGGTGAAGATAGCTTTATAGGAAAGATTTCACATGATAGACTTGGGTCTTCTGCAATACTTCTTCAGCATCAAGATTTCATATTTTGATTCAAGTATTTCACTTACACAACCCAAGTATGCTCTCAATATTTTAGCTTGTTTACACATGGTTGATTGTAAGCCATCTTTGACTCCCTTTCTATCAAGCTTCAAACTTGAGGTTGATTTTCTTACACATTTAGTTGATGCCACTCAATATCAAAAACTTGTTATTATTATCATTTATTTGACTCATACTAAGCCTCATATTTCATATGCAATGGGACTTTTCTCTAGATTCATGTAGGAACCCCATAAGATGCATTGAAAAATATATAAGAGTATTTTGCATTGCATTTAGGGATCTTATAGATTCAAGATTTAGTATAGATTTAGCATAGAGATTGACATGGTTGGTTTTAAAAATTCAAATTGGGCTAACAATACTTGCAATTACAAGTCCACTTCAAGTTACAAATTTTATTTAGGTTTTGGTCCCATTAGTTGGTCTAGCAAGAAATAAAATGTTATTGTTATATCATCCATAGAGGTAAATTATAGGGGAGATGTTAATGCTTCTACTGAGGCTATTTAGACTTAAGGATTTCTATATGATT
>JARHVA010004700.1:1157500-1160000 GCA_037957365.1 Torreya grandis | reverse complement strand
TATTTCATAAGTGTTTGGAGGCCATCATTGGCTCTTAACACATGTATTCTCTCTATTATTCTTTCTCTTATATGTATGCCTAATTTTGTCATTATAAAAGATCCTCCACTTGAGTATGGTAAAGACCTACTAATTTTGTAAGCCATTGAATCAATAGAAAAGATATTTTTACCTTCTTTTATGATTTTATTTTGGTGTTTATGCATGAAATATTGATTTTGTCTAATGTTGATTCAATTCTCCTTGACATGTTATCTCATTCTCTTACCTATATGTAGTTTGAACTCTCTTTTACAGGTCATATGGAGTTTTTAAGTAGTCTTATGAAGATTAAGTGACTCATTCATCCATTAGTGCCTTTAGACCTCTTGAAAATTAGCCTTCTTAGCCTAACCATCATCTGCCACCTTTATATTACAATAATGATGTAAGAGGAGTATAATAGGAGTAGTCTATGAATAAGTCATCTTTATGTTAATTGTGCATCTAATGTGTGGTAGTGGTAAAAAAAATTAGTGCATCACCTCCTATTTATTAGTTTTAGTTATTTATACCCCTTTCCCTTGTAAACAATAGGCTTAGTTTTTAGTTTCAAGGTAGAGCATCTAGGGAGCTAGCCCTATCTAGAGATTCACATCATTAATTATGAAACCCATATCCTAGAGGTGTCTCTATACTATCACCTAAGTGAGGAGTCTTGAATTACCTCCTCAAGGGTCCAACTTGGAGTGATAATAGGAACAACATTAACATATGTAATAAAATGAACCAAATCATAGACAAAATACAAACATTATTAATAAAAAAAATTATAACATAAGTATGAATCATGAACAAGAGTAGTTGTAAATTTAATATGATATAATGATTAATTTACACCCTCTTTATGGGCTTATTATGACCATAAAAAGTGACAAGACTCAAGAATATGACTGAGTTAACAACAATATATTTGAGCTTATTGATGAAAAATAATTTAATAAATACCTTGATACCCATATTGAGAAGATGATTATTTGTTATTTTTATCTTGATGATAAAAAATAAAATTGATCATGATAGCATATCTAAAGAACCAAATGACTATGTTGAACAACCTCTTGTTAACTCTACTACATATTTTGTTACTTCTATTGTTGATACTTCTATCACATCTATACCTTTGGATTTAGGGGAAACCCAAAGATTCCAACATATATACATGCCCATGTTTAACCAAATGAATCTTACAATACTTTTGATACATATGCATACTATATCACATACCTTTCCTAATACACAATATCTTATGCAAACTATTTCACTTTTGCATGCTAAGGTGTTGCAGTTAGATCAAGGTACACCAAAATTTATCCAATCATTAGATTCCCAAGACTTATTTCATAATATATTAGAACCTAATATTGCATCATATACTTTACTATAGGATATTTATATCTTATATTTACATTGTATGAATTTAAAGGAGATCCAAAAAATATAGATTTTTTCGTGCTACATGTTTGGATTATGCTTTCAATTACATGTTGATAGCTAAGTTATTATCAAGAAACTTAAAACATTGTGCCTTGTGTTTGTTTTATAATTTATCTATTCAATCATTTAAATTATTCAATCCATTATCAAATAAATTTATTAAGTATTTTTTTATTAACATTTACAAAAATCTTTCTTATGCAAAAATTGTTAAGCTTAAATAAGAAACTAATGAGCTTATCAGGGATTATGTACTTAATTATAAAACAATGCTTGCCAAAATGATTGACACATTGGTAGATATAAAATTACAAGATATATTATAAAAAAATTACTTTTACCTTTGCATTAATCAATTATTTAAAAAAAAATCAAATCATTTGAGGAACTTTTTATGATAATAATAAAAACATGATTCAAGCTTCTTGTTTTGAACAAGATCAACTATGCACTTGCATCTACATCTACTTCCATAATAAAGTTTCAAATATAAACATATTATGAAGCTAAGTCAACAAATACTAAAGATAAAGTAGAGATCATAGTTAATGTTATTTCTCAACCTTGAACAAGGTTATTTTATCAAAATAAATAAGGAGACAATTCTATAGATTACTATTAGTACCTTATAAATTGATAAAAAATATACTTGAATGCAATATTATTATTTCTACTTCACCATTTGAAGTTTACATGTGTAAACTTTAAGGAAAATATTTTTATAACACAAATTGTGAATGCCATTGATGCAATGATCATTCTAATAACAAATGTTTTAAGCTCAAACAAATTATTCAAGATCTTATCAATAATAATGTTATTAAGATATGCACCCCTATAAAAGAAACTAAGCCTCAAAATAATGAAAAATTTAAGTTGAATATTTTCAATGAGCCATTTCCAAACCATGATAACAAAAAAGATAATTCAACTATGCATTATACTTATATTGGCTATCCACCTCCAAATTCATATGATCATTCATTAGATGGAATTATTGATATAATTATTAATACTACTCCAC
>JARHVA010004700.1:297500-402500 GCA_037957365.1 Torreya grandis | reverse complement strand
ATATGGAATACATCATATTAATAATACTATGTGGAAAAATTATTGAAATTTGATTCAATTAATTCAATGGTTAAGTCTTATCATGGATGTCTTCAATAGGCACACTAATTCTCATTGGTTGAGAATATTTGTATTTATAATAGTAAACTCAAATATTATAAATTTTATAATAATGAAAATTTATATAGGATAATGCACCCTAACTCTTTGTGTTAGGATAACGTGTAACTTCATATAAAATTTAATCCTTATAAATATAATAGGGGAATGGTAGATATCACTACGTTGAGATCCAGGGGGAGGAGGAATGAAAGGAGTCATATATACAATTTCCCATTAAGTAGTAATTAGAAGTATCTCATATTATATATTCATGAAATATGTATTAATAAGGAGAATTAATAATTAGTCATCATCAATATCAATATCATCATCATCATCATCATCATCATCATCATCATCATCATCATCATTATCATCATCATCATCATCATCATCATCATCATCATCATCATCATCATCATCATCATTATTATTAAATAAACATGCAATCATTAAAATCATATCTTTGATCACAAAATATAAAATATTATCATCCTTTGTTATCATGAAATGGGTTTACCTTTGTCAATAGGGAAAAATAATAAATAAAATTTCAAATCCAAACCTTAATGTAGGATAAATATAAAAACCTACGATAGAATATACTAAGGGTTATCAGTGATAAAGTCAATGATTGGGTTTAATATAAGGTTTAATCTAATTTTGATTAATGTGATGTAAGAAATATAAAATTTTTAATATTTAGATTATTTAATATAGGAAAATAATATTACAAATATAAATGTAGAAATTTTTACAATAATTACATAATAAATAAACTTATCTTATTTATGATTATATTGCTCACTATATTCATCGTAGTCCTTGATATCTCATGTGGACAGTAATAAATAATTTCAAACCCTTGAGGAAATTGGTAATTCACTTATTCCTATAGATATCTCATATGTGTACATTTTACTTTTGTCTTATGGAAGAACCTCTATTTTTATTATCTTTTATTTAAAACCCTAATCATATTTTGACACTCAGGTGACTTAAAAACATGTTATATTTTAAGATTAGAATGATCTCAACCATTTCACACCAATTATTAGATATTTTATTAAATTATAATAATACCAAGATGGTTTAATCCATATGTAGTTCTCCCATCTAGGTGTGTGAATAATTGTAATGAACTTATATTATAATCCAAGATTTGTATTGATATAATTAAAAACATGAAACATTGACAGGAATTTGTATTCAACTTATTCTTAATTGATGGGATTTTAGATGTGTGTCTTTGTGATAATACATCAAAAGAGTGATAATATATTTCTCATTTTTATGATTTTCCAAGATGAGTGCTAGATATATATAATATTAGAATTGATTTATATTTATAGATGAATTTTTGGCATTTCCCATTATGATTAATCCATAAAACATGTATGATTTGACCTAGTATAGACACCCCAATTTAAAAATTAGCCATTTAAGTTTTGTATAAATTACCAATAGCAACAAATACTTGTATAAAAACTATACTTGCTTGACCATTGTAGATACTTTTTGAGATTGAAAATAAAAGATATAAGTTTTAGATTATGGTAAAAGTAGGTTTTGAAGGGGCCCCAAAACCCTAATACAAGGAAAAAAGATAGAGCAACCAAAACACAGACAATGTCTAAAAACTACTACAAGGAAGTAGCAAAAACAAGTTTTAAATGGACCTGAAACCACCGAGAAGACAACCGGTCACAACCCAATTAAACAGAGATCTGGCAACACCTTAGACAAAGGAAGACAACAAGAAAACAAAGAACTGGACCAGATTCTTTACCAACAAGAGGAACCAAATTATTCATCCAGTTCCAAAATCATTTTCATTGTTTCTTTTTCTTTCAAAATAGTATCCTGGGTAGTGGTTTCCACCAGCATTGCTCCTTTTTGTGTTACCTTCTTTCTAGTACTTTGTCTCATTCTTTTGCTAGGTCCCTCCAAAGCTTTAGTCTCCTCACTGGCTCTTTTACCAATATTGACAGCAGCAACACAAATATTGGACGTAGCTTCCTCCATTTTCTTTCTATTGTCCTTAATTAGTTCCTAGAGGTTTTTCTCATAGGCTTTGAGCTTCGCTGGGATCTCTCCTATCTTATTATCCATATTGTTGATTTTGTTCCATACCTCTTTCAGGGTATCTTCCATTGTTTCCACTTTCCTTTTGAGGTTCATAACCTCCCTGCACATCCAAGAATCAAATTGAGAAGATGCCTCTACTTTGCAATTAACCTAGTTCATTGGTGTATGTGTTTCATCATTCAATTTTTTCCCCCTCCATTCCTCAAAATTTTTATTAGGACTTTTCCTATCTTCTTCAGTGATATCTTCTCGACCCTTATGTTCCTACTCTTTAATTCCATTTTGAATTTCCATATCCATATCTTGATTATCATCCTGCCCTATAGTTTCCTTTTCATTCTTTGATGCTAGGTCCTCAACAGGGTCATCCTGGACAAAATCAGACTCCGCCTCTTTTTGGTTTTCCTTAGTGTCTTCAGTTCTATTTGCAGAATCCTCCTCTATATTGACATCATCTTTTTCATTCTTCTCAGGACATTCTTCATCCTCATTAGAGTTTGTAGCCCGACTTTTAGTTCCTTTTTCTTCCTCCAAGTTTTCCTCACTGGGTTTATCAATATTGTCCCGCTCCATATCTTCTTCTACAATCTACTTTTTAGTACTAGGGAGCTTGATTTTGCCTTTCTTAGTAACACATTCAATCTTTCTGTTCCCTGACTCCTTATTTTTCCCCTGTTTAGGGTGCTTAACCATAGCATTATTCTTACAGTAGCCTTTGATTAATAGAATAAGACCTTCATGACGGATTGGGTGCGTTTCCTTTTTCCTATGAGCATATAAACTTTGGACCAAGGAGAAACGTAGATAAAAGGGAAAAGACAAACTAACCTTGTGCTTGAAATGGTTAAGGAAGACAAAGTGGAATTTGTGCACATGCTTACTTCTTCTGTCCAGAATGAAGTACTCCTTTATGCAGCTTAAGACATCCCTCCATATCCCTTTAATCTGATCCAATTCAAAGAAATCCCCATTCTTGACTAGTTTCTGCTCTTCCACTTCCATTTTGGGGAACCTACAGAAGGCCTCATTTGATATGCTTGTCTGTTTGGAGAATTTGAGTCCATCCGTAGGTAGCCCAATAACCTCAGCTATAAAATCCTTTGTTAAGTTCACTGTGACACCATGCAGGGTGACCCTTTCATCCTTCCAATTTTTGAAAAAAGCTGTAGTGATATGCGGTTTCGATCCATGAAGTCTTTCCAAGTAGCTCACAACTTTTCCTTTCTGCAAAATTCTCCAGACTTCATGTTTTTCTTTCCATTCATCACAGCTCTTGGGTTCCTATTTCCAAGGTTCTCCCTTCCTTTTGCTTACCATACTCATTTTATTAGAAACCCAATTGCTAAGGCCATTGCAATAATCCCATCTGTTGCCGAGTTGATAGGAAAATCAGCTTTGATTGTGCTTATTCAGGATCCTCTTCTCTCTCTTGAGGGCCTTACTCTTTAATGATTGTTGTCCTTTCCCCATGCTGCCACTCCTCCTACTAATATTATTTCTTATACACTTTGATCTTTCCTTCCTTTGCATGGGTTACATCATGAAGAATGAGCGCCCTCAAATCCACATTCTTTTCTAATGTTTCATGCCACCTCACTATTTGACCAGTCTGGACTGCACAATAATAAAAGATATAAGTTAAGGTGATAGATTTTCTAGAATTATAAAGTGTTAATACATATATTAAGGTGATCCTAAATATGTGTCTATTATAAATTGGGTTGGCCAAAAAAATTAGGTAGATAGTTAGGGAAAACTGTGGAAAAGAGTCAGATGTGCATGCAAAGTACAAGTATGTCAAAAGTATTATCAATTTGATGTTTTTAAGTACCAAATATCAAATATATATGTATTAAAATTAAAACATAATAAAAAAATATACCAAGTAGTTTTTCAATAAGTAAAATGGTCACAATAACCAATCATATAAAGAATAAAAGAAATCAAATTTTCAAATGCATCACATTCAATCTACCTACAAAAATAAATTAATCAAAAAATTAAATTAGTTGTTATTTTGAATCTATATAAACATTTGAATATTAAATCTCACCTAAAAAAACCATATAAAAATATGTATGTTTAGGAGATAATCATTTCCATGAAGATGAATAATAAAAAAATTCAAAACAAAATTAGTTTTCCCTACTTTCTACTAAATTCCCTTGAGAGTACCATGTTGCTACACCAAGTGAATGACACTAATCCCATCCTTCATCATGGCTTGATTTTCTCCTAGATAAGCATGGTTAAGCCCTTTATGGTTGGGACGTTATCCCCAAGGGTTCCTTCTTTAAGGAGAACTCCCTAATAGAGGATCCCACTAAGGGATCCCATCATCCTTCTAATCACACCCCCCCTAATATAGTTTATCAAATTCTCCCTGATGATCTCCCCCTCAAACTATTTATCCCCAAAATGTAACCTATCTCCCTAGAATTGGGTACCCCTATGAAGACAAATTGGAAATGGAAATCCATTATGATAGATGAGTTGGAAAAAAACAAAATGAAACTCAAAAACTTTAACTCAAAGTTTCAATAATTAAGGTTGGGTTTAGCCAAACTCACTCAAGACAAGAATTCACTTCACAAACAATTTGAAGCCATAGTCTAAGCCTTTGTCCATTCTACCTAGCCTACTCATTCCCCTACCTTTCAATCACTAAATGTTTTAAAATATCCACCTTGGGGATCCCCCAAGGGCATCTCCCCTAAGTAGTTCCCAATGCAAGTAAAATGAAAAAAACACCCTAGAATTATCTTCCTTAGAGAAGTGGTTGAAGTCTGTGGGAACTACACTCAGGGAAAAGTTTCAATGGAAAAATATATCATTCTAGTGTAGGACATTGTAGATGTTGAATACCCTTAGGAGGGACATTCCTCCTAATTCTATTCTAGTCTCCTCTTTTTTTCTCTCATTCTAGTATTGTAACATTTTGATTTTTGGTTTCTTGGCTCTAGTTATGGCCTATTTAAACTTTTGTACTACACTCTAATGGTTTTAGGTCCCTATAAACTTGGATTTTACCTCATCAAATAGATATTTAAAACATTATAAAAACATTTTTACATCATTAATTTGATATATAAAATATGGTTTTTGGGTTGGATAACTTTTAATTATATATGAATAATATAATAAATTAGAAAATAGAAAAGTACATGATAATACTACCAAAAAAGGGTCCATGCCTTATAGACTTAGATTTAAATAGTTATAAAAATTTATACACACCCCACAACCACCATAATGTCTACTGATTATGGGACATAAAAACAACATCAAATAAATCTACAACATATAAAATAATGATAGTACAAACATAAAATATTATATTAAGACTAAAAATAGAACATAACCTAGAACCAATCCTCATCACTACAGACATAATAATCTAATATCATCCCTATCTCAAGCACATTTTTCAACCTCTCAATAATCAAATACTATAGGTTATACTCAAGGCTTAGCTTGAAATAGACCACCATCCTTAAGATTAACCCATTCCTCCACATAGATTATATCCTCAAAATTTATATTGTCACCACTCATATCCTCACTATTTTTATTATTACCTCTAGTACCCATTTTTACATCATCATTATCTCCCTCTCTACCACCACTATAGCCATCACCAATTCCTACTTCTCTACCATTTAATCTATGCATATTTAATACTTTAATTCTCCTTAATTTATACTCAAATGCATATATCTTTTTCTCAACACCCTTTCACTTAATTTATAGGTACTATATTCATGGTATATGATGACCAATAACAATCCCCTTTATCTCAATGAAATAAGATAAAAAATAAGTAATAATAATAGATGTTACACATAATGGTATTAATGGGTAATGGATTATAATAGTCATATACCTAGAATAGAGTAATCCACACTCAATTATAAAAATCATAGAGTTATAAATCCTATACATATGATATGAGGTATGGCTCTCACTAGGCCTCAAAATATAACAAGGGTAATAAAGTGGTGTATAATGTATATAATAAGGATACTACATAGAAATAATTGATGAAAAAAGGAAACCAAGATCCAAGATAGTTGAAACATCTTAAACTATTAAGAAAGTAAGTGTTGAAATGGTCAACCAATGGGAATTATTTTCAACCTAAGGTGATAAATGAAAATATTAAGTATCCATATAACTATACAAACTTATTCAGTAAAAGGAGGAGCATACTAAAGGATTAAAAACATAAATCAATTAATTTTACTTAAAAATATGAAGAGTGAATCCAAGTAATAAAATATGAAATAAAATTGATGTTTTATCACATGTACATAAATATGGGGCATGAATCAAAATAATGCCAGAGATAAAGTTAGGGAGGCTAGTTTGGAGTAGAAAAGAGGAAGTAACTATTATAAAAAAAATATGATAAAATTAATGTTGTAAAATATATGAAAATATTACATATATTCTTAGACATAATAAAATAGCTAGAACATGAGAACATAGGAAAGAGGATGAAGCTATGGAGCCCTCCTTAATAGCTAATTAATACACTAATAGTGTATCTCAATAAGAGGATATTTTAGAAAAATAAATATATGTAATAAAATATAAATGAATACTCTTATTAAATTAAGAATATGAAGGTAAGGATAAAGTTTAAAAATCTCATAGTTAGACAAACAAGAAGCATAAAAAAAATTGATGTGGAAGTAGACTCCAAGAAAGGAAATCCAAGTGAAAATGATATCAAAAATAAATAAATAGATATGTATGTGTAAAATGGTTTCCAATAAACCTTGTAGGTTAATAATATTGTTAAATATCCTAAAACTAAGTAATGAATATCATCTAGTGGACCACTAGAGGGTTGAACAACCCAAATAAGCATAAAATAGTGATAAAGTTTATAAAAACAATTATTTCAGTTTATTGATGTTATAATAAACCAATATGTATGATAATATCCTTTCAAGTATAAGGAATAATGTCTATAATAATTCTCCTTCTTAAATATCAAGTTTTTTAAGGGTGCCATGTGGGTTATGAGTGTTTTAGAACCCCATTAAGGTTAAAGTAAAGAGTTTTCTTAGTAGTAGACATAATATTGCCATGTTGTTCACTAATAAATCTAAAAATAAATTTTGGATTATACAAGACATTTATTTTCCAATCTCTAGGGTAAGAAGAAGTATAATTTGGGAATATATAAAGACATTTAAAAAATACTATAAATATTTTAACTAGATCATAACTAAAGAGTTCGACATTCCTCCTTATTCTAGAGAGAAAAAGGAGGAGCCCAATACTTTTCCCATAGTATGGAAGACCTTGTATACTTCATGGATAATAATGGACTGGAGGATATGGAATTTTGAATTTTCTATGTTTATGTGGTCTAGTATAAGATTGGGATAAAATTTAATAAAATATAGATTGGATACATTTTTGTTGTCTATTGAGTGGCTTCTCAATATAAATGACATGTTCTTCACCCTTCTAAGAACTATTTTAGACTACAAAACCTTAGTACTTAACTTTAAAAATGAGGGAAATAGAACAAGCCATCCTTTCATACTTGAGAAAATATGGCCCCAACACTCAGACCTAGAGGAGAGGATTAGTGAGTGGTGGAATGAGGAAGTTTAAGGATCAATGATGTTTGGAATGGTCAGGAAACCTAAAAATGTCAAAATAAACCTAAAAATGAACTAGGGAGATATTTACAAATATTTTAAAAAAGAATAATATTGTAAAATATCTTAAATTTATCAAAATTATTATCTATAACAATGGTATGGATCAAAAACTCTTCTAAAGATAAAAAATTTGAGAAGTAGGTTCCACTCTCTTGAGGATAAAGAGAACACATTTTGTAAGAATAAATCAAGAAACATATGTTTGAAGTAAGGATAAAAAATTCTAAAAATATACACCTTTATACTCTTAATCACATAAATTCAAACAAGATAACATTAATAATCAAAATTTATGTTTCATAGTGCTTAGACGGTAAGACCATAAATGAAAAAAATTATCCTTTTTTAGGAATCTCCTTTCTAGGACAACCCAAACTACCTTTAAAAATGATAAATACATTTTGAATCTATTTTCCATCACCCTCAATTATTACATTCCAATAGTCTACTTGCTCATCCTACACTAGAGGATGTCAAATTTATGGTATTTTCTATGAAAGGGGACAAGTCTCCTATCCTTGATGGGTTGTCCCTATCTTATTCTAAATATTTTGGGATATAAATTAGTGGGACATGTAAGAGGTAAAAAAAGAGTTTATTCATTATATAAATATTCTTATAGAAGTTAAAAATACCTTCTTTTCTCTCATCTCCAAGAAAGTGGTGGCAAAATATTTCAAATATTTGAGACCAATAAATATTTTCAACACTATCTATAAAATATTTTCAATACTTCAATCTGTTAGAATCTATATTATATTACCTTATCTGATTGATAATCATTAAGGATATTTTTTTAATAATATAAAAATTATGTATTGTGTAGTGATATTCCATGAATACCTACATTCCATTAAAAAATCCAACAGAGTAGGGATGTTCCTTAAGATTTATATGCACAAGGCCTATGATATAATCTCTTGGATCCTTCTAGGGATGTTTTAAATTTTGATTAATGAATCTCCTATGGGTCTATTTCAATAAAAAAAAATTAAGGTAGGGAGACCCTTTATCTCCATACCTCTTCATTATTATAGTTGAAGCTTTGGTAATAATCTTGGAGAAAGACAAATTAAGCAAGACCTTAAGATATTTTTCTGTTGATTATAACATTTAATTTTTTCTACCAAATCTTTGTAGATGATATATTAATATTTTTAGAGGCTTTGATTCAAGAAGCAAAAGCCATCAAAAATCACCTTTTACATTATGCATAGGTTTGAGATCAATATATCAACTTGGGAAAAATATATATTTTTATTAACATGGATGTTCTTAGACAATAAATAATATATACCATCCTAGACTATCAAACTCAGACTCTTCCTTCATCCTATGTTGGTATGCATTTATTCAAAGAAAGAATTGAACCCAACTACTGGAACTCCTTCCTAGACATATTTTAGCTTAAGTTAAAAATATATAAATGAAGTCTCCTCACTTAGGCAGACAAGCTGAAATTACTTAAAATATCTCTACAAAGTATTACCATATACTTCAAGTCTTTGTTAAAGATAATGATAAAAATATCTGAGAATATTTATCAAGTTTAAAAATTATCTGTGTGGTATGGGGCAGAAGATAAAAACATAATCCACATGGTGGCTTTGGATAAGGTTTTTTTAACCTAAACCTTATGGGGGCCTAGGTCTAACAAATATTAAGACAAATGAAGAAATCCCTCATAGCCAAAATGAGGAGGTAATTTTTTAAATAGGAAAATTTATTAGCCAACATCATCAGATCCAAGTATCTAGGTAATAGGGAAGTTAAGATATTTATAACTTTTGAATCTCCTTATTATTTATCCACCTTTTAAAATAACCTTGTCAAAAGAATAAATACTTTATTAAAAGGTTTTATATGGAATTTGGGATATGGAAATAAAGTATCATTCTAATACGATGTTTGGCTTCTTAGTGAACCTCTAAGTTCCATCACTTCCATGAAGAGTCTAGGTAATAGATTTATAATATCAATGGAGGGAAGTTAGAAACTATTGGGATGACATAGATAGAATAAAGTATTAGAAAAACAATTCTCTAGATTCCTATAAAATAGAAGAGATATCTAGACTTGACTTTATTAAAGAGAAGTTTAAAGGTTTTCATATGTCCCATATCCTAAAAGAGGATGGACTAGTTTGGTCAGCCTTAGAGTATGTGTATTAAAATGTTAAATTAGGCTAATTTATGGAACTTCATCCATTTGATGTTGGTTTACCTTGGATCTCCCTCTAAGAATGCGATATCATTCCTAAATTTAACCTATTTTTCTTGTAAGCAACTCAGAAACATCTCTCAGTGGATAACCCCATATATAAAGGTTAACCTCTCCCAAGTAGATGTGATCTCCATGAATATGAGGCTAAGTTTGTCCTTCATATTTTCCTATGTTATCCTTTTTTTTTAAATTTTTTTAACTAATTTATCTCTCTAATTTTTTTTTCCATGTAACTGATGTAGAGCTATTGAGGATAATTCATCATAACCATGATTGTCTAGTTCTTAACCCAAGTGGTGTCAATCTACTTGATGATTTCATCTCAATATCTCTATATCATTTAGTTTCATATCTATTTGATCTTAGTGTGGATGATTGATAATTATTTCAAAGAAGATGGGACCTTACAAGGCAAAGTGAGATTGACATCATGTGCTTAGAACTTAATTACAAGGTAGGTAATCATGAAAAAATACCTATGGAAAAAAGAGTGGGTATAGGAAATAGAGATCAAGATGACATTATGGAATAGTTGATGGGTTAGATGATACATCTGATTGCACCTTTGATTATGAGAATGGAAGACATTGAGATTGATCTCAAGGACAGAGCACAAAATTTAGAGATAGTCAATGTGGAAGGAAATGAAGGATAAGGTCAAGAGGAACCTTTGTTTCCAAGGATAATTGGAGAAGAGAGTGGAGAAGTAGTCCAAGAGGCCATTAAGCCACAAAATCAAATTGTATCAGTTCAAGAGAACATGACACCATAGCACTATGCATATGAGGTAAGACTATTTGCATTTAATATAGTAATAACTAATGCTAGTTTGTTGAGAAATGGGCATAGACCAACCTTTCAAGGATAATGTTGGAATTACAATAGAAAATGACATAGGGCAATGAAATATACCTCAAACATTAGTATGGGTGGTGAAAAAAATGCAAGAAGACCATATGCATAAAATAGACATGAGAGAAGAGAGTCTTTACTCATGAGAAGAGTATTATTGTAGCAAGAAAGATGAGTACAAGAACCAACACAAAGGAGAAGTTTGTTTAAGATCAATTGTAAATCAAAGGGAAAGTGATACCAAGTAGTGATTTATGTAGAAGGTATAGATAATATTTTATCTTTATATATGGTACAAAATTTAGGATTGAAGAGAATACCAATGCATGTCCTTACAAGTTAATATGGGTTTAAGAAGGACATAAAATTATGGTAAGTGAACAAAGTTTGGTTGATTTTCATATAGGTTGATATAAGGATAGAGTTTTGTGTGACATGATGCACATGGATGTTTTCCATTTGTTTCTAGGGATGCCGTGGCAATTTGATAGGCAATTTTTTCATGATGGACAGGAAAATAATTACATAATAAAGAAAGATGGGGTCACACATTATCTTTTACAATTTGAAGTTGAAGCAAGAAGAGTGGAACAAAGAGTGATGTTGATGGAAACCAAACAATATTTTGGTAAGGTGTTTGAGAGTATGAGTTTGAACAAATCTCATAATAAGGAAGAGGAGACAATTTGTCTTGAGAGGGTGAATATGGAGAAGAATGAGTCCACAAAGTTGGACATCGAGGAAGAAAGTCAACAAGAGAATAGATTATTGGGCAAGGTCACCAGGTTGAATAGTGGAAGTTATCTTTGTGAGAAGACATTGGTAACAAGAATGAAAGGCAAGAATGATGGGATCAAAAATAAAGAAGAAAGAGAATATACCAAAATAAGAGGATAAAAAATTGTAGTTGAGAAGGATAAGAAGTGGTTTGGGAATAACACCAAATAAGAGAAGAAATTAGACAATGAACTGTCCAATAAGGTATCAAAAGAAGATCAAATACAGATTCAAATTTTGATGCTAACAATGCTTTTTTTATGTGTATATAGGTGAATCAAGGGAATATAATAATAAATTCATGAAAATAAGGAAGATAGAGTAACCTATGGTTAAATAAGATAGGGTTGATCTAGCTAATCTAATACAACCCAAGATTCATTATGAAATGAAAAATAAGGAGGGAGAACCTTGCCTAAAGATGTAAACTAGTACAAAAGAACAAGGTGATAGAGAATAATAAACCATGTGTTTGGATATTTATATCTTGTAGATAAAAATAAAGATTGAATATAATGTAGAGATAAGAATGCATACTCAAGAGATGATAAAACTCCATGAGATGAAGTAAGAACCAATTGGTGAAAAGGATAATCTCAAAGAATGCAAAGACAAGTATGATAGTTTAGTTATGGTGTTGTAGTCCCAAGGAGAAGCTAGGAGCATGATAAACAAATAAATTCCATGCAAAGTCAAGAAACAACAAAATGATATATGGAAGAAGGTATGTGACACTAAAAGTAGTGTAAATCTCATGGTTGAATTTGTAATCTTACATATGTGTGTGAATGAATTTGTAAGAGAGAAATGGAAAGAGTCTAAAATATCAAATAAAGAAGATGAGAATCATGATGAAGGTCCATGAAAAGCTATGAAGTTAGAAAGAATCCAAGAAAAGATAGCCAAAGGACTAGACATGCACATTAAATAAGAAGGGGATCAAGGTATCTTCATGCAAGTTTTTGAATTTAATGCTTTTTATGATAACTCTTAACCTAGTGGTAGACTTCCAACATTCACAAATGATATGAGGAAAATCATAGTAAAGATAGGAATTCAGACATGCAAGAATATGGTAAAGACTTTCAATTTGTTAAAGTTATAGAGAGTGATAATACAATGATGTCTAAAGATGATATGTGGAGGAGTTATAACAAAGGCATATTGAAAGATAAAGGCATGATAATGAATTTTAGATTGATCATGTTGTAAGGAGTGACAAGATAATCAAGGCTAAGAAAGACCTATGGAAGATTGGTGGAGAAGAATAAAAAATCATGTTTTATATTTATTTTCCAAGACAAGAGGCAAAAACAAAGGTATGTAACAACATGAAACTTATCTTTCTTAGACTATCAAGTGTGGAGGATTCATTACATCATGATATAAGGTATGAGAATGATTACAAAAATGTATTATACATTGATTTTCATAGAAGGATGTCTTCTTTTTAATTTCAATAAGTGATTTATAGACAAGAAAACATGAATCAAGATCAATGTAGTGTGAGTAAACCAAATATATTGAAAGAGATAATAAAGATGGTAGACCTTACTTATCATAGTGATAAAATGAAAGCATATTCAGTCATAGTAAAGGCAAAACAAATGAAATACCTCAAGGAGTGGAATAAATGCCTACACTTACATTTAAAACATGGATATGAAGTTGTAGATGACTGGAATAAGCATGTACATTAAGTGATGGAAGGAAGGAGTGACTTAAGATTTCATGCTATAAACATGTTTATGTAAGAGAAATCACCATTTGAAGCAATGGAGGAGATATAAAATGCTATAGCAATTGTAAAAATGATAAGAAGAGTAATGAGGATGTAATATGAGAAATACCTATTATAAGAAGTAGTTCAAACATATGTACAAGATGACAAATCTAAAATTGACAAGGTGAGTGACAACATAGAAAGGATGTTCAAATTACTGGCATTTGCATATAGGAAAGCTATGTCAAGAGATTAATATACACAATGAGGTGATAAAAATATCAATAAAACAAGTTTATAGTATAACACCTAAGTAACATTGTTGGAATTGGAGGAAGAGGAAGAAGCAATAAATAAATCATTTCAGGCTTCGATTCAAAAAGAGTGCATTTTAGACAAGCAAAAAAATACAAGGACTTTAAACAATCTTGTAAATACATAGCTAATTGAATATAATACAAAGAATAATATTTATGGAATAAAAGATACAAATATTAAGATGTAAAGTATAATGAACAAAAAATTCACTTTTAGTTTATTTTCTTTGTCCCCTTGGGAGTATGATGCAGGGGCATCACACAAGGGAACCATATTTTGCATTTTTTAATCTAAATAAAGAGCATCAAGAGTCTATAACATGTTTTTTATTATTTTCTTAGTGATATGAGTCTAAAATGCATCTTCAAATGCTTTCCAAATGCTTTAGAGTGCATAGGAGGGTTAGAAGGTCAAATAGGAGATTTCCTGCCATTTTTGGCAATTTGAAATTTTGAATATCATGGATTTGAAAGGGTAGTGTAGAGAATGGTTTCAAAGTCATAAGGTTTCCTAATCAAAAGGAAATGTTAAATAAACATAATCACGGACACACTTGTATGGAATAATCTATCATGAGGTTTGGGCCAAAATCCAACACTCTTGTAAGTGATTGCTTAGAGGTAGTTAGGGTATATATAAACAATGTATTTTTGGTTTTGGTAGTCAGTTGTAATGTGGTATTCAATGGAAAAATGGTGGAGACCCAATAATAATAGTATTTAACTCTCAGAGTTCAATAATTTTGAGATAGCCTTATTTTTGTGTATACAATTCTATGTTTTCCCTATGTATGCCTAATTGAAGCGACTATATTTTAGAATTAATCAATAAAAGAAGATGTGATGATGTCATGTTTGCTGTCTAAATGAGTTGGTGAGTCTTTTCCTATATTTTTAAGTTTGTTAATATTCATTCATTGACTAAATTGTGTGTTGAGTAATCTCAAGAACAACATATGTCTATAGAGGGAGTGTTTATATAGCAGTGAGCTTTCATCATGATAAAATAAAAGGATATATAGTTTTCAAAGTGAATTATTTTTAGTGATAAAAAGTAAATATTTTTTTCATAATTCCTTTTCCATGTTCTTCTCTTGAAATCATAATCTTTAAAAACATGCTACGCAATCTCTAGGGTGTGACTGTAACCTCAATTTGGTCAAGAGTTATGTATGAAAAATTGCACAGTGAAGTTTTCACATAATTGATGCTAGAAAAATGTGAAATAAGTGTTTTTAAAACCTTTTATATCATTAACTTAGTTTATAAATGACTTTAAGTCATGTCAAATTCCATCAGTGCATTGGTAGACCCTAAACATATATAATTATGTGTTCATTATGAATTAAGGAGAAAATAGGGTATAAAGAAAGAACATGATGAAGACACCATGAAGAATAGTTGAGGATTATAAAAGGACCATGGATATTTTATAATCCATTTAAACTGAGTATAAATGTGGGGTACCTTCTTGTAAATTGTATGACAAGTACTAGTTTTTTAAAACCCTATATACAGGACTGTGTATTCATTTTAAGCAAGAACAAGTTATAAAAGGTGAATATATGGGTTTTGGTATCAATTTGATGGCTTAAAAAGGTTGAGGTAAGTATTACACAACTTAGAAAATATTCATTAAGTTTTAAATCCCTTTTTAGAGAGAATAAGAGCATTTAGAGAGCTCTCAGGTACAAATAGAGTTAACAAACTCAAAACTAGGGTTTTATATTAGAAATGTGAATTCCCATGGATTGTATTGGTCAAAATGACTCAAAATAGGTAATTTTAGTTTTATAAACATGATTTAAATTATTTTATAGGTTTTAGGTTGATTCCATATGTGTACAGACTAGGAGAGGGGATTGAGTAGAGTTAGGTGTGCTAAAGACCTAATTAGGCCTAACAGTGGCCTTAAAGAGAGTAATAAAGGGGTTATTAGGAGGAGTCTTGATTTTAAATTTGGTAGATAAATGAATATACATAGAGGGTACTTGATTATATGTTTGGTTTTTTATATTTCATTTGTATATTTCAATACAAACCCATTTAGCCGAGAAAAGGGCTACAAAGGTTGAGTGTATAAAGAGAGAGATACCCAGAATATGAACAAAAGACAAGAAGTGTGTTGAAAAGATTAAGAAAGGTATATAAAGGACCTAAAGGATCAAGACAATTCCTATTAAATATTTTATAAGTATAAATCATTTGGGAATCCTTGATTAGTAATATGAACCTCATTTGATAGAGAACATTGATAAGGAGATTGGCATTTTGTAGACCATCCTCTACATCAGTAAGAGTGAGAAACATTTTTTATCTGATCACTCAATGGTGTAATCAATTTTCATATCCTGTTCTTGATAATTTGTGGAATATTTTCTCCCCAATTTATATTTGGGTATTTATAAATAGAGGAACATTCATATTTTATAGAATAATATTAATAATAATGTTTTGAGACAAATATTTTATTGCTACAACTTTTAAGGAAAACTTGTATTCCATTAAAAAATATAATTTTACTAGAGTGACTAAGTTTGAATAAAATTTTATCCATAAATGGAAGCTCAATAGTCTGAGAGATACTAATAAGGGTAACATAATGGTGCATATAATTTTTATTATATGAAAAATATGTCTCATCTCTGGGTCAATATCACTTTTGATGGAGTGTCAAAAGGTAATTTGGGTAAAGCAGGTCAAGCAGTAGTAATGAAAGATAAAAATTTAGTTATCATAACATATTATTTGAGAGATATAGGAATTAATACTAACCATGTGATCTATGTGATTTTTTATATATGTGACATCTAGGTTTCCAAAGAAATGAATATTAAATTCTTTTTTGTTGAAGGGGACTCCCAAAATATAATAAACAACCTCAAAATATCCTCTTCCCCCAATTGTACCATTATAAATTTAGTTTATGAGGTCTTAATTAATTTTTATAATTTGTATTAGACCTACATAAAACACACATATATATAGGGAGGGTAATAGAGGGGCATACTAGTTTTCCAATGTGGGGGTATCTAGTCTTGATCTTTTAAAATGGACCTCTACCATAGACTTCCCCCTCCATCAATCTTATTCTTAATGATGAATCCAATTTTAAATATTATACTTTTATGAATGGTATATAAGTCCATATGGTGATGAAGGGACTTATAATACTCTACAAATGTTATTGATTCCTACTATTGTAAGGACACATGAAGAAGAGATAAAAAAACGTAATTATTTCCAATTTAGGGAGGATCAACGATGATAGAATGCCTCATGTAAAGGACATTTAAATATCATTTGCATTGAATTCATGTTAACATAATTAATAATTAATGAGACATAATTAAAATATAAGGCCTCGTACAAATTTTATAGGATATGATAACCACTTTCCTCCTAAAATCCATTTCATTTTTACATAGTTTAATTCTTATTAGCCATATGAGAGAACATAAGAGGATTAAATAATCCTTTGTTTTTGGAATAAATAATGGAAGGATATTGACTCATGGTTGAAACTTCATCCATAAAAGG
The DNA here is from genome assembly GCA_037957365.1 of Torreya grandis. NCBI lineage: Eukaryota > Viridiplantae > Streptophyta > Pinopsida > Cupressales > Taxaceae > Torreya > Torreya grandis. Next base: position 385,197 of record JARHVA010004700.1, on the reverse strand, counting down.
TGTTAATAAGAACACCATTATCTTAAAAAATCTCAAGAGTGGATGTCTAAGAAATTACATTGATTTTATTTAGTACCATGACCTATGGATATCCATGTACTTTTCAAAAGAATTAAAGAATAGAAAACACTAATATGAGGGTTGTTTCTATTTATATCTCTAAAGAAACCATTGATAAAGTGACTATAATTCCTAATTATGGTTTATAAATCTATAAGGATGGAATAATAAATAATAAATAAATCACATCTTATTTTAAAATAACAAAATGATTCATGAACTTGATGATGGAACATTCACGACCTTTCTACTTACCCTAGGTATAATTTTGTCTTCACATCTTAAAATATGTGACATTTGAATTAGGTTCATAAATATATAATCTTATCACTTTTATTTTCATAATCACTTTAGACTTAGTTTATTTATGAGTATCATGTTATTTATCTTTATGTCTTTATATAACTTATTATTTGACTTCCAAGTGGGAAAACTAACATGCCTATTCACCAAGTCCTGATTTTCATGTTGATATAAGTTACCCAACCATATATTTTTTAAAAATAAATTAAGCCTATATTTACCTCCCTAAACCACTAGATAGGGGATAATATAACCTTTTAATAAACCATTCTAAGGATAAATGACCCTTTCTTAAACAATCTCCTAGGACTATTACCATAAAAATATCATTTTCTATATAACATGAATTAGAGGAGAAAAAAAATTGACAATTCAACCAAGATTTCCAGGTGATCCAAATATTTGAAGTCCCTAGGCATTAAAAGAACATAAAAAATAGTACTAACCCCTAGGAAAGACCCTTGATTAAAGTTATTAAAAGGGAAAGGGAAGGTGAATACCTCACAACTAAATCCTATTGATATTAAGGAAGACTCTCTCGACCCTCTAGTGGACTACCACTCCTCATATTTTAGTGATTTAGAGGTGGAGGATAAAACTTATTTGGAAAATAAGTATATCTTGAGTAATAATATAAAAAATAAAATCATGGAATAAGAACACTAGGCAAAGAAAATTGAAAAGGAACTATAACTAGAAAAGGGTATAATGAAAGGAGTGTTTAATGAGAACAAGAAACTTAAAAAATATTTCAAGGATATGAAACTATATCTAGAGAGGGAGAAACCCACCAATAGAATAGAGACCCAAGAAGATGTTATTCATTAGGACCTATTCTAATACATTTGTAAAATTATATAAGACATGGCTAATGGCAACAACAACCTATAAAGATTGGAAAAACAAGTATAGTTTGTCAAAGAAAAAGTGGAGCATGTGATCTTAATGTTGATTAGATACCAATATGAGAACTTGTGTATTCATGTTATATTTATTTTATTAGGAATTTATTTAGTTTAGTAAGGTTATTTAATTCATTTATGTCATATATTAATTTTTAGGTTAATTTTTAACACTTTTTGATAACTTTTTAAAAAATAACTAGAAGTGCCTATTAGAGAGTAGTTCACTGGATGTGTACTTAATTGAGTTGAAACACTTATCCATTCATCTCAAAGAATTGTGGCACAATATTTGTTCTTAGATTTTTTTTCATGAATTTAACTCTAATTTTATTTAAAATTATTCACAAATTAAAAAAAACAAGATTATGTATTTTTTTAAAGTTATTCAATGCAAGTTTTGGTCAACAATATCACATATAACATAACTATATTAACAAGGTAATATTAGAGATTAGGGAAATTATTAGATGGAGATGGATAATAAAAAATGGAAGGAATCTACCATTTTATAAAAAGGGGAGGCTTCTCAAACCTAATGTGATAAAAATGAGGATTTTGACCTATTGGCAAATTATCTAAAAGAAAAGGGGAATGTAGAAAAAATGGTCAAATAACTAAAACTATAGAAAGACCTAATGAGAAGGTTCATGCATGAAATATAAACCCTTAATAACAATATGAATGTCCTCTAAAAAGAGAATGACAAGTTGTCCAAAGCCCTAGCTAAGAAAGAGGACATGCAAATTTAGAGGTTGAATTTTAGAGTTGATTTATCAGAGCAAAAAAAATGAAAATCTATAGAGCAAAATTACTTATTTTGTGAACTTCATTAAGGTTTCAATGAATAAAGTCATACATAGCATGGAAAACCTTAGGAATCACCTTAAATAACTATTTGACCCAACTTACACAAGTAAAGGCAATGGTAAAAAGGGCCAAAGAATAAATACCCAAAACAACATAGATTATGAAAGTCTTTTAAAGCAAATTGACTTGAATCTTAACAATATGAAGGCCTATTAGGAAGACATTTCTAGGATCTTGGAGTAATTTTGTATTTTAGCTATGTTTGTCCTACCTTTTAGTGGATTTATAGCTACTATTTTTCCATTCTTTTGTTTGTCTCACTATTGGGATATATGAGCCTCTTTTTTCTTTTTTAATAGACCTTATGTTAGGGTTTATGACCCTAGTTCAAAAAAATACCCCCATAACCTTAATAAAAAATTACAAATAGTAATTTTGGAATAAATTGGTTGATACATAGCTTCAATTTCATATTAAATAAAATCCAATTTTCATTCCATCCATACATTTAAAACCTTGATTTGGTATCAGATTCTTATTCCAAAAATGTTCAAAAAGGTTTCAATCCATTATCAAGATAAATAGTGCCTTCAGTGAATTTTGCTTTCGTAAGTATTTCCATCTTCAAAGTCGATACCTTTTAATATTGGAGAGATCATTTGAAGATAATTGTTTTATGGGATGGAGTTTGGGATAATGTTCTTCATGAGTACACACCATCTCGATATTAGAACATCTTGATACATGATCATAAAATAACAAAAAAGGATGACGCAAAGGTGAATGCACAAGCTTTATTCTATCTTTAGAGTTCCATAGACCCAAGAATATATCTAAGAATTGTAGGATCTAAAAATTCACATGAGGTAAGGAATACCTTGGAAAGTTTATATCATGGATATATTAACTTAAGATAATAAAACATCTAAACTATTATAATGAATTTTGAAAATTTAAGAATGTTAGATAATGATGGATTTGGATAATTTTTCATAAGGATAAAACACTTAATTCATAGAATGAAGGTTTATGGAGAAAATATGCAACATGGTTGTATAATAATTAAAATGTTGAGATATTTGACTAAAAAATAGTTGGATATTATGATAAATATTGAGTTTAAGGAAATGAACACTATAATTTTTAATATTTTTTTAGTTATTTATCTTTTCCTATGAGGATAAGATGAGACTATATGTATAATATATGGAACATGATCTAGAACATGCACTTGAAACCAAGGCAAAAATTTCAAATCCCAAAGAGAAAAATAAAAATTGGAATAAATGGAGTTAAAAATTATCAAATTCAAAGTGGAAAATATAAATATATATAGATATTTTTTAAAAAAATACATTCCTTATTATTATTTTAAGAAATTAGGACACTTTATAAAAAAATTGTAGGATACTAGAAGTAAAGAAGAGGGTGAAAATAAGCCATTCTAATATGAACAAAGTGAAGTTCAATAGCACTTATATTATTTAATCACATTATTATGGAAATATAGGAATAAAATAATTTTAGTTTTATTGATTCAAGTTTCTCAAATCAAATAACACGTCACAAATATGGTTTCAACAAGTTACATTCTTCCTTCAAAAGCCATGTGTAATTGGGAGATGAAAAGTTTATCCAAGTTGAAGGAAAGGGAATAATTTAAATCACAAAAAATAATGATATAGATATTATAATTGAAAATTTTCATCCTTTTGAAGTTTATTTTGAGAGATTATATATTCCTACACATGGTCTTAGTTCAATATAAAATAATACTAACTCTTCTTAAGAGATTAGTCATCCATCTTCATCAACTCCAAGCAAGAATAAGAGATTACTAAATCCACATACAAAAATTAAAATTTAAGATAATAATTATAATAGGAGAATGAAAAAAATTTAACATCATGAATTTAAATTTTTTTATGATTCTTATGAAAAAAATACTATGTTTGTGTTTTCATATGTAGCTAATGAACCTAGAAGTCACGTATAAGCTAGTTGAAATAAATAATGGGTTGATGTAATGAAATTACACAAGGATTAAATTTAGATGAATTATACTTAGACTATTATTCATACTCAACTAAATTAATATGTAATTTTATCCAAGATGATCTATAACATAAAAGTCAATATTTATGATACAATTGACAAGCTAAAAGGTAGACTATTTGTAAAAGGAATTGCACAATCATATGGGTTGACTATGTGGAAAATTATGCACCTATGGAACATAAATATAATATAATACTAATAATTGTTATATATAATCATAAATGATAAAAAATATATCTTAAAAGTACATTCCTAAATTGAGTGATTGAAGAATAACTATATGTGGTGAAGCCACAAGGTTTAAAGGCAAAGGGTAAATAAAATTTTATGCATAAGTTAAAAAAATTATTTTATGGGATGAATCATTATCCAAGATTTTGTTACTCAAAAATTTATCTATAATTTTAGTATGAATCATTTTTAATAATTAAAAATGAACCAACTCTTTACATACAAGCATTGGGTTCTAATGCTTTATATGTTTGTCTTTATGTTGATGACTCGATATTTGTAGGTAGTTATATGATATGTTGAATAGATTAAAGGAGGATATGAGATCATAATTTAAGATTAATGACCTTGAATTTATGAATTAATTTATTTTCATGGAATTCCATCAAAATAAAGAGGAAGTATTCATTTATCAATCCAAATATACCTAAGACATGTTAAATAAGTACAATATTCATTATTCTAAACCAATGGACATTCCAATTGAAAGTGGTTAAAATATAATCAAAGAGTATGTAATTCATTTATAAAATTAAAATTATTATATAATCATTGTGAGAGGTTTTATGTATCTCACTATTACAAGACCTAATATCAATTATAGGGGTTCACTAGTTTATAGATATATAGGAAAACCATCACTCAAGTATTTACAAGTAGTGAATAGAATTTTTAGATATGTAAGAGGTACTTATAATTATGGTATTCATTTCATATTATTAATCTCATTATTTATAATCAGATACATAAACTCATAGTGGGGAGGATATTTTGATGATAGGAATTAAACTTCAAGGTATTGCTTCATGTTGAGAAGTGGGTTAGTTTCATGGTCTTAAAAAAACAAAATATGATTACTATAATAACCTCATTGGATGGAGAAAGAAAATTCTGAGTAAGAAGGATACGGGCTGCAACCAAAAACCACAAATCCTGAACATAGGAAAGATGAGTTGATAGATTTAACTAAACAAATTGTTGGCTATCAAAAGATAGAAGACAGCTGGGGAGATATAGAAAATTCTGAGACAGAAGGGAAGGGAAGGCAATCAAAAACCATAGTACCCACACATAGCAAAGAAGATTTGATAGATTTATTAAAGGAAATCATTCTATACCAAAGGGTAGAGGATCTACGGAGAGAGGCAGAAGGCAAAGTAGTGCTGGAGGAAGGAGAAATCTTGGCTGATACAGGAAATAAATTAAAGGAGAGAGTTCCTCTTCTTTCTCAGCCAATGAAGAATCAGGTTGATAATGAATTGCCATTGGAAGAGCTTCCTGTGAATGTTAAAGGAGAAAATTTAAAGCATTTTCCAAACCAAAGGAAAAGGGCTGAAAAGAAGACAAATACGAAAGGAATAGAAACCAGAAGCAGCAAAAAAGACCAGCAAATGAAGGTGAAAAATAGTGCTTCTATTTTGGATAAATTTAGAAAAAGAGAAGAGCAGAATTAAAAAGTGAAAGCGGATGTTGGCTGTCTAGACAAACCTGGAAGAAAACCCATAAGAAAAATCAGAGAGCTAGAAAGCAAGCAGAATATAGCTGATGGAAGGCAGGCAACAATTCTGGATTTTACCCCAAAAAAATATTTATTAAACTATTTTTTGGAAATTAGAAGGCTGGATGTAATTGATATTGAGGCCATCCTTGTTTAACCAATGGTTGTTGCTACTTCTTAGTAGGATTCAGGAGTGCTCCTGGTGCTTGTAAACATTTTATCTTTATTTCTTCTGTAATAGGGTTTCGGGGCCCCTTCAAAACCTGCTTTTACCTTAATCTAAAACCTCATTGGATTACACATAGAAATACATAATTTTTTAAATTTAAACACATATACTATATATAGATTAAATCTTGAGAATATAAATAGAGATCACATCTATAATCAAGTGATAACCATACGTACACATTACATCTTATATCACAATTCTCTAATGTCATGAGAATGCCACATAGAATGAGTATAGAAAGTAATACAAAAACTCAACCATGGCTGATACAATTATATAATCACCACTATCAATATATGATAACAAGTAATTATAATTCTTCATGACAATATCCAATAATAGTATACAATCTAATAAGATGTACATAAATTAGATACATGGCTCCTTGGAGCATGACTTCCCCTGAATCTCTAGTATCTATGGAAATCTCAAGTCTAGTCTCAATAAGTATTACTATTTTAGGGATCAAGAGCATCATCTAAGTGATTTTATATACCAAAAATATACCAATTATCCCCCACACTAATACCATTATGGAATGTCCCTCCCTTCATAGATGAGTAGATAGTGATGGTGCGGGAATCCAAAGAGCCAAGAAAGTACCTATGTGTTATATCATTCTAAACTAAACATGAAGTGTATCATAGAAATATGTTATATTTCAAGATATTGTAAAAACATTTGAATCACACTAATGAAATGATAATGTCTCACTAAACATACTTTGGCCTAAAGTTTTACAAATATTAAATGATAATGATCTAGATTAATCAAATTCATACACATCACTTGATCGGATAACCTTCATCTATCATTGTGAGACTAGTAAGCTAGTGAATTCCATCTCACTCCTTACTCCATATTAACAATGTAGATTGGTTAAATACATCTCAACCATAAGATATATTTAATTTACATCTTATTAATAGACACAATCAAACTAGATGCTAAACATAGGAGTAACCTAAGCATACATTTATTCTATTAAATGTATGAATGTATCTTACATTATTTTATATCCCATACTAGAAATAATGACTACATTCTACACCGCCTTGGTTAAATACACATAACTATAGATTTAAACTATCACAATTTGTTTCCAAACATTCTACACTTTATGATAACCCATATTAGCATAGCCTAGTATTTTAAGACATATCTACTAATTTTCTAAAAAATATTCATATAAATTAGTCTTAAAATAATGGAAACATAAGAATTTATACAAGTAATGAAGCAAGCCATATATCCCATAGAACATAATAACATACCAACACAACATTCATTAAACTCACAAAGATTGCATGCATGCATAGATAAAATATTATCAATTGTTACAAAAAATGTTATCCATAGTGATAACCAACATGTATATAGTAAATAAATCAAATTTAGATATGAGTTTAGGTATAATAATTATATGAGGTACCATACTTTTATAATATATTACCCTATGATATCACATTTTATCATAGGTTCTCAACTACATAATAACACATAGTCTAAACTTATGATTTCAATAATCACACAACACACATATATAATAATAATTAAGCAAGTATGGGGCTATACCACCTAGGTTTTCCCTAAGTCTAAGATGATTACCAACATTCAAGTAACATATCTATAACATGTATCACAATGCACTATTATATGTTAGATATAATCAAACACTCACACAATCATCTATTACACACAAGTACATAATTTATAACTAACAACCAATCAATAATTTGTAGAGAACTCATAAACCTATTAAATCATTCCTTTAAACATCTCACTCCATTTACTAAAAGACTGATCTAGCATGGTTATAACATTCTGGTCTTTCGTAAACTTAATAAATCATTTTAACTATATATCAAGCTATAGGTATAATTCCTATATATGAGTACTTGTTCATCATGAAACACCTCATGAAAATGTTCTAATAATATGTGAAAATTAAATTAACATTCACTTATATGTATTAATTAAGAACCCCCTATGGTTTTGACAATACATAGAACTTTTAGTAAAACATACATGGTCGATCTTTTGAGAGATTCAATAATGTAAAACCCATTCACATTTTAGTATCCCTATCTAGACAAATTTACAATATAATGAAAGTAAAATGTGTAAAAATTTGTACACAAGTTCTCAAGACCAACACATTTTCATTTCAAAGCTCATAAATAAGTATTTAGAAGTACCCAAGTTTCTCTTGTATGAAGGAATTTAGTTTGAATAATTTTTTAGATATAAGAATACCATGATATAATACTAGACAAAATATATACCCTAGGTATGCATCTCAATACATCCATATATGTAGGCTAAAATGTTTACACCCTTTTATTTAATAGCTTGCTCAGGGTATGTATCGTACATAAATTCTAATGGATCAGATCTCAATCAAAATTCCTCTATTATATCAATCTTATATAAATACGTCATCCACTTATATATTATAACCCATAACATATTCTATAATATAACTCATTAAACATTATTTTCATATAGGACATTGCCTACCTAAAAATATTTTCTAGGAATATGTTCATAATAGAATGATCAGATTATGAATGATTTATATGTCTATATTTTATAATGTTAAAGGATATATACTCAACCCAATACTCACTAAATAAACTATTCCTAATATGAAATAATGTGAAACCAACTAAGCTATAAATTATCTTAATATAATGTGTTAAGATGGTATACTTATCTTATTAAACACATAAATAAATCATATGCATCTTTGATTATTATTAGCTAACTATGATAGTTTAGGCTAATAGAATGATTTATTTCTAATTTAATATATATAAAAAATATATAAAACTAACAACCCCTTGCCATGTAGATAAGGTATTGATCTCATAGTTATTGTTAACAATAAGAATATGCCTAAGACCATTATCCAAAATCTATGTTTATATGAAAATACTCTAACATCATTATATCGCATTTGATGATCTAATAATACATACTCTAATAATAAATGAAGTGAATCACTACACATGAAACCAATCACTGCATACCAAATATAGATTAATGACTTATTATGGGTTGTCTAAAGATTTTACAATAATACACAAGTGTTATACAAGATTAAAGGGTGAATTTAATGTATATACACATATCAAATCATTTTATTAATGAATTATTTAAAAAATATAGTGATACTTAAGTAAGAAAATCAATAAAATACCATGACGCTTTATACAAAACTAGATGACTCTATATTTTAGGAGTATTACACCTACTAGTTATTCGATTGTAGTAACTTAACTATCATACAATGATTTTCTAAGCAATAAAATCAATAGAATTTAGTGACTTAAAAATATAAATACCAGTTGGAAACTTCATAACCTTTAATATAGCAATTATATTTTGATTAAGTCTTCTATTTTACAAACTCAAAGATTATTTTAGTAACTGTAACAATCTAATTAGATAGATAACCATTGAAATTATTTCTATTTACTAACTTAATATATCTTGAATACAACTATCTATCTATCTGGTATACTACTTAGTAATATATTTCAATTAATAATTAAAATTTTAAAATCATAAATCCTGTCTATTTTCATAATCATATTTCTAGCTATCTATCTATATAATTTATTTTTAAATAACTTAAAATATTAAAATAGATATGAAATAATCATAACTCTAGTTGTCTATTTTCATAATTAAAATATGAAAATGGGTTTTGAAATACAAATTATTAATTAAAATATAGCTGTCTATTTGTCTTGTATATAACTATCTATCCATATATTTACGAACATAATCATAAAGTCTAAATAGTAATTTTTATATACCCTAATTATAGTTTCACCATAAACATACTTAACTGATAGATTTACTTACAAAAATAATGCAGTTTTAAGTGGTACTTAAAGTTATAACATCAATAATTTTAATGTAACTAAAAATACAAAGATCTTCTAATATAAATATACCCACTTTGCAATCCTTTTGTGATTTTACTTCCTCCCTACAAATATCTTCCTTCTGTGCTCACTTTCTTTCAGTGCCTTGGTATCCAACTCCCATTTTCCTTGACAAACACCCTTTTTCATCTTTCAATTCTATCTCTTTTTTTCTTTCTATCCCCCTTTTTAAAGAGTATGGTGGCACTTGCTTTAAAGCTTGCCTTTTTTTTTGCTTTATTTATTTATTAAATTTAATTATTTTTTACTTTTCTTTAAATTTGAACCTTTCCTATTTATTATTTTCTTTTCTCTATTTTTCCATTTAATTGGGATTATATTTTATTTCTTCCAAATTTCTAGATGCCATCTCTAAATATAAAAATAGTATATTTACTAATAAATTTAGTATCCATAAATTCCATTAAGGATTAATGACAAATAAATAATTAAATCCTAATTAAGTTAAATTATGTAAATCATAACTCTAAAACATTAAATGGATAAATACACAAATCTCAAAATATTAGTAGACACACAAATAAGTCGTGCAAGAAAAATTACATAGAATTCATAACTATGATATAAAATCATGGATATAATGACTATTTAATGCATATGACATCAAAACAAATTATGCTAACCACTCATTATGCATTTAACACATGCTAGTTATCTATGGTGTATATAGGGTACTAGTCGATTTCTCTATCATCCTCTGACATTTCAATCTATGTCACCTTCTACAATGATGCTCTCCCTATATGACACTCTGAGGTATGGATCATCCTACATCAACCTCACAACAAAATAGGTAGTTGGACCATAACATTCATAATATAAATTCATCATAAGTATAGTTAAATTGATAAATCAACATGATGATAAAGTAAACATATAATTACAACTAACTCATAGTAGTGTGATCATGTGGTCTAAGTAATTTCCTACTATTCCATAACAACATATATCTCATAACTTAGCAAAAAATAACCAAATATAAATTTGTCAACTATGGATATCCATTGATAATCTAGTAAATTTTTCTAGTGATGAATTGGGATGTAACATCTTTCCCCCCTAAAGCTAGTCATCATCCCTGATGACTCTTCTTCAATCATAAGTTTTGAATTAAAATCATTATTTAGTAGAGCAATAACATCATATACAATATCAAATTAAGAAAATAAATGGAAAATTACCTATATAACTTACCATATTTATTTCAAGTTATACTATTCCCAAAATATTGGTCCCATAACATCGTACAAAATGACATTACATATTATGAAAAACAAGTTTCATGAGCATTACTTACTCTAAATGTTCTTGTTATGACCACCTTGAGGTCCAAAATTAAATAGAAAAACCTATAAACATATCTCAGTGAAAGTTTCACTGACATTTTCAAAACACATGAGATCATCATACAAGACAATATAAATGACTAGGGAGAGTTCCATAATATCTTTCATCCCCTATGCAAATCTCTTTAACCTAGAGAGTATTTTTATCCTTTTGAAGATATTAATTAGGAAATTTGACTAGAACAATGTGTACAAGTTAATACTATAACCACTCCTCATACCTCCTAATAAGTATGCATTCTAATTATTCACTAATCCATGGGGCCCCTGATAATTATGAGGATGAATAAGAACTAGAAATATCAAATTTCCCATGTATACAAAATCATGGAATACCTATCCATAGTATACATGTGTATGGCCATACATCTAAAACTGATAAGTTTCTCCTTTCAAATCTCAAATTCAATAAGTCCATCTATCGAATCTAAACAAATAACTATTGTCTCTTGAACTTATAACCTTTGAGGAGATTACAGGTCTCTCCTCATTCAAGTGGTATAATGGAACCACCTCAAGGTTGTGGGTAACCTAAATTTGAAGTGGATCTCTAGATTAGGTCTAGTTCCATTGATGTATCACTATATCTCAAACCTACTTATAAATTTTGGGGCTGAAAATGGAGAAGGATAAATAAAAATGAATCTAATATAGGGGAGGTAATGCACCAAATATATGGTCTACTCACACCACTTGCATTTCACTTGAAACCAAAGAGAATCACACACATACACTTCATCCAATTCAACACTCCTCTTATACATCAATGTTTAAAGAATGGGGTCTTAGAGAGAGTCTAGGCTAGGAGGACTTAGAAAATAGGCCTTCTAGAAACATTAATTAATAAGCTACTCACTACACTTACTATCCACATTAGACACTTATTTTTGACCTATAAAAGAGAGCTCTTAAATCACACAAGGCACTAAGAAAAGTAACATGTGAAGGTAAGAAAAATACCTTTCATAAGACCAAAAACCAAAGAATGCACTTATTCAAAACTTAAAAGAGTTAAAAATATAATTATTCATTAATTAAAGGCAAGTATTTGGTAGGTATTTTCCATTCCCAAGTGGAGAGATCTCTACAACAGCCAAAAAGGCCAGAATTTATAGCAATTATGAGAGGAGAGAGAGAGAGTGAATTTCAAGAGTCACTAAGACACTTGTAAATAAGAGAAAAAGAGTTATGATAGTCATAAAATCAGTCACAAGATAGGTCCTATAACTAAAATAAGGACAAATGTCCCTTAACTCAACTAACTCCATATATGGCATAGATTTTATTTGCTTGCACAAGAAACTACCCTTAAGATTTGCCTTCACAAAACTACCTCACCACTAAATAGGGTCAAGTATGATGATTTATCTGAAGGGGATGGGTTACCAAAAATCACTCACATGAATTGTATTTTTCCTTAATAATTCTTATTCTTTTGACCATGAGCAATCATCTCAAATATTTACAAAATGACTCCTTCTCATGTACCTCTCACAATTGGCACCCAAAACCTTTCTAAATATGCAATATGATCCATGAATAGGGATGGCTAACACATTTAAGTAGTTTCCAAGTCATTATGTTTATGAAACCAAGCTCAAAAATCCTCCCAATTGAATTTTCACCATTTCTCACTAAGTGTTCACTATCTGCCCACTAGACTAGCTGAGATAAAGAAAATAGTATTCACACTTGGGATATTATATGACCCAATATATGTCCATGAGGACTTAAAATAATAACTAATATATCTCCCAATGGTAGTTTCATCTTGTGAAACATCTCCATACCTAAAAAAACATAAATTTGTCAAACTAAACCTTTTTTTACCCCATCCATAGAGTTGGGGTAAAACTAAATTACATGTGTTAGGTATTTGGAGAGTCTTATGCATACTAAAAATGGTTTGATGGCATTTCACTGCATCTAGATACTTCAATTGCCTTCTTTCCCAGATCAAGTCCTTAATGAGGGTTTTGGAGGGTTTTAGGGTGGTTTCAGGTCTTAACATTTGTCCATAGAATCTAGATGTTGAAGTATTATCTAAATGAAACTAAGGGATTCTTAGGGACCCTCCCTAATTCCCCTAATCATGCTAAGGTCCCATGTAAAGCATTGGATAATTTCCAATCATTTCAAGATGACATTCATGTCATTTTTTATGCATTTTGTGAGGTTTGAATTCATTTCAAGCCAAAAATGGCTTCTTAGAGACCTTACATACATACTAAAATATCAAAAACCTATATACACACCCCAAAAACATGTTACCATCATGATAATATCTCCTTAAGAGCTATAAATGAAAATACCTCCTACTTTGGCATTAGGCTTAGACCTTGTTCAATAGGTATGTCTATGCTTTGGTGGTTTAAACCAATTTATTGGACTTACATACCTATAAGATAACTAAAACAAGTCATATTTAACTCTATGAAGATAATAAAAAACATTATAATTCTTTCCAGATTATAAAAATGGAAGAGACCCCCTATTTGGAGTTAGGCCTACACTTTGCCTAACTAGGTCTGCCTATAGGTCTTATTGCATAGGGCACCCTATTTGGCCTCAGAGCTTCTAGATATGTTTTCTATGTTGATTCATGTGTATTAAAAATCCAAAAACCTTCTTAAATCTCTCCTTGACCTCTGGCCCATGTTTCTACCTCCCTTAACAAGAAAATAGGGTTCGTGTAAGGGGAAAAGTGCCCCCTACCTGAGATAAAATAGGGGCACTTCACCTATAAGTCTCATAAAACAAACCATTGGAGAGGGTTACTAAGGTCCCAAGTCTATTATCCACAAAATTTTATCTCTTTAATCCAAGTACAATACCACTATCTCTCTCTCTTTTCAAGACTAAACTTTTCCTAAGAGACTGCCTACATGGTTTTGGTATAGACTAAGTTTTGACTTTATTTGAGCTTATTTCCTTTCTTACCCTCATTAAATATAACATTTAAAAAGTATAAAAATCATAACTGAAATGTTTCATACTTTATTTTTCCATTATAACTTACCAAACCTCTTGTTATCCCTCATTCAATCCAATTGAGTTTCCAATGCTTGATTGTACCCTACCTTTTGCTTCTTGTTATAGGTGTTAAGCTAGGGTTGTTTAGAATTGTTCATGATATTCATTTAGTTTCTTGAAACCTATGTGAGATTAAAAATATTTATCTCATCTTTATTTCACCCATATGATTCATTTGAGCTTAAAATATGACTCTCACCCTTGACTGAGACATTTTTTACTAAGACCCTACTATAGGTTGTTTTAGGGCCTTGTTGGGGTAGTTATGGTGAGAAAAGAAGTCCCTTAAAACTCATTTAGAAGAACATAGAACCATTATTTCCTTTATATCACCTTGAGTTGGATAAGAGACATCCAAACCATGCATAGATTCTAGTATTTCCACTCTATCCATCTAACTGGATTGAAACACATGTAAGTGTCCATTTCATGTTTAAAGGGGCCTGTAAGTAGCTATGGGAGGTGAAAAAGATATTATCCCAACTTTAACATGATTAATTTGGTATCATTTGAGTTTTATTATACTATTTTATCCATATCTTATGATTTGAGGTCCCATTCAATTATTTCTTAAGATGTCAAAACTCATTCACTTTTATATGCTTGTAGACACCATTGAAGTCTTTTAGTGTGTTTAGAGGCACTTTTAGAGTTTTAGATGACTACCTTCCAATTGTCATTTTAAACCCAAACTTGGTGGATGTATTCTCCATGGTATAGGATACTAAATGAATATACTAAGGTCTTTCAACACCAAGTCTATCACTTTTATTTGAATCCCACAAAAGTGCCTAGTGCACTGTTTTGCCATTTTTGGGAAAAGGGTCTTTAAACATAGAAATGTTTGTAGGGATGCTTCTCCAACCCCTAGTGAGCTATCAAGGGTATTAAAAATGATTATTAAGCCATTAAATTATCTCATAAACCTCATAAGGGCTCAACCTTATGAAATATCTATGTATAAACCTTTAACCCCTACTAATGTCACCTATAGGTATGCATTTGACTGTGTAGACATGGAGGATGGATTTGAGATAAAAAGGTTTGTTGAAAGGATTATAACACCCCAAATTCATTATTAAATTTTAAATTGTATAACCTCTATCAATAATATCTTAAAATCAACCTCAAAACACCTTCTTGTATGTGTAAAACACCTTTAAGGCACCTGTAGATGAAAATAGTAGATAATGGCAAACCCAAACAAGCCTAGAAGAGGCTTATTAAGTTATTAAGGTATCTAAAACTAATAATATGATGAAAAAAACTATGGGGAGGTCCTGAGAAACATATGAAACCATCAATATTATAAAAACAAAGAAAAAAAATTTGAAACTATTTCCAATAGTGACCCCTCTTAGATGAAGAAGCATAAAAAGCTACCTGGAGTCTAAGTGATGGTTCATAAAGGAGGAACCATGAAATTTAAAAATATTTACATGGATTTGAATATGAGTTAGAGTAATTTCAACCCCAAATATTATTTTTCCCAACTCCACTTGTATGGCTCACACCAAGCATGCAACGCTGACCCTTCTTGGCTTGTGAAGGAAAGAAAGATAAAATAGAATAAAAATTAAAATTTTTGACCTTTATTCAGCACATCAAGTGTTAAAATTACTTTAAGGAGTTTAATGTACACTATCCCACGTTTTTAGTTGAAGGTGAGCTTCACAAGTCCGTATAAGTGCCATTAATGGCTTATTTTAAAGGAAAAACTACCTCTTTCTACATTAACTAATTATTAAACTTAATATGACCACTTTACAATATATATTGAAATCCTCCATGTTGAAAACAAAATTTTTGACAAATTTTCTTCCTTGAAAGTCCTTACAAGTCATTAAATGAGCTAAAAATATGACTAAAGGGCATATTTTTCACATGAGACATGGTGAAGGACCAATTTATGACTTAGGAAAAATTTATAACATTTAAAATACCACACTAGGACATTTCCAAGACAATTTTATCCTTTGACCATGTTTGACCAAGGTTTACTTTGGCTGACTAGACTAGTATAAGGAAACTAGGCTTAGACCAAGGCTAGAGCAGGGATGGGTGAGATGTTTATACCAACATGAAACCTACATAAGACATATAAGAACCTTTTAAAAACTTTAAATATGTAATGGTTGACCTAATTTGACTAAAAATAAAATTTTGTCAACACTTTGACAATTCTTAGGGGTAACATGCTTGCCTATGTTAAGGACCAATAGTCTTGTACCATCCATTAGGAAAAGGGAGTAACATTCACTCTAAAATAATAAGATCAGACCTTTATTTTACAAACAAAAAAACTTATTGAACTTAAAAAACACAAAGGAAATACAACACACAACAAGTCCAAAGCAAACACATAAAACAAAAGGCACATTTGTGATACTAATCACTTAGGGAAAACAAGATACAACAAAAAGGAAACTAATTATGTACATTCAACTTAAACATGCCTCCCTTCCTAGATAAAAAGTGAATTACCTTAAATCTCTCTCCTCATGAGATGAATGAGGATGCCATGCATGCTTCCTTTTATATATAGTGCTAGATGACTCATGTTTCCTGTTTGCTCCTTGGCTTGGAATGTCATTTGATGGATTCATATCCCACAAGACTCTAAGGTAGATAAAGTGTTATTGACCTTGGAAACATGCCTCATACTGATGTAATTTTGTATCATTATGGAATATTTTCATATCTATGAAGGGGACAACCTCTTGTAAGTCTATACCTTCTCCAAAGACCTCATTGTCTTTCTCATTTGCTATAATCTCTTCAAAGCCTTCAAAAAGTGTTGTATCATAGCTCTCTAGCAATGTTTTTTATTAAAACTCCTTCTTGGTGTTTGTAGGAGTAGCTTTACATGAGGCTATAGAATCAAATTTCAAACCTTCTTCAAAAGTTTCATAGTTATCATAAATTAATCTATCATGATTTGGAGTATCTTGATGATGATGCCTTTTAACACATGTTTGATCCTCAACAACTTGGGTTTGTGTTCTTAGGAGTTTTATCTTCTCATTATCTTCATATTCTTTGAAAATCTACATATATGTGTGCCACATGTATTCTTCTTTAAACCCCTTATCTTGCTTACCATGTTTTGTTGTTAGCTCCAAAGGGATTGTAGGACCCATGAAACCTTTAAATTCATTGAAAATACCTTCAAATATCTACCACAAGTCATCATACTTATCTTGATCAACATCATGAAGGGGAACAACAAGATAAAATTATTCCTCTTATTTGGAAACCAAAAGAACTTCTACCAAGATATCTACTTCAACATAAGGAATGTCCTCTTCATTATCATTACACTCTAAAGTTTCTTCACAAAGAGTTAGCTCTTCCTCATCATTAATACAATATAAAATCTATATCTCCTCCTCCCTCATAGTGATGTTAATACTAGGCATCTCAAAAATAGCAAGTTTAGCCAAAGAAGGTTCCCAAGGAGCAATGCAATCCTCAATATTAGAATGGAAAAAAGGATCAGCTAGAGGAGGTGGAAATATGGGTTTAATGGCTTTCTAAGGAGGGGTGGGAGGGAGTTGAGTAGTTTCAAGTTTCTCTCCACTTCTAACTTCTCCACTTAAAACCTCTCTCTTGTTCTTCTTTTCACAAGCTTCCAGTACCTTTTTCCCTCTTGGAAAGCTATACTTAGAGGATTTTTCATGAGGTTATGATAAAAATGGAGGGGTGATGATATACTTAAGAAACTTGGGGTTTCCTTAGGCTTTGTATCTTTCCTCCAACTTTGGAAAGTAGGTTTAGAGAGTTCATTTTTTGATCCCATGATGGGTTTCCTTAAAAATTGGTTTTCTAGTTCAATCTTATTGTCAATATGGGCCTCAAAACTCAAACTTCCTTTCTCAAAATATTATCTAAGTAGATCAACTTAATCAACAATGGTGTTCTCCTTCCTTTGGATGATCTCTTGGATGGAATTACAAGAAGGGAAAATTTTGGGAATATATGGAAGACTTGGGGCATTTTTAAGCATGATTGGATTAGAATTTTTAATGGGCAATGTTGACACACTTGAAGGTTGATGTGGGCTATATTAGAGATAAAAAGACTGAGCTAGTTCATGAGTTCTCAACCTCTCCTCTAGGTGGAAAATTAGACCACAAACATCAATAATTTCATTAGTAATAGCTTACCAAATATATATATCTATAGGCATCCCTTATTTCTTAACTTGATCCAAATCATTCCTCACACTATTGATATAATCATTAGTGATGACTTGACCAAAACCATTCCTAGTATCAAGCTCTAACATATAATATTTATAGCCAATGAGAGTCTTCTTGAAACTTGCAATGGACTGACTTGGAGAGGAACTAAGTGTACTAGGTGAAGCACAAGCTTGATAGGGCTGATCATAGGCAACATATTATTGATAGGGATCATAACAAGATTGGCCAAGGACTTGTTCATATTGAGGGGGAAAATGCAAAGATGGATATGTCTCCCCAAATTGTGTTAAGACAAATTCAACATCAAAATTATCCATTAATCACTCATGAGAAATGTGTATAACAAGAAAAAAAATTAAATTAGAGTACCTAAACTACTTAACTAGTAAATTTATATTTGAAGTCACCATTGGTGCTTAGTGAAATTAATTCCAAAGGTTGATATCTTGAGGATAACACTAAAACTCCTCAAATTCTTAGAGCAAGAGTCCCACTAGGCATGCCAAAAAATATTGTCACTTGAAATTTCACCCTTTGACGAGATGAAAAGTCTCTCCTTATTCATGTGGCATAATGGAAACACCTTAGGGATATGAGTAAGCCAAAGCTGAAGTGGATCTCTAGATTAGGGCTAGTTCCCTTGATGTATCACTATAGCTCAAACCTATTACTAAATTTGGGGAGTGAAAAGTGAGAAGGATAAATAAATATGAATCTAATATAGGGGAGGTGATACACCAAATTCATGGTCTACTCACAGCACTCATAATGAACTTGAAACCAAAGAGAATCCCACACATACACTTCATCCAATTCAACACTCCTCTTCTACATTAATGTTTCAAGTATGGGTTCTTAGAGAAAGTCTAGGATAGGAATAATTAGATAATATGACTTATAGAAAAAATAATTAATAATATACTCACTACACCCAAAATCCACGTTAGACACTTCTTGTTGACCTATAAAAGAGGGCTCTTAAATCAGATAAGGCACTATGAAGAGTAACATGTGAAGGTAAGTAAAATACACTTGCATAATACCAAAAACTATAACATGCACTTAGTAAAATACTAAGTGAGGTAAAACATTATTATTCATTAATTAAATGAAAACATTTGGTAGGGATTCACCATTCCCAAGTGGAGAGATCCCTATAATAGCCAAAATGGCTAAAATTTATAGCAATTATGAGAGGAGAGAGAGAAAGTGAAATTCAAGATTCACTAAGACTCTTTTAAATTAGAGATAAAGAGTTATGATAGTCATATAATCAAGCATGAGATAGGTCCTCTAAGGAAAATTAGGACAAATGTCCATCAACTTAGCTAACTCCTCCATATATGGCATAGATTCTCTTTACTTGCACAAGAAATTGCCCTCATGATTTGCCTTTACAAAACTACCTCACCACTAAATAAGGTTAGGTATAATGATTTATATTAAGTTGTGGGGTGATAAAAAATACCTCACATTCATTATATCTATCCTTAATCATTCTTATTCTTCTGACCATGAGCAATCATCTCAAATAGTTACAAAATGATTCCTTCTCATGCAGCTCTCACACTTGGTACCCAAAATCTTTACAATTATATAATATAATCCATCCAAAAGGAGGGATGAAACATTTTAATAGTTTCCAAGTCATCATGTTTATGAAAACAAGCTAAAAAATCCTCCCAATTAAAGTTTCACCATTTCTCACTAAGTGTTCACTATCTGCCCACTAGACTGGTTGAGATGAAGAAGATGGTAGGCACACTTGAGAGATTAAATGAATCAATATATGGTCATGAGGACTTATAAAAAGTAATAATATCTCTCCCAAATGTGGTTTCATATTTTAAAACATCTCCATACCTATAAAACACATAAATTTGTTAAAATAAGCCCTGTTGTACCCCATTCATAAAGTTGGGCTACACCTCAGTTGCATGTGTCAGGTCCTTAGAGAGTCCTCTACATCTTAATTTTTTTTAATGGTTTTTACACTCCATTTTGATTTTTTAATTGCCTTCTTTCCCCAATCAGGTCCTTAATGATGGTTTTAGAGGGTTTAGGGGTAGTTTTAGGTCGTAACATTTATTCATAGAGTCTAGACATTAAAGTCATATATAAATGACACTAAGGTATTCTTATGGAACTTCCCTAACTCCGTTGATCATGTGTAGGTTCCATGAAAAGTTTTGGAGAAGTTCCAAGATCTTAAAATGACATTCATGTCTTTTTCCATGCATTTTGTGAGGTCTAAATTCATTTCAAGCCAAAAAATGGCTTCTTGGAGACCCCCCCTACACAATAAAAGCTCAATAACATATATAAAAACCAAAAAAACATGTTTCCATCATCAAAATAACTCAATAAGAGCTATAAATGAAAATACCTCTTACTTTGGCATTAGGCTTAAACCTTATTCAATAGGTTTGTTTTCACTTTGGTGGTTAAAACCTCTTTTTGGCCTTCCATACCTATAAGATAACTCCAAAATATAATATTTACCTCCATGAATATGATACAAATCATTATAATTCTTTGCAAAGGCTAAAAATTGAAGAGACCCCCTATTTGGAGTTAGTCCTACACCTTGCCTAACTAGGTTTGCTTGTAGGTCTTGTTTCATAGGGCACCCTCTTTGGCCTCAGAGATTATATATATGTTTTGCATATTTATTCATGTGTATTCCAACTCCATAAACATTATTTAATCTCTCCCTAACCTATATCCCATGTTTCTACCTACCTTAAAAATAAAATAAAGTCTTTCTAGGGTGAAAATGTGCACTATGACATTATTGTAGCATTTTGGATATTCAGAATATAATATTACCCTAATGGTCATAGTTATCAGTACATTTAGTGGGAACATATATATTTAATTTTTTGAGATCATACTTCCTCTATAGGTTGGTCCAAGACACATGGCAAAACCATTTACTATAGTTCTTAGTGTAGGAGATTTTGATAAGCTACTTGGTCAACCATGGATTTAGAAACTTTGAGTAGACCTAATTTAGTTAATAGATGCATGAAATTCATTCATGATAATTAGGTTTTTATAGTTGGAGTCATATATGAGTTACCACTCCCCACTTCAAATCCATCTTCTATTTTTCAGTCACTAGTTTCAGTTTAATCATTATTTTTAGTTTCTCCACCACTTTTAGTTCTTCCTCTAGGTTAAATTCAAATATAGTTGAGGCATCCATCACCAATAGAGAGAGTTCATACACTTCCACATATGTATCTTTTATATAAGCCATATTTTCAAGATTATAGACAACTTTTATGTATAATATTCACACCCAAGGTAGTATCATTGAGGTCTCATAGCTCTACTCATAGAGAACATATTTAGAGAGCTTCTCATACTACCAGATGGGTCCCTAAGAGCCCTATAGTTGCATTTGGTTCAAAAATTTATAGGGGGACCCCATAGTTAGTTTTTATTTTATATATTTTAGATCATTTACAACATACATAGCTTTTAGAGCCACCATCACAACCCTTCCATCATGTTTCATGATCATGCACGATTCCTATCCTTAATATAGGACACCATGATAGGGAGTCTCCCATGAGACTCATTGGTTAGTATCATCTCTTCTTAGTTTTAATTACACATAGTTTATTATTCTTGATTTTACATAGCTTATATCACAAAAAAAAAATAACATTCAAATAATTCAAAAACACAAAAATATTTTGATTGTATGCATTATCCATGCTTTACATTTCTAATACTATGCTAGACTTACATTTTATGTTCTATGTTATTGTTTATCAATTTTTCTTCATTACCATGCTTCACTTGATATCCTTTAAGTGTGTGTAATGACATCCATGTCTTTGATTGCTTTACTCTACCCAATGAGGGGGCATCCTACTTATACATTAGAGACATACATTGATATATTTACCCACCAGGGGCATATTCTACATGACAACACCATCCAAGTTATGTCATTCCTACACCACACACTCTATTCATCATGTTGATATACATTATTTACTAGCTTACATAGATTATTAACATTTCACTAGTATATAACACTTTCGTATTTCTTAGCATATACCTAGTCTTGTATTACCATGTCTTGCATACTTTCACATTCTTTATTTGATCAATTAGATGTGATTATATTTCTATATTTTGCATGATTTCCTTTCTTTATTTGTGTAGCTAAGATTGATTACATTTCTCAATTCTTATTTTATCTCTTATATGTGCTTTAGGACATTCTCCAATGTCCTTTGCTTCTATTCACGTGTGCCTTAGGATATTTTATAATGTCCTTTACCTGGAATCTTCTATGTGATTATGGATTTCATGCCAACCTTGCTTGTTTTCAAACGTATGTGTATGTGGCATTTGAACATACTTTATATGCTTTATTTCTAGTTTGAGTGACATATGCCCATGTCCCTCATTTGTTTATCTCCTTGTCCACTCTTGTACACTTCTTGATTCTTTCCTTGTGTGCTTGTTGCTTGTTTTCTTCTCATTATTTTTAATTCCATGATCCAAATCAAGAATTATTTTGTTATCTTGGATGTCATGATGGACATCATGCTCCATCCCTCCTTGACAACTAAAAACTAACTAGAATTTTAGTTATAGTTTCAATTTAGTACATTGCACATAATATTACATTATTATATCTATCTAGGCATACCCATGTTGATCTAACAATATTCTTTACAAACTATGTTATATTTTGAGATATCTTGTTGATTAGCATTGCTATATCATGTATTTCATAGCATAACACACTTTTAGGGATATTTATTCTAAGGGTAGTCATTATAGGGTCTTCATTTCTACCCTTAGAAGAAGGGGCAACAAACAGGGGTTTTGTCAAAGAGATCAGAGCTCCTACCAATCAAAACCCTAGTTCTATAATACTCAAAACAACAGTTAGAGGTCAAACAAGGTAGAATAGACTAGAAAAATAGTGGTGATTCTATAAAAATTTCTAGTTTTAGTAAAGGGTAATAGTGTCAAACATGGATAATAGTTCCAGACACCAAGGTGTCTTGTTTTTTATGCTCCTATCTAAATAGTATAAAAACCAAATTTTTTGGAAGTAGGCTAAAAAATAGGTTTAGCTATAGTTTTTATCTTTTAGATGAGTTTAGAATCAAAATTTTTCAATACACTTTTGCTTAGAGAATCTATATATAGGAGACATCATGCACAACATGATGGATCTCACTTCTATTTTTAGATATGGAAATCAGTATAACTTTGAGATCTAAATCTAAGTTCCAAACACCAGTGATTGGGGGAAATGTATGTGGTACATTTTTTTTCTTTTAATTCTAAGTTTAGCATAATACCCAAGTATTCTCATTATTTACATGCCTTACTCTATCTATAGGTGGTTGGCATCACTTTAGATTGACTTTCATATAAGCCTAGTGCGCAATTTTGGAAAGGCTTTCATACAAGCCTAATCTCCATATTTCAGAGTGGCCAAGAGTGGCCTAGTTCCCAACATACATTCAAATTTGCATGCCAACATTGTTATATTATAGAGCATTCATAGGAATTAAGAGCCATCTCATTCGACACACATTTCATACCAGTATTATTTTATAGCTTCACTTCATGGGGAAATGATGGATCCAAATGACTAACCTTTGTATTCTTAAGCCACATATTTAGATGGATTGGACACATAATCCAAATACATATTAGCACATGCATTACCACCTAGCTTCACTTAGTGGGTGATGATGGAGCCAAAGTTACAACTTTTGCATTCTTGAGCCACTCTTGGGGAATTGAGCACTTAGATCTATTCACGATATTACTCTTGGTACAACATCATCTAGAATTACTTATCATCACAAAAAGTTTTGTATTTGCTCACATACTCGATGAGGTGTATTCATTCCTTTTTCTTCCTCTCTCTCTTACCGAACTTTGTACATTCTTATTTTAGATATAACATTCTAGTAAGAATTGATCTACTCTTTGTTTTTTCTTGTTGATTCACACTTCATATAATGTTTTATATGCACAACCCACATCACAATATATTTATGAGACTCACCCTTATAGGTAAGTTCAGGTATAATTTCTAGTTTTCCTCTATCCTAGTATTTCACTTTGTTTCATAACTAGAATAAAAGGGGGCCCAATGTAGTCATACAAAATACAAAAATTGGTAACTTAAGTGTGACTTGTCACATTCATCCCATAAGTCTCTCTTACTTTCTTTCATGACCCTCATAGGCATATTTTCACTGATTCTTAGACATTTGTAGCCATTCAAACCTAATCCTAGCTGAGTTAGACTCATTTTTCCATGATAGATCCATCCCCCTAAGTCTTGTTAGCTTATGACTATAGCTCCCAACTTAGAATATAGCACTAAACCCTAGGTGTCCTATTTTTGTCACTCCTATCCAATCATTTTTTGAGCCTAAATGGTTATTTCCTTCTAATTTCTATTTAATCATAAAATGAAGGCAAGATCTTGATTTGTGATAGTGTCTCAATCTTGTACAGTGAATTCTAGCCTTTGTCTCAGTCATATCAGTTAGTTTCTAGCTAAGTCTTATTTTCTTTCCCTTATTACTATTTTTCAAAAATTTCATATTTAAATAAAATTATACAAATTTGTGGCTTTAATATTGCATATTTATTTACTAATTTTACTACTTAGACCCTTTAAATAAATTAAGAATAATACACCAATATTCCCAAAAAGGTTAAATCAAATACCTAATAGTGTTTTGGAATATACTTTTAATTAATTTTTTGGAAGTTGCAACTTTTCCATTTCACTAAGGGTGATAAGGATTGGAAAATTTGTGTATAATTTTGGATTTTCTAAAAATTTGCTTCATGTTCTTATTTTTAAAATTCCCACCATTCTTAAATATGATGGTCTGAGGAATCCAAAAAAAAAAATTGGTTAAGGACAAACTATTGGAAATGCTATAGGGGATTTTTTATATAAAGAAGGTAGTGCAAATATTCATCACTCAACTTGTGCATGATTTCTGGTAGATCTGGATGTTTCTAAGGGCTTTCCTAAGGTGATTTGCATAAAATCCCCAAGGGGTACTTGGACATAAATATTGGATTATGAGGGGATCCCTTTTCAGTGCAGGAAGTGCCATTAGATGGGTCATATTGCTGCTCATTGTGTTACTAGGAAATCCAATCCCAGATGTTCACCTTCTTGGTGGCCTAAGGTATCCTCTAAACATAAAATTGACAAAAAACCTCTGGAAACAATGACTGATTCCAAGTCTAAGAATGAGGAAAGTTCACATTCTGAACCAGAAGATGAAGAGGAATTATTGGTGAAACATTATAATGAAGCTCCAACAGAGGCTGTGGTTTGTGATATAGATGAGCCAGAGGTGGAGGTGGTGGTCTCTTCCCCTATTTTGGAGGATCTTTGTAAGAGCCAGACTATGTTTGGTTCTCACAAGGATTTTATGCCCAATGGAGTCTAAAGATCATTGTCTTCTGAGGCATGGGTTGCTGAGGTAGCTAAGGTAGAGGACAGATGGACAGCAGTTAGGAGAAAGAAGTCTAAGCCTTTGGCCCCCCTCTAGTTATGAATCTTTAGTCATGTAAAAAAAATAAAAACCTTAACTCTAAAGACTCATCTAAAGTTCCCTTTTGCTGACTAGTTTTTTGGGGTCAGTAAACTGGTCACTTTTTTGGTTTACTGGTTAATGGTCTGGGAGGTTGTTCAGCATGCTGATCCAGTTGGTTAACTTTCAGATTAGTGTTTTGACAGCGATTTTTTTTAGTCATATTTGTTGGTAACAGGTCCTTGTAAAACTTGGTTTTGGTACTTTTTTGTATTCAGGTTCTTTTGTTAACCTAGTTGTGCTTTATGGTTTATCTTTCTCCTTGTTGTGTAGGGTTTCGGGGTCCCTTCAAAACCTATTTTTACCTTAATCTAAAACATTAACAAGGGGAATAGGTTATACCCACTTGGTAAAGTACTTAGTGGTTATAATTATGAAGATATGGATATTTTGTGATTGATGTAAATTATAAATGAGATCTAATCCCCATATAGAGAATGGATAACGAGATTTAAGAGTCTAAAGCTCAGCTAAATGAAAATGTATAATATCATATTGAAACTATAACTATTTATAATTATTTTCAAAAGTGATGGCATCCTTGTCAAGGGTAGGCCAATAGTAATCCATGCATAGGTATTTTTGGGATGTAACATGTGCATTATAATGGACACCAAAAATTACATGTGTTCTTGCTAAAGAAGAGAATGAAATTCTTATTTAGTAACATAATAGATTATGGTGAATTTGGTGCTATTATGGTAAATGATATTATTTCTAAGAAAAAATTTAAAGGATTGTTTATGGAATATAGTCCTTTCATGGGAGTCAATATATGGAGGATAAGTTTGATGTTTAATAAATTAGATGGTGTCTTTATACCACAAGATTTGTTTATGAGTTAAAGCTTTTATGTATTAGATAGTATAATCATATTTAAGTGCTAACATAAATGGATATTTCATTATGTGGATGAGTAATTATGTATCATGTAGTGCCTGATGAGGATGGGAAAGGGAAGCTAATGATGAAAGAGAGTTTATATAGTGTTTTAATCTCATGGGATTTTATTAATAGTGAAAGATATAATATTTAGTAATATTAATATAAAGTTCATGATATGCTATAAGTTTTTCCATTTTTCATTGATAACCACCACTAACTTATAAAATTATAATTTTCAAATCACCTAAATCATGTAAATAATAAATGTTTAATTCAATGGTTATTTTAATCCTAAGGATGAGAGCCTCATTTTCAATCATATTATTAGTGATATCGAAGGTCAATAAAAAATCCTATAGGATTGATCTCACCAAAAGAATTAATGAGGGCACATCCTACCATATCTCCTTGAAGTAATTTGGCTCCATAAAAGTGGAGTGTTCATGTATCCTCATGAAAATCAATGATTACATCAAGTAATTATTCTAAGATATATTTTTAAAAAAAAATTAGACCTAAGACTAAAATTTTATTTTTTTTAGGTCCTAAGCCTTGAGATCAGGTATGAAATTATAGAATCATTATTTAAGGGTAATATTTTGAGTTATGCATTTAATAAAGAGCAAATATTCATTTGGAATATTATCTTGAAGTTATCACATAGATGTTAGATTTTTTGGTGGTAAGTTGAAAAGTGAGAACTTAGAATTTGACTAATTTTTTAGTAATAATCCTAAGATAAAAATCTATCAAGAGTGTAAACCACTTTCCAATTCAATTTATAGGCAATATATACTTAGAAAATAAATTATGAAGAGAGGTAAAATGGAGTATGACATAGATGGTCTATAAATAATCAAGTGGAAAAATATTTTTGGTGGAGTAATAGATTGTGAGTTATTCATGATCCACCTTAGTCAAGTGGGTCTCATAGATAATAAAAGCATGAATAAATTATAAATAAAATGTTTATTTTTGGACTCATATTATTTTGAAATAATTTCCTAAATTGATCTAGGTATATATTATGTGTAAAGATAAGAGGAGCTCTCTAGAAGGTGGTAATAAATTAGGAGGTTGAATTAATAATTTCTTCATGTTATGATAATATTGTTGAAAATTATTATTCCACTCAATATTAAATCATTTTTTAATAAGGGATTTTACTAAATGTGTATGATAAGCCAACTTGAGAATAAATTATGAATTTCCCCAAGTTTCGTAAGATAAGTGTGAATGTGAAGGATGTATCAAGGTATATGAATCACAAGAATAACTTTTATCTATGAATGATCCAAACTAGTAATTAATCATGATATTAATAATCCTATAATTTTACTATAGACAAAACCAAACACACATTTTATAGGATTGAGCTTAAATTTGTATTCAATAAGATGTTAAAATGTGATAACTAAGTCACGATGATGAATTTAATGGTTATATTTGAATATAAGGTCATCAACATAGGTTTAGACTATTTTTTAGATAAGATCATGAATTATATGGATAATTTCATGTTGGTAAGTTTATATGGGTATTTTGAAGGCCAAATAGAATCATAGTGCATAAATATATGTCTCGCATAGTATTAAACTTAGTCTTATGTTGATGTTCAGGGGTTATGTGAATCTTGATAATTATACCATAAAATACCATCCATGAGGGAAAACATCTAATTGTTAGTAGTGGAATAAAAAATTATATCTATGGGAGGTATGGGAAAATTTTCCTTAGGGAATGCTAAGTTGAGATTATGAAAATAAATACAAATTTTAATGACCATAGTGAATTTATTATGAACATGTACTAAGTTTGAGATCCATTCAAACTAATCTAAAAGTTTTATGAACTTAGAATTTATGATATTAATGATTTAACTACAAAAAATATTAGAAAACTGAAGAGGGAATTTTCATATTTTTTAGGTATGGAATTTACATATGGATATGTAACTATGTTATGGATGTCTATGTTAGGGTCAATGATAGACATATCCTCATATGATTCGGTAGAAAAAATTAATGTAATATATTAAGTAAAAAGATAAAGTTATCCTTATATTTAGGGAATATATCCTTAGATATGAGGACACGTTGAAGATCTGTATATGTTCCTAAGTTTACTCACTTATTATCCTCAATGATCATTTCATTTCCATCTTGGAAATGATATGGTATGAGAGAAAACATATAAATTGTCTAACTCTAAAATCAAATATAGGTGGGTTATATAGGGTTAGTAATATATAAATATCTTAAGAACAAGGGTGATAAAGTAATCCATATAAGGAAAATTAATTTAAACCTTGAATAAATGAATATTCATAATTATAATACCAAGATATACAAAATATAGAAAGTAGTGAATTTAAAAGATGTTCAAGTGATTGAAATATCAAAATGAAATGGTACTTAGCTAGGTTTACTATGTGAAATTAGATATACAATATAAATATGTGAAAATTATGTAGGATCAATATTATAGATTAGTCATCATATTCTAGATATTATACTTTTGTAGTCATAGACACTACCATCAAATCTATACACTATAGTTGGCTCTAATGTCTGAATACGATACAAGTGTCCAATATATAATAATGAATGGATCTCAATGTGACTAAATTCATTATTCTTTGTTTTTTTATCACCTTTATATTTATTTATTTAGATCTAGGATATAGTTTCTCACTCTTTTCAAATAAATTAAACCCTAACTCTTTGTGCTTATTCTCCATTACAACTAGTTTATAAAAATAGGCTAGTTGCCTCATGGTGTTAAGTTAAATTCAATGACCCCATTGTCACTAATCACTACTTACATAGATAATACTCCAAGGAGAACATCAAACTTATGTAGTTTTACCCTATGTGTAATAATGTGTGTACACAAGGGTGAAATATACTATATGATGATGTATATCATGATCTAGATTATAATTTGAAAAATATAACTCATGGTATACTACTTTAATTATTAATAAATTAAATATTAAGGCTCCTATGATTAATATGAATACAAGAATGAATGGGGCATAATAACTTGGTTTTGTATTTGATTGATTGATCTTTATTAGGTGTGTTTTTGGTATTTTCTAAATGATATATGAGAAAGATTAAACTTTTATTTATACCACACCTTTTTAAAAATATCTCATGGTAGGGGTCAATAATATAAATATGCTTCACAATTTGAATATTTTTAAAATTGGACACTATAGAAGGATTTGGATACTATCATCAATGATAGTGTCCCTCTATAGTCAGTAGTGTCTAGAAGGCTAAAAAATAGGTATGGATATGAAACTATCAATAAATTATTATCATCAATTTTAAGAGTTATGTAGAGTGTAGGAGGTCTAGGTCATAATAATGATCTGGATTGGATTAAGTTATAATCATTTACACAAAAGGAAATATCTAATGTGAGACTTTCACCAACAAGGAGATCTATAACTGAAGGGTAGAGCCTTCATTGATATTCATCAAATGTACAAGACTATGATGTTATAAATATTCATTTTTAGTATTTACATTTTTCAGCATTTAATATAGTAATGCATAAAGATGAAATTACTAGTTTAAAGGAAATAAATGTCTACATAGGGGTGTATGACACACCTTGCCTTTGATTGTGCCCACTTTGAGTATTTTTTTGGTGTATTAAATGTAATGGAGAGAATGTTACAGTGTAAATCAATGCATATAATTTTAAATTTTAAATAATGGAAATGTTTAAAAATAAAGAGAGGGAGAAAGGAGTACACATGTGCGTCAATGTATACCATATTGCCTCTTGATGCTTTAACTTGGTAAATATGATTTCTTATGAAAAAATTGAGCTATAAGAGGTTCAAACATGAACCTTGGATAATTCTAGGAGGGATATTGATAAGTATTATTCCCAAAATTTTGTACAAGGATGAATTATGGTATGACCATTGAGATCATTATATTTGAATCATATAACTCATGTGTGAATATGTAATCTAGGGATGGTGAGTGATTTAATAAACTCATCATATAAATCTAGTGAGATTGAATTATTTATTCAATCCAACTTATAAATAGAGAGGTTGAGTTTTATAATCACTTTAACCTATAAAGTGAACCAACTATTGTAGTACAAAAGTCACAATAATAGTACATCTTGGCGTAATTGGTCCATCCTAGTGAATAAAATTATTTGTAAATTTTTCATTTTCTAGTGAAATAGTATGGCATACACATCTTAAATGTATGATATAGAATATGTGTCATAAATCTATAAAAATATGTTTCAAATCTATGTAAATTGATTGAAATGTATAGGACTATGTCCCATGTGTATATTTGAATCATGAAGCTAAGATGGGGATTATATAAGTGAAAATGTCATGTATCTATTACATGCACCCACTAAAAATATGAATATATTGATTATGTATATAATTTTTGAGTTCATTCCTTTGTGACATTCACCCATTAAAAATTTAAGATACTGAATAAGTGTATAAGTGTGGATCTCATGCCTTTATGATATGCCGTTAGTGAAATTTGGAAACTATGAAAAATGTGTAGGTCATACTTCTATGACATGCCCATACTAATATTCCCCCACCCTCTTTAGGTGAGGAAAATATAATCTATTAAGTACATTACCTCATAAGGATAATTTAGATATATAGCCTATGTATGAATCATGTATCATATAGTGATAACATGCCTAAGTAGATATATGAATGAAGCTCATAGTATGTGATCACATCATGTCATAAAATGCATGATATGGATCATGGAAATGTCAAGAGGGTAATAGTAAAATCTCATAAAAAAATAAAACACATACATAAAAACACTAAATGTAATTCAAAATAAGGTTCCAAAGAGACTTCATATAAGGGGCATGTTTGAATGCCGCACATTCAAAAGGAATGCCATATTCAAATGTCTAATAAACATATAATTATAAAAATACAAAAAAGTAAGTAACACAGTAAAATGTTACACAAATAATACAATAACAAGAAATGGAATAGTCTTAACGGATTGAAAAATAGTTGAATCATAATAAATCAACATAAACATGTAATATTAGTCCCTACATATATGTGTTAGTAGAAAATGTTATGTAACATAACATATCAAGTACACTATAAAAAATATGAGAATGGATATAGACATGTGAAAGTGTTAGTATATAATCTCAAACATGATAATGTATAAATTATCATAAAGGATATGTAACTTGTACCAAACATGATCAAATAAGTAGATACCCCAACATACTATATGACGTGGTAGAGAAGAGGTCCAATATCTATAATTTCATATACATGTAATGGGTATGCCTTTATCAAAATCAAAGATTCAGGAAACATATGTCTATATATAAATTAAATTATATTTTATCTACTAAAATAAAATAAACAACATATATTTCAAGGAGCTAATAAAACATGGGAATGAAAATTTGAATTTATTTGAATATTTTTGTATTTTATTATTATTATTATTATTATTATTATTATTATTATTATTATTATTATTATTATTATTATTATTATTATTATTATTACTTAATATTTGATATGTGAAATAACTATAAAAAATTCCTCATATTTATGGAGATAAGGTACTGCATGGTGGCCTTCTTTAAGAAAGTTATTTATACTAAATTATTGATAATTATTTGGTGTTTGTTTCTAAATCTCTTCCAGAATATATTAGTATCTATCCATCATCATATACATCACACAGGATATGGATTTATTTATTTTCATGTTGGAAATTAAGGCATTGATTTTTAGTACCAATAGTTTCTTTCATATTGGTCAACCAACATGTTCCAAGATGTGAAGTTAAATGTGTTCATTGATTCATTGCCCATATAATAGAGTCTACTACCTTTGATACACATGCAATGGGTAACACAATGTATTAAATATATTCTAGAGAAGATGGGTAATATCATAAATAATATATATCATGGATCATCTACTATAATTTGGTAATAATGCAAATTGTGATACAATTTATTATATCAACCTCAAGGTGATTTTGACAAGCCCCATTAATATTTGAAATATGAGTTAGATATTTGAGGAAAGACAATTATATTTATGCCATATTGTTTTTTTATATTAAAATATTTTAAATCATAGGTATTTTATATCATTAAAGTATGACCATTATATGTCCTTAATTTTTGTATTTGGTATTGCAATGTCTCACATTGATTTGTATTATGGCAAGTTGTCTGATGATAGTTACATATGATGAACCTTATTTATGAATGATTCTATTTTTTAATTTATGTATATTAGGAGGTAAATATATCATCTTATGCTCAAGTAACATAAAAATTATTGCATTCAAAGCATATTATTTTACTTTGACCTTTAAAATATGTTGTGGAGTTTTATGACAGAAATCCACATTATTTACATGCATATATATATTTGTCCCTTGTTAGGATGATTTAATGTTTATGTCCAAGAGGGATGTATTGAATAATAATCATTTACATTTTCATTTTATAATGTTGCCTTGACCTTATTTGAATGTTATTTTGTATCCTCTAGTGATGAGTTTAAATTGTATGTACTAGGACTTGTAGCTATAAATAGGTTATGAAAAAGATGATTAAGTGGATAAAAATTTAGTTTTTGAAATATTTCACCAGTCATAGTATGAGGAATTTCATCATAACATTCATATTAATCTAAAACTTTTAAATATTTTTGCTCAATATTAACCAATAAAAGAAGCTCAAATGTTGGATTTTCTTAATGTTTTGGTATTATTGGCTCCTTTGGTAATGGTTGTTGTTGAAAATTTACATTGAAGTGCACCTAAATAGTTTTTGGTTTATAATCATATTGAGGGAAGTGAGTGATTTTTATTAATTCTCACATATCATAATTTTGCATGATTTCAAGTAGAATATATTGCTTTGGTGGTATGAGTTTAAGAACCCCTTATGTATAAATGTAACATTTTAGAAACTTTGAAGGGTTCATCATTGGTGGGGATTGTATTTAATGCCAAAAATATGTAAATTTTAGACACTTATATAATGTATATGGAACAACCTCCATCATATTTATCCAAGGTCTACTCGAGAGTAAGTTATAATGTAGTTATTGAGACATTATGTGGAATGTGGTTGATATTATGTTTGGTCATAATGTCTCATCTAATGTGATTCAACCAATTTTTAGGCTACATGGTTTATCAAATCCTTTGATATGTTTATATGATTTTTGGATAATATTGTTATTAATATAAATTATTGTCAACAATTTTGTCCTTTAAATTTTAGGCTTGACCCATTATTGACTAACACTCTTTTTATTCCTTTATTATGAATAGTAACTTGTAAGAATAAAGGCAAGTATTGGTTAATAATCTCTTTTGATGGTAACTATTTTGGATAAAAAATAATGAGATTGGAAGTATTTTTGAGATTATAGATAATATCTACAAATTAAGCTAGTTCCATATCATTGTTACTTGTGTGTCATTCAATGTTTCATATAATATAAAATTTTAGATAGTAAGTTATTTTAAAAGGTTGATGATTTAAATTTTAGCATATGTATTTATAAATTGGTTGATAATATTATATGATTTAATTTTAATCACTAGTTTAGGGTTGGGAGGAACCTATTGTACATTAACGAGTGGAAGGAAATGTTGGGAATCCTTACCCTTTTTATAGTAATAAAATTAACTACATAATATAATATAATATATGGGTGAATAATGGGAGTGGGATGGTAGTTGTCACTCAAATAATTTATATGAGGAGAAAGTGTTTTCATTAAACACATTAACATCTATAAAATGAATCTATGTTTTTACAAAAAGAGTTGTAAAGAGATATTAACATTTGATCTTATTTCAAAACACTCTCTTTTTATTATTTAATTTGGATATTCTATTTGATTATATCTTTTATTGATTTAATGTAATAATAATGGATATCATTATTTAATATATAATTAATTAAATGATATATGTATCCATATTGAACATGATTTTAAGAAAATAAATCATAAATCAAAGATAAAAAAACAAATTAGGAAATCCTTAGTCAACATAGGGTTTGGAAACCAAAGGTTAGGTTCACCAAATGTTGAATCCTAAAAAGTATATATTATATGTGGGATGGATAGGGTTAATAATATATAAATAAATCAATTATAAGGGTTATAAACTAATATATAGTAGTCCAATTAATTACAAACTCAAATAAATGAATATTATGAATTATAATATGGAGATGTGCTAAATATATAAAGTATTGAATTTGAAAGATGTTCAATTGATTACAATACCAAAGACAAATTATACATAGTTAGGTTTACTATGTGAAAGCAAATATGGATTGGATATAAGTGAAAATTATGGAGGATCACTATTATGGATAATTTTTCATATTCTAGAAATTATAATCTTTAGTCATGGATACTACTGTCAAATGTAGACACTACCATAAACTCTAGTGTATAACTACAATGCATATGTCCAATATAGAATAATAAATGGATCTATGATGGGACTATTATTATTTTTATGTTTTGTTTTTCTTTTTCACTAATGTATTTATATCTAGGATATAGTATGTCACCATTTTCTAATTAATCAATCCCTAGCTCTTCACCCTTAGAATGGATTTACTAAAAATGGGTTAGTGGCCTCATGGTGTTGAGTTGAAATTAATGACCACTATATCACTGAGTGATACCTACATATAAAATACTCTAAGGAGGGCCTAAGGCTTATGTATTTATCCCCTATGTGTGAAATGTGTGTACACAAGGTGAAATATACTATATGATGCATGCATGTAATGATCTATCTTATAATTTGAAAAATATAACTTAGGGCCACTCTTTGAATTCTTCAGACATGTATTATGATTATTCCTATGATTCCTATTAAAATAATGAAAAATATGGTATAATAGCTTGGTTGTGTGGTTGATTGATTGAGCTTTACTTGGTGTTTTATTTATATTTGATAAATGATATATGAGAAGGCTTAGAATTTTATTTATACCACAAATTTCTAAAATATATCATGGTAAGGTTCAATAATACAAATAGGTTGATGAATGGGTTTTAGAACATTCACAATTTGGATTAATTTTGGCAAGTGGACACTAGATAAGGATTTGGATACTAACATTGGGAGTAGTATTCCCTCTATAGTTGGTAGCATCTAAAATGATATAAAATAACTACGGATCTAAAACTGATAGTGAAGGATTATCATCATGTTTTATTATTTATATGTATTATAGGAGACCTCAATCATCTAAATGATATGGTTTAGACTAAGAGATAAGGATTTAGGCATAATGAGATGGTGAATGTGATCATTTCGATAATAGGGAGGTATATAACTAAAGGGTAGATATATTATTGATATTTATAATATATAATAGATAAATATGTTATAAATATTCATATTTAGTATCTACAAAAATAATATCAATTTTTGGATCAAAACCAACAATAAAATTATTAAAGAAATGAGAAATGTTCTCAAAATGTCTAATCTTGTGATATTGGTATTGAATTTGAGGTTATCTTGGATGGAGAATTTATGATATGGATTCCTCACCAGGAAGTTAGATAATTTGAAATAACACTCAAAATTAACCTCAAGATCAATAATAATATTACATTATTTGTTAAATCTAATTTAATGTCTCACATCAATGGATTTAAAATGTAAGGTAATTTTAGGATCATGGGAATATGTTAGTGGTTTTTTTAATGATATTAACCTAGGTGATAAATTTTGGTACTTTAAAATGGGTTTAAAATATATTAGGATGATATATATATAGTTAGTGAAAACATGTATATGATTAATATTATAGGTATGTATGATACATTTGGTTGGAATAAAATTAACACAGGTGATACATTTAAAATTAGAATCAACAAAGAGTAATATTATATCATAATTCATAGGGTCATTAATAATACCATTATAAATATTATGGGATACTAACTAAATTGTATTGACATTACCTAAGTGTTAACCAATGTATTTGTAATAATATAAGGTCTCTATTAGGACCATATTAAAATTTTACAATTATTGGTCAATACCATTAGGTGTCTAACATTGAACTATAATAGCACAATGTATTGATTTGTGTCTGGTATACTCAAAATTATTTGGGTGAAACTAAAATTTATCTCATTATATGATATAATAATAAAGACATGAAACATTTGAACTATATCAAGTTGGTTGATAAAGTCAAAAATGATATAAAGGTAATAAATCTTTTGAATTACCCACATATTATTTTCTAATGGTGGATTAATAGGATTAATGTAGATTTTGGGATCTAACTCATCCTCTTCATCTATAAAATTTAAATAATGATAAATTTGGACTAATTTTTAATATTAATTAAATACATGAATCATAATAAGAAATGTATGATAATCAAGGACATCAAAAGTATGATATTGGGATTATGAGATTATATAATCAACAACATAATATTGGGAAATATTAAAAGAATGTGTAAGTTATTTATAATTATAATTTGAAGTATCATTTTATGAGTCCACATTATGACTCATTACTTCCATAATATGCCTTCTTTCGTGGCCTTAAACATGTCATTTGATTGAGCATTGCATGTTGTCTTAGGGTTTAGAACTATCCTAAGTTATAAATTAGATGATTTTATCTCTATAATCTCATGTGGGTCTAAGTTAGATTTATTTACATGATGTTCTTACCATTTACATGTTTAGTCTTCACATTTTGATATGCATAAGCATATTACCATCTGATAAGAGTTTTAACAAGATCACATGAAGATAAAGATGCTCCAAGACATATACATAACCATTTAAAGCATATATACATATTTTGTTAGCCAAATATGAATTATGTCATTCAACAATGGATTATATTAGTTAGCTATAGATTCTGCTAGTTAGCTATGTATTAGAACAATCAACTATGGATTATCATAGTTGTGATACAAATTGTCATAGTTCATTCCATATTTGATCATAGCATGTTACAAAGTATTTAAGAAGCTTTTCCACCTTCTCCATGATAATATAAAGACTCCTTTTGATACTTATTATTTATATACTTGTATATATATATAGATGTCTATTTTTGTATGGTCTTCCATTTATTGAAGTTATCATTTCAAGCTACAGCTCTAAAGTCAGAAGATATGGATATATTATATGTATATATTTGGTAGTTAGATATAAATAAGTGTAGCAGTTGTAATCTCATGTGGATATTTCTAATTCTAGGTATATCTTATTGCAACATTTTCTCTATTTTAGTTATATCTCCCAATCTCTCTAAAATATCTTGTTGTTCTAAGTCAGTCAATTTGTTACCTAATTTCTAAGATAGTTTCTTTTGCATAAAATAAAAGGATATATCCAAGATGGATCTAGAGACATATATATACACTTAGATATTGTAATTTTGGTTGTTTTTTAATATAAGAATACCTACAATAGTTTACTCTTTCATTCCATGTATTGAGATAACATTTAAAGATTGAGTTGATTCAAACCTGAATCTAGGGGTGAGAAAGGACCCACTCCCCAAGGAGACAAGAGACTTTATTTTGGTATTTATAAAGTTTATTTCTTATTTGTTTTAATTGAAACTGATATATATATATATATATATATATATATATATATATATATATATATATATATATATATATATATATATATATATATTTGTGTGTGTGTGTGTTTTGTGTGATTAGATTTATGACTTAAAAGATAGAATAAATATTAATGTGTTTAATTTCACACATAAATATTTATTATATCTTTTTAGTCATAATCTAATCACTATGTGTGTGTGTGTGTGTGTGTGTGTGTGTGTGTGTGTGTGTGTGTGTGTGTGTTTTGTGTGATTAGATGTATGACTTAAAAGATAGAATAAATATCAATGTGTTTACTTTCACACATAAATATTTATTCTATCTTTTAAGTCATAAATCTAATCACTATGTGTGTGTGTGTGTGTTTTGTGTGATTAGATTTATGACTTAAAAGATAGAATAAATAGTAATGAGTTTACTTTCAAATTTGCATAAGAATTTATCATTCCTTTAATTTGTGTAACCTTAATTTTGCAAGTGTGGATTTGATATTTGGTTTTAGTGAGTTTACTTTACATCAGTGTGTGAATGATTTTAGATTATTCAATTTAGCACAATTTGGTTTATTTACATTTCCTACAATAGTGTTTCTTTTCAGCATTAGTTTAGATTCTTGAAAATAGACATCAGGTTAGTACAACATCAAAAAACCCCCAAAACAATATTGGTATTTGAAACCAATAAGTTCCTTATTATAGACAACCTTAGACACTGACCCTGGTAAAAATTGACACCAATATAAGTTGTTTAAATGAATGGGTAACAATGACACCCATCATTTTTTGTACCATTACCGGGGACCTCTTTAAAATTATAAGTAAGGTAAACACTCATGCTAACAGTCAAGATAAAATAAAACAAAAAAATAAAATAAAATTACTCTCTTGTCAAATATAGGTATAGGAGTAGGCAAAGGGATTCACAAGGAATGTTTGTTCCAAAGCATCCAGATTCTTTATAGGAAAGAATCAAAACATTTTTAGAAAAGATAAATAGTTTGGAAAAACAAATGAGTATTTAATAAGTACCTTTAATAATCTAGAAGAATATTCATGTACATGAGCTAAGATATTAGACACTAAATAACCAAAATCCACTCCTCTCAATAGAACTCTATTTTCCATGGGAAAAAATATAGTCTATGTGGAATATCCTCATAATAATCCTCCTACACTGAATTTATCTTATCTTATTGTCTTTGAGAATGATGACCAAACAATAATGAAAAATATTTACCCATCAAATCTACCTACCTTCAGAAGTCTATTCACTAATGACCCAAACTAATTTCTTTTTGAGTTCAAAGTTCTCTGCCAAACTTATGATTACATTCTAGACAACCAAAAATTGAATCTCTTTCCTTCTAATCTAAAGGAAGGACTAATGAGGTGGTTCATAAGACTAGAAAAGAACTCTATTATCACTTTTAGAGAAATGGAACCAATATTCTTGAACAAATATCAAGATTAATGTAGGGTTAAGGATAAGAAAGAAGAATTTTTCAAAATCAAGCAACATGAAGATGAAAACCTTGAAGATTACTTAGATCAATTTGTTTTTTACCACAATAATTATGGCCATGAGTTGTTTGAATAAGTGATAAAAACTATTTTCCTTAGAGGATTGGATGAATCCTCCAGGTATTCTGTGAATATCATTAGGAAAGGAGAAATTACCAAACTAGACTTCTAAGAGATCACATGTTTATGTACTAACTACTAGGATAAACCCTAATAGTAGAAGAGGAAAAATAGTAAAATATAGTGATGTAAGACAAATCATGGAATAATTATCAAAATTAAAAATAGACATATTGGTTTGATTTAATTCAGCATTAGATGGATTGTAATCTAAGGCTAAATCTAACACTAAACGACTAGAAATATATTATCCAAAGTGTAGATTAAAACATGCACTCAAAGACTATCCTATATATAAAATAGAAATATGTGGAATATGTGATGCTCAAGAGCATGACACAAAGAATCATATTCACCTTCATACTCTAAATAACCACTTCAAATAGAATGCATAGACCATAGAATAAATCAACTATGTTTAGAGACAAGGAAATACATTTCAACAAAATCAAGCACAATAGTTTGGCTCAAGAATTACTTTTAAATAATGGAATTCAAATCCAAAAGTGTGGGTAGTACCACCACAATGGGGAACCTAAGAATGGATTACAAAATAATGGATGATGACCCAACTTTTTCAGCAAACTTTGATACCCCAAGGTCACTAGTAGCCATATATAAATCAACATTAGAATCTTGTTCCAAACTATAAAAAATAACAATAAAGAATGTATCCATAACAAAAATAACAAAAATCATTAATGGATGCTCAAATAAATCAATAAACCCATACAAAACAAATAAACCAACCTCAACTACTTTCTCAGCTAGTAGAAAATCAAAATAATAGACATATTTATGTAAATGAACAAGGTGATATCATAGGGGTAGGTGCTATTAAATGTGTAGAAATACATCTTAGGTTAGGAAAAACATTACAATAACTCTAGATCATCATTATATAAGTACCTCAAGAAATAATAAGTTCACAAAATCAACCAGAGAAATAAGAGGAGCCAAGAGGGAAATCTAGAAAAATAGAGGAAGTCATCATAACATAATTTGTTCCTTTTTTAGAATGATTAAAGGAAGTGGAAGACATTAAGGAATCTAAATTCATTAAATAACATAGGAAACTCAACATAAAAATTCCATTATTACAAGCCATTAGGGACATTCCTATAACTAAATAGGGTGATCAAAAATTTGTGTATTAAGACACCTGATAGAAAAAGATAATATCCCAATATAATACAAGTAGATGGCACAAGATTGTTGATTTATTAGTAGGTAAGCTACTTTTGATTGAATATGGGGACCTAGGAAGTCCTATCATTTCTATAAATATTGGAAAGTAGGAGATAACAAATGTATTATTGGACTTAGGATTTGATATTAATATAATGACTACGGACACCATGCCAAATCTCTCTTTGAAAGATATGAAACCTAGTACCACAATCCTACAAATGGTAGATCATTCCACTATCAAACCAAAAGTTGTCATTGAGGATATAATGTTGACTATAGAGTCATGGGAATACCCTTTTAACTTTATTTTCCTCTATCCCCAAATTAAAAAAATTAGATACTCATTAATTCGAGGAAGACCATGGTTATAAACTATAGTAGCATTGATTGATTATAGATCAAGTAATATGACCATCTCAAATGGTCTTAAAGCAAAATGTGTTTATTTATATCCACCTACTCAACCATCAACCAATCATGTCAAACAATTATGGGTAGATCAACCTAAAGAAAAATGTGATAGTATATCCTCTCTAGATATGGTCATAATCACTGATCATGTGAAATAAGTAGAGGATGAGTTATTATAAAGTATCAGAATTGCTCTAGATCTTGATAGTCCAACTATAAATGTTGATATTCTAGCTACAGATCATGATATTCTAGCTATAGATTTTGATAGAGGATCCTTTGATGATGTCATTTCCTATCTTTATAGTCATCTATCATTTTCCACATCTTCCAATATGTTGTATGACCATAAAGTTATTCAAAATAGTGTTATGCAGTGGGCACATGAAATCTAAAATTCATTTTTAACATCCTTCCATTATCCTTTCATTGGAGTGATTCCTATAGGAGATAAATTTGTCAAAGATAATATCACATTTCATACATTTTTAGTAAATCCTTGTCCTCTCAAAAAATTGATGAGTGAATTAAAAAATATATATTATTCCCATAGAGGCACTAAAAAAGCATATTAGCACTAGGGAAGACACTTAACATAAATAGTTGGTTGACGGATGATTAGGAAGTGAAAGTATTTGATGTACTAAAAAATCATACTCAATATTTTACTCAGGAATATCAATACATGTGTATGCACACACCATATCTACATAGAGAATGTTAAACTAGTAAGGTAACCTCAAAGAATAATTAATCCTACCTTAAGAGACATTGTAATAACTAAAATTGAAAAATTGCTAGAAGTAAGATTCATTTATCCTATTTCTAATAGAAAATGGGTCTATCCTTTGGTTATTATTCCTAAATAAATGGTAAATGGAGACTATGTTTAGACTATAGGTAATTTAAAAAATAAACCATGAGATATTACTTCCCTTTACCCTTTATCTAACAAGTACTTGACAACTTAGTAGGGAAAAGATATTTTTCTTTCTTGGATGGATTTAGTGGATACAAATAGATAAAAGTGGCACCTAAATACCAAAACAAAACAACCTTAAGGTATAGTTTTTAGGACATAATATTTATACAAAAGTAATCCAAGTAGATCTAAAAAAATTGAATTCATTTCAAAATTACATATTATTGAAAATTAGACTAATATCAAGAGCTTCTTAGGCCATGCAG
Organism: Torreya grandis; assembly: GCA_037957365.1. Taxonomy (NCBI): domain Eukaryota; kingdom Viridiplantae; phylum Streptophyta; class Pinopsida; order Cupressales; family Taxaceae; genus Torreya; species Torreya grandis. Next base: position 341,956 of record JARHVA010004700.1, on the reverse strand, counting down.
GATACTACAAAAAGGTTTGTAGAAGATTTCAGCAAGATTATTTCTCTAATATTTGCTTTGTTGACAAAAGAGAGTGAGTTTGTCTAGAATTTAGACTAGCAATAAGCCTTTGAAACCATCAAGGAAATGTTGAGTACTACACCAGAACTAAGAGTATCTAATTGGTCATATCCCTTGGATATTTATATTAATGCATCCAATCATGATATGGGAGTTGTTTTTGGACAAAAAGATGAAGATGGGTAGATGTATGTCATAAACTACATTAGCAAGAAATTGACTTCAACTAAAAGAAACTACACAACCACTAAGAAGGAATTCCTTTCTTTAATTTATGGCATAAATAAATTTAATCACTATATTATTGGTTATAAAATCTTTATATATACTGATCATGCAGTTATCAGGTACTTGATAAACAACCTAGTGGTAGGAGGAATAATTATTAGGTGGATGTTAATGTTACAAGAATTTAATATAACAATTATGTTAGAGGTAAAATCATTAAAATTGGGGTGAATCAATAATACAAGATAATTCAATTTAATTCCAAACTCTTAAACATCCAACATACATCAACTTGATCAAGCACCATAAACATGAAATCACATACATCCAAAGCATACATAAGATTATACATCACATGAAAACATCATATATGTGGGAAACCTTATTGGGAGATAAAACCCACTAAATCCTAAAAGATGGAATACAATCCTACAAAATAAGATGCAACATTTAGACCAAAACTAACTAATTAAGGAACACCCATCCCTTAGTTTAGTGAGACACCCATCCCATAAGGATTTATTTCCCATGGCTAATTGAGCACACATGACAACTAGACCTTTAGCAAGATTTACCTTGCAAGGAGGAACCAACCCCCTAGACAATGAATCACCCACTCATCTACCTAAATAGATCACCTAGAACACTTATTACTACTCTCTAATTAATTATGACCACCTTTTTCTACACTCTTTACCTCCAATCCCTCTCAAGCTACCTCTAGGGCTAACTTACTTAATTTACCTCGTCTAGTTTTAATAGATCCAATGATATGTTTTCACCCTCATCACCTTGATTAGATAAACATGACTAATCTTATTTTCTCTATGATGGTCTTTAACGACCTATATCATCTCTTTTAAAGTTTCTCTCCTTCACTCAATCTCACACATGCTCAACTCTCCTATCATTAGTCTAGAAACCATCAACTTTGATTTTACTCTTTATAGAGTCTTATTGAATATTAAATTATTGATCATCCATAACACTTGAATTAACCCTTAATACTTTTGTCATGTTAACACAAATCTCAATACCATCCTCAAAGGTCATCCATAGCATCCATGGGTCACACTTAAGTAGCCACTCCTTTCAATTAGGCCTTAATAACCCTTATATGTCTCATGGAAACCTATTCACTTATTTATCACTTCATCAAAAAAATTAAGAACATAGGATCACTTTTAACTATATGGGTCTACTCCATATAACCCTTATGACATATTCATGTGAATACATCTACCAAAACACTCTTCTTCTAAAACATATATTTCTCAAATAAATAGTCATCTTTCAATATGCATAACATAGACTATACAAACATTCAGACTTTCTAACTAGATTATATGAATGTACCTTGAAGTAATTTACAAATTTTATTTTTAATTAATTAATTAATTCATTGTAGATCAAAATATATAGCTTAAAAATTAAGAATTGGTTTTCCTTCACAAATTTAAATATTTAAAATCCAGTGGTCACTTAACAAATGTTAAACATCAAGCACTTTAACCTCATATTATTTTCCCTAGAAAATTTGAAAAAATACACATAATTTATATCCTAATATTAAATTAAACATTACCTTGTAACTCTCACCATTAATCTTAGTTTAGATCTCCCATGATTATGCCACTTGGTAGCTATGCATGCCTCCTGCACACCCTGTACCATTCAGTCAATGTGCTTGTGCCAATTAACATTTTTTATGTGTAATTTAAGAATATTTTAACTTATTTAGTTAATTTGAAATATTGATATCGAACTAAATGATCATACTCTCACAATTGATCTATTATTAAAGCTTTTGATATTGTGACACTTGTTACCAATGCATGCCTTCTGAGCATATTAGCTATTTGACTCCAATGAGATTCTACCACTTGGCAACCTCACATGTAGTCTTAAATATTTGACTCAATAAAATGTATTGGATAATTATTTTATCATATTAAATTATCACCAATATATATTTGATTTGATTAAATTCTCGACATAGATCTCTTCTTACAAATTTGGCTAAGTATAGAAACATAGTGAACTCTTGTCTAAGAGGCCAACTTTACACCTTAATAAATTTTTCTACACTCAACATAAAGACCTGAAATTTGAACCATGTGATATCATCACATAGGGGAATATAAAAATTATCTCTAAACCTTCACATGTGTGAAATATGGCATCATCAATTTTCTCACTCAATTTTATCTATCAAGATGATTATTTGAGCTAAGACATTCATATGATTATTTTGATGAAATTCATTCACTTTCATAAGTATTATAAGCACTCATAAAACCCCTAATGGTATTTGTAACATGTAAATACTATAAATATAATCCATCAATTTCCTCACTAATTCAAACACTGAATAACCATGAAGGTACACTGAAGCACATTGAAGCACACTTTGTCATTGTCAATCAAACACACATGACACCTCATCAACAACCTTGGTCACCTTGGTGACATCATAGATAAACCTCCAACAATATCCCCCTTTTTCATTGATGTTAACATTGATAAAAATCTTATGCATTGACTCTTTCTCTCTCTTCAAGTACTTTTCCCCCTTTGACACAATGACAAAGGGGGCTCAACTCTTGTCTTATGGATCTAAAAAGACTTCAAGTTAAAATAATAGGAAAGGACCACCTCTGAAAGATGATACATATTCTCCCTAACATTATGAATACCTCTTATTACCTTGAGCTTCTTCAAACATGCTCCATGACTTCTTTCTTCTTTGATCATACATAGCTTATGATCTTAGGCACCCTTTTGAGCACTTTTAGACCATCTCCAACCATGAATAAAAAACATAATTACCTCCATACCTTTTTTCTCAGATTCAACTACACAGTCCTCTAATCTTAGGACCTAACCAATTACAAATCTCCCCTATTATTTATGCATGAGGATTCAATAAATTATAAAAACACCTAAATTGGTTTGATCAAGCCATCATATCAACTTGATTTATTTTACATCTATATCAGACTTATTCATATATCCATCATGACTAGAATATCTCACACATGCTTCACCTCATATTAAGCACAATTCTTCAAGCCTTTCAAACTATCTAAGTTAGTTCCCTATAATTCCATGGCATACTTATCTTGACATCTATAAAACTTTGGCACCTTCTATATGAAATCAAAAATGTGATAACACATGCTCCTCATTCTCCATATCAACCTTATATTCAGTCTTTCAACATTTGATCAATCAATTTAAGCAAAAGAAATTGACAAGATCTTATATTTAGGAATAAAAACCTTGAACATACATTGATCATTCTAGAACAAGATCAACACACATTTTTTATGCAAAAATAGTATCTTGATAACTCACCATCCTTGATCAGACACTTTAAAACCTCCATTCTCTACCTAAAAATCTTTAGAACCAACATCTTCATTCTTTACCATTTGATGAACTAGACCATACTTTAGATTTGATCAAAACTTTGAGTTTAGGATCACTATTTTATAAAAATATCTTATCATGCCCTTCCATAGTAAACCAACACATCTTCTTTTGACCTTTCTTATCCTACAACATCAACCAAAACTCAACTAGCATCCATCATGGTTCCTCTTGTTGTCAAGTATATCCTTAAAGCTAAGATAGAGACACCCTAACCACACAATGTCCTAGAATAATGTGAAACTAGGAATTGAAGATAAATCCTCATATTCATTCTCCTCCTTTGTCATTTGATATTGATAGTTCTTCTTATTAGGCTTAAGAGAAGCAACATGCTCATCCACTACAATATTCTCCTTTTCTTTTAAGAATGAATTGACAATACATGGAAACAACAAATATTCCTAACATACCCTTTCATCTAAATAAATAACCTCATCACTAGGAATTCACAACTAATGTTCTTTGCATAAGACTTATTCAATAATAGCAAGATGTTTTCTTAGATCCATACATACCTCAGAACTAGTCTCAACGGGTTCTTTGGTCTTTTCTTTGAGATTGATTTGAATTGACATTTGAATTTCTTTTTCTATCTATACAAATGAAACATTCTCTTGGCATTCATGAACCTTCTTCATATCAGATTCCTCTTTTTTTTTAATAGGTATTCCACCTTGATTTTTCAACTCAAATGAATTAATTTTCTTAGTTTTCACTTCCTTATATTTCCATACCAAGTATTGATCTTTCTTGAGCACAGTAGGATGTCCATGTACCTTATTATAACTTTAAATCTTTTTTTTACAATATCTTTCAATATGACCAACTTGATGATAATGGAAACAAATAACATCATTCATACCTTCCACTTGATGAATATTATGAATCTAAATAAACATACCATCTTGTCTCTTAGGGTCATTATGATCAATCTTGATTGTCGTAGGTCTCCATACCTAAGCTTAGTGTTTTCTGTTGCATTATAAGGAAGAATATAGCAATATGTCCATGGCATGAAAAGTATATAAGACTACATTATTCATACCTCTAGCTGACTAGATGATCTTGTTTTTATAGTTTTTTTTTCCTTATGACCAAATAGATTACATGCAAATTAGTGATCATGAAATGAAATTTCATACCTTATAGTATTTAGTTGCCTAATAGGTATTCTTATGTTTCACTTGGTTATTTCATCCTTCTTATCTTTAGCTAACCTCTCTTGTTCTTTCTTAGTCTTGTTTACCTTGACAACAAATTTCTCATGTTCATCCTTCAATGAATCTAGCTTGGTTTTCAACTGAATGTTCTCATCCTCTTTAGCTCTCATACTTGAAATTATAACCTCTAACTAAATTTTAAAAAATTATATAGTATCCTTATCCATTTTATATTCTTTAGAAATTTTATCCTTAAATCTACATGCTTGTTCTTCAATAATATCTATAGAATCAAGATTGGACTTCAAAACATCATGCTCACCTTACTTTGAACTCAACTTGGAATTTATCTCTACTAACTAAGTTTTGAGATGTCTACATTCTTCATATTTTAAACATAGATTAGTCTTTGTAATCCATAATTGATCTTCAAGATCTTGCATGGTCATATTGTCTTCTTTGACTATTTCACTTAATGTCTCAAACTTGGTTTGAAGATGACTTATCTTTTCACTATGTTTTATGAACTATTTGTTAAGCTCCTCATCCCTCATCTCATGTTCATCATCCTTAGAATTATAATTTCTCTTCCCAATCTCAATATGACTAATCTATTATTCAATACTTTTGACCATTGATCTCAACTCAAGATTTTATTTTATCAACTACTTGGCCATCTTTGTACCTTGGATCACCTTTTAAGTGGTTAAACATGCATAAAAGGTCCTGATATAATACCAATTATTAGATGTACAATCACTGAGAGGGGGCTAAATCTATGATAAAAGAAAATCCAATTCAATTTTAAACTCTTAAACATTCACCATACATCAACTTGATCAAACACCATAAACATGAAATCACATAGCTCCAAAGCATATATAAGAGCATACATCACATGAACACATCATATATGGGGGAAACCCTCTTGGGGGATAAAACCCATTGAAACCTATAAGATGGAATAAAATCCTATAAACAAGATCCAAAATTTGGACTACCACGAAATTATCAAGGAATACCTATCCCTTAGTTTAGTGAGACACCAATCTCATAAGGAGATACTTCCCCTATCTAGCTGAGCAAACACAAAAACTAGACCTTTAGTAAGTTTTACCTTGAAAGGAGTAACAAATCTCCTAAGAAACTAAGTACACACATAACTACCTAAATAGATCACCTTGAACACCTATTTATACTTTTCAATTGATGATGATCACCTTTATCTACACTTTTCACCTCCAATCTCTCAAGATGCCTCTAAGGCTAACTTGCTTAATCTACCTCTTTTAAGCTTAATATATCCAAATATGTATGTGTTAACCTTCATCACATTGATAAGATAAAAATGAATGATCTTATTTTATCTCTAATGGTCTGCACTAGCCTATACCATCTCTTTCAAAGGTTTTCTCTTCTCAATATCATATTTTCTCAACTCTCCTCTCATTAGTCTAGAAACCATCACCTTTACTTTTACTTTTTATAGAGTCTTCATGACTATTATATTCTTGGTAAGCCATAAGACTTGAATTAATCCTTAATACTTATATCGTGTTAACACAAAGCTCCATACCATCCTCATATTTTGGACATAACATCCATGGGTCACACTTATGCATCTATGCCTTTCAATTAGGCCTTAATAGCCCTTATAGGTCTCATGGGGACTTATTCACTTATTTAGCACTTCATCAAGAAAATTATGAACATAGGATCAATTTTAACTATATGGGTCAAATACATATAACCTTCATGACATATTCATGTGATTACATCCACCAAAACACTATTTTTCTAAAGCACAAATTACTCAAATATAATATTGTACACATTAACATCATGAATGAACAAATAGTTAGATTTTAAGATCCATAATTTAGACTGTACAAATACTTAGACTCTCTAAATATATTATCTAGATTTATCTTGAATTTATTTATAACTTTTATTTTTATTGCATTAATAAATTTATCTTGGATAAAATGATATAGCTCAAAAACAAAGCACTAGTTTTCCTTCACAAATTTGAATATTTAAATTCCAATAGTCACTAAGAAAATGTTAAACATTGAGCACTTTAACCTCATCTCATGATCCCATGAAAATTTAGAAAAATAAAAACCACATATATCCTCAAATTATCCTAAAATATCCCTTGAAATTCTCATTGTTGATCTTATATCAGAGCTCCCATGATTATTCCACTTGGAAGCTTTGTGTGCCTTTTGCACACCCTGTACCATTTAGTCAATTTGCTTATGTCACTTGGTAGTTCTACATGAAATCTGATCATATTTTGACTCATTAACTTAACACACACCATTTATCTCTAACTTCATGATCATATGGTCACCATTGATCTAATTTCAAAGCTTCTAATATTATGACACTTATCACCAATGCATGCCTTCTTAGCATATTAACTATTTGATTCTAATGAACTTATATCATTTAGAATACTTTCATGAAATATTAATTATTTGATCCAATACACTCCATTGGATCATTATTTAGTTATATTAAATGCTCATTATTAGATCTGTGATCTGATTAAACACTCATCGTAGATCTCTTCTTTTAAATTTGTATAAGTATAAAAACATAGTGAACTCTTGTTTGAGAGGCCAACTTTGCATATTAATAACTTTTACTATGCTCAACTTCATGACCTAAAATTTGACCCATATGATATATTAACATATGTGAGTATATCCATATATAAATATACTCTTTAAACCTTCAACATGTGTGAAATATGACATCATTAATCTACTCACTCAACTTTATCTATCAAGATGACTATTTGAGCTAAGACATTCATATGATTATTTTGATGAAATATATTCACTTCCATAAGCATTATAAGCATTCATAACATCCCATAAGGTCTCTTCAACATATCCATTCTATCAATATCATCCATAAATTGCCTCACTAATTAAAACACTCAATAACCATGCATGAACATTGAATCACACTTTGTCATTGTCAATCAAACACACATGACACCTCATCAACAACCTTGGTCACCTTAGATACATCATAGACAAACCTCTAAAAAATTATTGATAAAATAGGTAAATTTAATGTGGTTGCTGAATTTATCACTATATTTAACAATACAAATGAAGAGGAACTTGTAGAAGATAATTTTCCAAATGAGCAATTATATATTATTATAACACAATAACCTTGGTTTACTGATATAGCAAAAAATTTATCTACATGGAAGTTTCCTTTTCAATTTAACAAAAAGGAAAAGAAACATTCAGTTAAAGTTAGTTCTTGTTATAAATGGATTAATGATACATTGTTTAAACTTTGACCTGATCATGTTTTCCATAAGTGTGTAAATGAGAATAAAATGTATGACATTATTTGTGCTTGTCATGATGAACTTGGTGGAGGATACTATTTAGCTAATATAATAATACATAAGATCCTTGGATATGGTTACTTTTGGCCAACTCTTCACAAGTAGGTCAAGGCATATGTTTGGAAATGTGATCCATGTCAGAGAATGGGGAAATCTACATTATCCTCTAAGATGCCCCTCCATCCTCAAGTAGTTATGGAGCCTTTTGAAAAGTGGGGCATGGAATTTGTTGGGCCCATAGATCCACCTTATTAAGGTAAAGAATACTTTTTGGTACGTATAGATTATGTGGCCAAATGGGCTGAAGTATAAGCTCTTTCCTTTACAAGAGAAGATTTAGTAGTAGACTTCCTATATTCCAAGATCATGTAATGTTTTGGAGCACCAAGAGAGATAGTAATTGATCAAAGACTTCAGTTCATGTCCAAGATGATCCAAGAATTCATAAATATTTACCAAGTTAAATATAGAGAACCTTTTCCATAACACCATCAATCAAATGGATAGGTAGGGTTAATAATAAAGAATTAAAGAATATCCTTACCAAGATAACCAGTAGAAGTATAAAGAATTGGTAGCTAAACTTCTAAAATTTGTATGGGTACATAACACCAAATGGAATACCACTACTATTTTTTCACCATATGACTTGGTATTCAGTAAGAAACCTCTCATTTCAATTGAATTTGAGATGCAAATTTTAAAGACTGCACTAGAAGTAGGAATTGGAGAGAGAGAGAGAGAGAGAGAGAGAGAGAGAGAGAGAGAGAGAGAGAGAGAGAGAGAGAGAGAGAGAGAGAGAGAGAGAGAGAGAGAGAGTTTTATAATAAAATAAGTTGGATGAGATGAGGATAAAATATTTGTAGCAAACAAAGATCAAGAAATACTAGAGGAAATAATGGCATGATTTTCACATAAAATAAATATAGTTTAAAGAAGGAGAATAGGTACTTTTGTGTGATTCCAAGTATAAACACTTCAAATGTAAGTTGAGAACTAGATGATTAGGACCATTTCAGATAGAAAATATTTTTGATAATGGTTTAGTACAATTACTACCCATAGATGGTAAGTAGAAGACACTTCTTGTTAATAGACATTGGTTGAAGTTGTACCAAAATACTTCTAGTAAGGAATAATTCATTTGTCTGGTATAAAATAAGTTTGGCACCATGGGAGAACTCAAATCTTCCATGGTTATTGATCATTAAAGACAAGATGGTCTAAATAAAGGAAGTCAATCAACCTCTTCTCTAAATATTCAAAAATAATAAAAATATAAAAATATAAGAAAAAAATCAACAATAAAAATCCTTAAGGATGTTGTTAACAATCATGACTATAAAAACAACTTGTTAGTTGTTCATTTACTACATTATGAGCCTTGATCATGAAACTAGTAAATAGCTAGTCAAGGATTTTTTTTAAAAAAAAAAGTAAGTTTGGAAATTTAGGAATCATGATTGATTCACTTTGTTCCAAAGAAATAAAATTGATTTTATTATTTTATATACTATTCCTCATAACTAATTCATGCAATTTTCTTTGTTAGAGTAGGTGAAGAAGTGAAACAAGTATAATATCATGGTTTGTAAGGTATAATATTTATTCTTGTACTATATGTTAGTTTTTTAAGGTATGTATATGCTCAAATCATTGGCACAAAATTTCCAATAGTGTTATAATAAGAATATTCCCATCACGTTAGCAAAGGATATATTCATTGTGAATACTTAATTGCATACTATAAACATTGTCCTCTCAAGTTATACGTCACTTTATGATGACATGTCCTTATCATCATATTACATTCATGTGTATAAATCAATTGCTAAATATTTATCAACAAAATAATTATAAATGAATAAAAAAGGGTAAAGTATGTAATCATTATTATTTCATTTAGAATTATCATAATTAATTGACATGCTTGAAGGCTCAAGGTTTTGTCTGCAATAAATAACCAAAAAAGATATTATTGCTATCCATATTTTTTTCTAGTAAAGTATATTTATTTTGTAAACAAATATGTGGGTTGACTGTCTTATGAAAAATTGGAACTCAGGATGGGGTAAAAGAAATAAAATGAACCAAAGACTACAAATGATCTTTTAAGGGATGAGACAACAAATCAAGTATTTGAAATGTCCAGGTGGCTTAAATTCCTCCTAAAATTCCATGATTTTGATGAGGCACTTATCATTAATTTCATCCTCCATTTGAAAACAAACTTATCTATTGTTTTAGGTTTGCAAATTTAATTTTCTACTTAATTTTTTAGTGAGTTATCAAGAATTATAGAGGAGGGAAAAATAATTTTAGGTATATCTTCATTTAGTGACCTTATTAAAATCTTTAGTAGTGAAGGGGAACTAGTGCCAAAATATGTCCAAGATGTCAAAGATAAGATCAAAGGAATCAATAAGGATTCTTTACCTAAACCCTAAAGGTTAGTATCTTTATAGCTTATAAAATACCTAATCTATGAGGGCCAATGTAGTGTCCTAAGTTGCATAGTAATGAGGCTAATAAATTTGAGGTATGGTATGTAACAATCCCAACAATGAATTAATTTTCCCTCATTCTTATTAAGATATATTCAAGTTATGGACATGAGATACCCCAAAAATCCATCTACCATTCACCACCATGGACTAGTCCAATTGATCATCTAACACCATTTTATACAATAGTAAAATGACAAATAAGTCTAGACTACCTTTTGTGAGTGTAAAAAGATAAAAAAAACCCAAACTTATTAAGAAAATACCTCTAAATATTCATACCCTAGGGATCCACCTAGAACTTATTCTAAAGAAATTATTTTTAAATCCACTCAAAGTACATGATCCATAGTCAGAGCTACTACACTTAAACCCCTAAGTCCTCTTAATGTGATTTCACCACTTAGGACAAGCAAAAAGTTAAGTCTTAGATCTTCCACTAGCAATCCTAAGTAATCTCCCCAAATTGAACCTATAAAGGAACCTATCCAAATTATCGAGGATGAATCATTAGCTGACCTTGTCTCAACCTATGCTTCAAATAACCTCAAAAGTATAAATTATTTCTTTCCCTCAAAAGAGGAGGAAACTATTATTGGCTATTGATAGTGATGAAATATAGTTGTAAAAACCCTAGATAGTCAAAGATAGGAAACTACTACCATTTTTAGTGAGTCACAAGATAGAGAATAAATATAAACCCCTCTTCCACAAGATGATTTTATAGAAACTATTAATGAATATGTTCCTACTCCCTACACACATAAATCAATAGAAAAATAAAGGCCCCAATGACTGAGGAAAAATATCAAACTTCTAAAGAAGCAAATGATGTGGAATCTCTAGATAGGGCTAACCCCTTTGATGTACCACTTTAGATCACTACTACACCTAAAATTTTTGGGGGAAAAGGGAGAGATAATATTGAAATTAAACTATCCTAAGGGATGTGAGAAACCAAATAATTTGATGACTTCCAACCAACTACATGTTACACATGAGAACAAAGGACTAACTAAACATACACTTTTCCAATCTGCATCTTCTCACATCAATGTTACATAATTAGGTTATGGATGAATGTTTAAGCTAGGAGGAATTAAAAAGAGGCCTTGAATGTCACTATTTAACATAATAACTCACTCAACCTTGACACTTATTGGAACACTTCACATGCCCTAAAAAAAGAAGCTTTCCAACCTAAAATAAGTGAGAGAATGAAACAACAATATTAAAGAAATAATAAGTTGTCACTAAAAAAATTAAATCATACAAGTAAACACACTATAAATAATTATGAAATAGGTAAAAACCATTATTATTATTTATCATATGGTATGGAAAATGATTAGTTAATTTACATACTCAGGTGGAGCATAAAGTACAATTGCCAAAATGGCTAGTTCTTATAGAACTTGAGAGAGACAGAGAAGAGAGAAGTCAAAATGTCACAAGTAAAATTTTAAAGATGAGAAAAGGAGTTAAATGAGAAAGGGAAGATAATTTTGAATGAAAAAATCAAGTTCAAGAAGCACAAGCGTCCATCCAAGTCATGCAAATCATGAAAAGTGGCATGAAATTCCCTATTTTAGATTAAAAAACTACCTTAATCATTCACTTATATTAAAACATCCAAAAAATAATTAGGGATAGGTCTGATTATTTTAGTGAAGGGTAATGATTTAAATCATTCCTCTCCATGCATTGGTTGTATTCCTAGTGATTTGGAAGATTCTTAAAATGAGATTTCACCATCTATAGTTTAAGAAACTCCTCTTTCCCACACCTTGCACACTTGGACTCAAATTTGTATTTATTTTCCCATGAAATTAAATAAAATGTAGTGGATGACATTTTTTATAACCCTCCATGGACTTGTAATAGTTATGCACAACTTAAAATTATCTTACTTGAAGTTTTCCACCCTTCTCACTAGCTTGGTCACTATGCCAATTTTTACTGGTTGAGATGATGCTATTATTTGAACATTTAAGAATTTTAATGAAGCAATAAATTACCATATTGAGTTATTAATAGTATTTATCTTCCTCCAAAACTTGATTTTATCTATTGAAACCTCCTATAATCTACAAAAAACACAAATTTAAAAGTACCCTATTTTGTACTTTGTATGTATAATTTTATACAAATCAAAAGGGTGGGGAGTATCTTGAGAGATTATTATACAACATAACATCATAAAACTATTCAAAATATTCTATTTTGATTTATATACATCCTCATTGTCTTAAACTAGTCACTAACAAGGGTTTTGGAGGTTTTAGGCATAGTTTACCCTCTTAGGCTTTGTTCATAAAAACTCAACATTAAACTTGCATACAAATTCCACAAGAATGATATTTAGGAACCATGATACCACATATAAACCTCTTGGATATCCATGAAAGGTTATAAATGAGATATGAGCATTCAAATTCTACCTATCAAGTTCTTTCCTTTCATCTACATAGGCCTAATGTTACGTTTGAGCCAAAAATGGATTCCCATGTAACTTATATACCTTAAAAAAATTTATCACCTTTATATTGAATCCATAAACATCATATAATTATTTATAAATCTCACTTATTTCTATAATTGAAAGTGACCTCTTGTTTGGACTCTAGGCATAACCATGCCTCATGAGCTTGTCTACACTTTTAAGGATCTAGACCTTTCTATTGGTATTCCTCCATATGTGATTGGTTATTAATGATTTATTGTGTGTAATATAACTTTCCACACCTCATTACAGGGTTATATTATATTTTATTCTATCCATTTATCTCCACTTGATAAGACTGTAGGGTTTATGCATGGGGGAAATGCCCTCTATTTGAGACATAATAGAGGGAAATTCCCCTATTTATCTATGAAAAATAAATATTGGAGTCTCAAAAAGTTTTTAAGAAGTTATAAATAAAAAATAATATTATTATTATGTCATTTTACCTTGTAATACTTGGAGAAACCAAAATAGACTTTTGTGAAGACAGACTGTGCAGGGTTTAAAAGGCTGACTGTGCATTGCTTGGTTTTAACTCTTTCTTGTGCATGTTTTTCATTTGATATATAAATTTCAAGGTATAAAAATAATTTTTATATGTTATAAAATTTATTATAATTCCAACTTATTTCATACCCTTGATACTCCTTACTCAGTCAAAATTGATTTTCAACTCTTGACTATTTTTCCTGCTTTAAACTCAAAAGTGGTTCCTATAGGTGCATGATTGATCAGTTGGACCTTGATATTAGTTATTAAATACCCTATTTGAATATTTTAGGTAAATTATAAATCATTTAAACTTTTTTATCATGTTTAGATAATTCCAACACTAATAATCATCTCCCTTTATGTTCACTGCCTTTCTCAGTTAACACAGTCAACTGTGTTGGGAAATGTAAAAACCTATAGGTGGAGATTTTTGTCTTGAAAGGTTACACATAATTATCTAGTGTAATGAAAAATTTTAAAACATCTAAAATATATCAAACTTAGTTATTCCATCTCAAAACTCCATCATGGACTATGTGCTCTTACAATAAGCTATAGGTGTGCATTTTATGGGGAAAAGGATACCTATAGGTGCTAATGAGACTCAAATCATTGCATATAAACTCATCTTGATGATAATTTATGTCAAAAATTTTAGTTTAAACTATTTTTAACACTCCACCATGGTGACATAGTCTAGGTTTTCTTCTTTGGTTTAAGGGTCTATTTGGAGCTCTTTCATGTAGATTTTATTGCCTAAATTTAGTGCTTAAGAAGGCATCTCTGAGGCTTATAACAACCAAAATCCATCAATCCTCTACCCTAATTTTTTTTTAAAGTTATTTTATTATGTATGGGATACAAGTCATACCCATTTATATGCTTCAAATCCTTTGGCATCCCTATTACTAGCTATCAACAAAACACCAAAACACTTTATTTTATGCTTTTAGGGATTTGATTCCTAAATATGTCATATTATGCTTTGAAAGTAGTCTTAACTATAATTTTCCCATTTAAAAATTCAATTAGGAATATTATGGTCAATTTCATCTACCAATATTCCATGGAAAGATTTTTTCATGCTCTAACCTCGCATACAAGGACTTACATACCTCTGCTAGTACCACATGTAGGTGGTTATTGTTAATACATGTAAAAAATGAAAAAATGTAGGTAGTGAGCATCAAATTTGATATCAATAGGTCCTAGGATTTTATCAATGCCTTAACATTAAATCCTCAAATTTAAAAGGGATTGATATGACCATTAGGGCTCTCATGCTTATCATGATGTCATCATGAGAGGCTATAAGTGCATGGTGAGTTGTATACAGGTAGTGAGCATGAGATAATCCATGTATTAAAATAATCTACCTAAAATATTCAATTAACATCCCATAGATGGTTTTTTAATGAAATTATATGATGATTCAAACTCAAAACAATCTCTTATACTTCCTTTTTAGCATTGAGAACATTCCATGAAAGCACC
This sequence comes from Torreya grandis, assembly GCA_037957365.1. NCBI lineage: Eukaryota > Viridiplantae > Streptophyta > Pinopsida > Cupressales > Taxaceae > Torreya > Torreya grandis. The sequence goes on along the minus strand of JARHVA010004700.1, from coordinate 326,698 downwards.
TATAGGTGCATTTTCCTATCATATGACTATATAGGTGAATGTATAGACTATCAAAATCATCTTATAAAAAGTGAAAATATTCCTTTATTACTCATATATTCAGAATGTGTTAAACAATTAATTACCTATAAAATAACTCCATAGATGTGTCTCAGAGCTTTGCATACTTCCTTTGGTTGACTGTTGTGACAATTATGGTTGAAAACTAACTGTATGATAGTTATGGTTGTAAGCACATGGAATGTTTCCTTGGAGGATTAAATTTAAAGTCTAACATATTTATAATACATTTAAAACATGTTAATGGACTCATATCCACCCTCTAAAACCATTATCAAAGCATGAAACTCTGAAAATGGAGGAAATATGCATGTCATTCAGAATTGTGTATCCTCTTGTAACATGAGATGATTTACATATACAAACACCTTGAATAAATAAAAAATCATAGGTAAAATTATAAAGTAAACCAACATCATTTTTAATTAACCTCAACAATTGGTTTATACAGACTTGTCCAAAATAGAGTAAAACTTATAGGGTGTATAAATTGACAAGCAAAAAAACACAATCAAATTATAAAGGATGATTCATAAATCATGGTTAACCAATATTAAAAATATTTTTATTTAAATCTATATATCTAAGTTTAATATAACCTCCCAAAATCATTTGACTTGAAACCTCTTCTATTGACTGTAATAATCATTACCCTATTGATCACTTTGGCTTGTCTAGAAGGGAAAAAAAGGAGTAGAATTATCTTGGGCCATTTTTTATCACTTTAAAATAATTTAAAGAACTAATATTTGTGTGAGGAAGATGAACATACATTCCATGACCTTATCCCATGATTCATCTTCTCCCATGGGCCATACAATTGCCAAACTCCCTTTTTTTAGTTAGTTTTTTGAATTTCAATTAGATAACCTAGAATATTGTGATTGAATTGACATTTATAATATTTAATCTGACCTCTTGGATTATTTAAGGGAAAATGAAACACTTGGACACCTTGGTAACTATGACACTTGCATTTATGATCCCTAAAAGCCCACTAAATGACCCAAAATGACAAATATACTTATAAGACCATGACTAAGGCTAAAAAGACATTAAATAACATAAAATGGATTATAAAGTATCCTATGACAAAGAATTAGACCCATAAAACATATAAAACTCAAGTTTTTACCTATAAGGGTCCTAATTTGACATGTAGGGTTAAATTTGGTCAACAAATTGGTGACTCATAGGGGTAGTATGCTTGTTATACTACCTAAACCAATTACCTTATTAGTCCATGAGGCTTAGGGAGTCATTCTAAGTCTAAGAAAAAATAAGAGGAATTTGACCACAAGATTTGATCAAGACAAGACAAATTGACTACCTCAACCATACAAAGAAAAGGAGACACACAAAACAAAGAAAATAAACTAACAAGACACACACACATGTGCTCAAGGCACTTAGTGGAATTAGAAAACAAAATATTATTGAAAACTATAAACTAGGCATACCACCTTTCTAGGATCAAAAGTAAATTTTCTTGAATCTTCTTCTTCATGAGATGATTCATAGTGCCAAGCATGTCTCTCCTTAAATTGGATGGTTTGTAGATTAGACCTATTCCTTAGCACTTCACTTGATCTAATCTCAAATAAATCATCATTAAATAGGTATATAATGTATATATATTCCTCTTGAAAATGGACACATACCTCATACTATTTCTCACTCTTCATCTCATGGTCAACTTGCATCTTCTTTGTAGGCATGGCTTCAAGAGGATTGGTTTCTTGTTCCTTATAAGATTGAGGCCAATAAGATCTTGTTCAATCCTTAAAGAGATGATGTGTTTCTCCTAAATATTTGAGAGTATTATATCCCATATTTATGATTTCAAACATGTCATCATGAGATGCATATGCTTCTTGGATGGATAGATTTTAAAAGTTACCTTTTCTTTGCATACTCACTTGAGTGCCAAGGTTACCTTATCCATCTTTAACTAGATCATAACCTCCTTAAATATGATTATAGCCCACTAAAATGATTATAAATATGTCTTTCCAATGCTTATTAAGAGCTTTTTCTTTCCCATCTATGATATTTTGCATAGTTATGGAAGAACTAATGATCATTTCTCCCTCTTTGGCAAAAGGAAAACATTCTTCCATATCAACCCAATCTAAAGATTCAACACAAGAAAACACCTCTTATTTATAATTTAAAACCTCTTGAGATCTATCAAGTTTCATCTAAACATATGAAATAGGACTTTGGTTCTCAAGGTCTGAAATATCCTCAATCTCCTTCTTTGAGATTCCAAGACTAAGCATTTTGAAGTCATGTGACTTAGTCCAATGAGGATGTCAAGGAGCTAGGATTTCTTCAAGAAAGAGGTATGAGATTTTATCAACCAATTTCTCCTCTTTTGTTTCCCATACCATATTTTTATCAAGTTAAAGGGTGATTGGGTGAGGATAATATGAATGATTTGGTGGAGGTGGCACATAGAACTCAAAATTAGATTGAGAATGAAATGTAGGGGATTTTTTTTAAAGCTCTTAAGGGGAGGTAGACCTTTGGATAAAATATCTTGGTTTTATTCCTTCCATTTGATAATGAATTCATTTACATCTGATTTATCTTGAGTAATATCTTGAGGAAGGGTAGATGGGGTGTGTTTATGCATATGATCTTCTTTTGGGTTTAAACATTCCATCACACCTTGACTTAGCAATTTCAACTTTGACTATAACTCTTCAATTTACTTGGATAGGTTCTCTTAGGATATTATTTATTTAATTTTATAGTCATAATCATGAAGATTATGGGTACAAGAGTTATGACATGGAAGATAAGAAGTATCTTGAGCAAGGGTGGGAGGAGCTTGCATAGAATCAAGTTTTTTTTCAACTTCACACTCTTTATCTAGGCTTTCTCCTCTTTATTTACACATGATTCCATTATATTATTCCAAATTATGATGCTAGAATTAAGAGTTTCTTATTTTGGTAGTAATTCAATTTTATGAATGGATGAAGTGTTCATAAAACTTGGAATCTCCTTGGGCTTAGATTCTCCAATTTGTCTCCAATTTGGGATTTCATATCTAGAGGTCACTTCTTGAGATGGGGACATGATAGGAGAGGGAAACTAGAGATTAAATTACAATTCATTTTCTAATAATAGGTAATGATTCATTTTTATATTATCCAACTCAATCTATCTATTAAGATTTGCTTCAAAAATAAGGTTTCTCTTTTCAACTCTGTCTTCCAACTGATTGGGAAAAGAATGACTTTGATAAGCTTGGTTTGGTTCATGAGAGGGAATCATGTAGGACTGATATAAATATTGGGGAAGTTGATACTATGTCTAATATTTTTGGTTAGGTTGTTTCTCATGAATATTTAGCCTATCTTCTAAGGATGAAATTAGGCCACTCAATCTAGCATCTCAATTGTGAACCTTTGCCAATTAGCTCTCTCAATAGGTCCCCACTCTCTTTTGACCAGATATAATGAATCTCTCACCTTATTAATAAGATTAATAGGAACATCTATACCATATCCCATTTGTGTGTCAAGATCCAACATATACTTCTCATAGCCCAAAAGTGTTTGTTTGAAAGTGGAAATGGATTGATTAGAGAAGTGACTAGGTTGACTAGGAGAAAGATATGGAGAATGATAATTATAGGGATGATACACTTCATGTATGGGATGATACACTTTATGTTGGAGCTATTAAGGATCATGATAGGGATGATAGGGGATGCCATAGGATTGATATACCTCACCAACTTGTGTAAAACAAAACTCAACACCAAAGTTAGACATAGAACTTCATTGAAAGCAAGAAAAAATATATATATTACCAACAATATTTAAAAGGAAACCTAGGCTATTTAACTAGATGATGTAACTTTAGAGTCACCATTTACGCTTGAATAGATGCCTCTAAAGGCTGATTATTGAAAGACAACACCAAAAATATTTCAACCTCTTGGACTAAAAGTACCATTAGGTGTGCCAATAACTATTGTAACTTGGATTTGCACACTTTGGGGAGATGTCTCAGATTTTCTCATCCAAGTGGCATAATTAAAACAACTATAAACTTTTGGGTAGCCTAAAGATGTAGTGAATCTCTATATAGGGATAGATCCCTTGATGTACTTCTTTGGATCACTACTACACCTAAAATTTGTGGGGGAAAAGGGAGAGATAAAATTGAAATCAAACTATCCTAATGGAGGTGATACACCAAATAATTTTATGACTTCCAACTAGTTACATGTTACACATGAGAAAAAAGGACTAGCCAAACATACACTTTTCCAATATACATCTTCTCACATCAATGTTACATTATGAGGCTATGGATGATTGTTTAGGCTAGGAGGACTAGACAAGAGGCCTTGATTGACACTAGTGAATATACTAACTCACTCAACCTTCAAACTTCCTATAAAAATTCACATTCTTTGCAATAAGAATCTTTCTAATTGCAAATAGGTGAGAGAATGAAACAACAATCCTAAGGAAAAACTAAGTCATCACTAAGAAAAAATCAATCATCCAAGTAAACACACTATGAACCATTATGGAAGAGGTGAAAATAAATATTATTATATATCAAATGGTATGAAAATGAGAAGGGCTTCACCATACTCAGGTGGATCATAAGTTATAATGGCCAAAATGGCTAGTTCTTATAGAACTTAAGATAGAGAGAGGAGAAAAAAGAAGTAAAAAGGTCATAATGACACTTGTAAAGATTATTAAAGGAGTTAAATGAGCATGGGAAGAGAATTTGTAATGAAAAATTAAAGGTTAGGAAGCACAAGTGTCCATCCAAGTCATGAAACTCATTAAATGTGGCATGAAATTCTTTGTTTTGGCTCAAAAAATGCCTTCTTTATTCACCTTTATTCCAATGTCCAAAAATTAATTATGGATAGGTCTGATGACATGAATTAAGTGTAAGAATTTTTTAAATTAATTTTCATGAAATGGTTGCAGTCTTGGTCATCTAGAAACTTTCTAAAATGAGTTGTCATCATTTGTAGTTAAAAAAACTCTTCTTTCCCACACCTTTCACACTTGGCCTCAAATTTGGATTTAGTTTCCAATTAAAATATGTAAAATTTATTGGATTAAAATTTTAAATACCATCCATGGGCTTAGAGTCATTATTAACACCTTAAAATTAGCTTACTTGAAGTTTTCCACCCTTCTCACTAGCTTGGTCACTATGCTAGTTTTGACTAACTGATATGATAACTATTATTTTAACACTTAGGAGTTTTTATAAATTATTAAATTAGCATATTTATCTATTTAAAATTATTTATCTTCCTCACAAACTTGATTGAATCTATTGAAACCTACTAAAATCTAAAAAATAATCAAAAGTACCCTATTTTGTACCATGTTCATAAAATTGTGTACAAATAAAAAGGGTGAGGAGTATCGTGATAAATTATTATACAACCTATAATCATCATACTATGAAAATTAGTCCATTTTTATGCATCTCTAGCCTCATTTTATCAAAATGGTAACTAATAAGGGTTTTGGAGGGTTTAGTCCTCTTTTACCCTCTTAGTTTTTGTTCATTAAAAAATGACTTTAAATTATATAAAAATTACACAATAATCATATTTATGACCCTTGATAATAAACATAAACATATTAGATCTCCATGTAAGGTGCCAAGGGAGATATGAGCATTCAAATATGACCTTTCAAGCTTTTTCCTTTCATCTACATAGGCCTAATGTTGCCTTTGGGACAAAAATGGATTCCCTTGTAACTTATATACATTCCAAAAGTTTTATAACCTCTTTAGTTACCCCAAAAACATGATCGAATTATTTTTAAATCTCTCTTGGATCTAAAAGTGAAAGTGACCTTTTGTTTCAACTCTCAGCATAACCATGCATCATGAGCCTATCTGCACTTTTGAGGGTATAGAAATTTATATTATTATTACTCCATATATTCTTGGTTATTAATTTTTTATTGAGTTTAATATAACTCCCCATACCTCAATCCAATGTTTTCTTATATATTGGTCTATCCCTTTCTCTCCACTTGATAAAACTATAAGGTTTATGCATGGATGAAGTGCCCTCTATCTGATACAAAATAGAGGGCACTTCCCCTATTTATCTAGGAGTAAAGATATTTTAGTATTATACACAAGATTTTAGTACCTTCTACATCTTAAATTGGCTTTTGATCATTTCATTTGACCTTGTAATACTTGCAAAAACCAAAGCAATCTTTTGTGAAGACAAATTGTGTAGGGTTTAGAAGGCTGACTATGCATTGTTTGGTTTAAACTCTTTCTTGTACATGAATTTAATTAGAGAGATAAATTTCAAAGTATAAAAATAATTTTTGATACTTTTTAATCTTGTTTATCATTCTAGTTTACTACATACCTTGATACTCCTTACTCAATCAAAATTGAGTTTCAACTCTTGACTGCATTTCCTACTTTGAACTTAGTTGGAACTTGATATTAGTGCATAAATACCTTATTTTAATATTTGAGGTCAATTATCACTTATTTTAAACTTTTTATCATGTTTTTACAATGCCAATACTAAAAATCATCCCCCTTTATACTCACTACCTTTTCTCAGTCAACTGTGTTAGGAAAGGTGAAAACCTATAGCTGGAGATTCTTGTCTTGAAAGGTTACACATCATTATCCAATCTCATGAAAAAATTGAAAACATCTCACATCTTTCCACCTTATTTATTCTATCTCAAAACTCCATCATGGACTATGTGCTCTTACAGTCTACTGTAAGTGTGCATTTTGTGGTGAAAAGGATACCTATAGGTGCTAATGAGACTCAAATCATTGCATCTCAACTCCTCTTGATGATCCTTTAGGTAAAAAATTATCCTTTAAATTATATTAAACACTCCACCATGGTGACATTTTCTAGGTTTACAACTTTGGTTGAAGGTCCTATTTGGAGCTCTTTCTTAAGATTTCACTACCTATGTTTAGTGCTTAAAAAGGCATCTTTGAGGCTTCTAACAACCAAACTCGATCAACCATCTACCCTCAAAACTTTTCAAAGTTATTATCTTATGTAGGGTATAAAAGGTATACCTATATATATGGTTTAAATAATTTATCATCCCTATTACCAGCTATCAATAAAATACCAAAGCATTATGTTTTATGCTTTTAGGTATTTGATCCCTGAATCAATCATCTTATGCTTTGAAATTAGTATACACTATTATTTTCCTATTTAACAATTTAATGACATATTTTATGGTCAATTTCATCTACCAAGATTCCAAGGAAAGACTTTTTCATTCTCTAACCTCCCATATAAGGACTTCATAGCTTTGCTAGTACCATCTATAGGTGGTTATTCTTAATACAAGTAGAGAATGCAAAACTATAGGTAGTGAGCATCACATTTGATCTCAATAGGTCCTAGGATTATCTCAATGCCTTAAAATTAACTCCTAACATGTTAAATGGATTGATATAACCATTAGGGCTCTCATTGTTATCATGACCTTATCATGAGAGGCTATAGGTGCATGCTGAGCTACATACAGGCAGTGAGCATGAGATAATCCATGTATTGAAAGAATATACCTAAAATAGTTAATTAATATCCAATTAATCATGTTGAAATTAAACTTTAGGATGCTTAAAACTCAAAAAAATCTCTTACACTTCCTTTTAAATTTTTATAACCTTCCATGAAATCACTTGTAGGTTTATTTTCCTATGATGTGACTATATGGGTGAATGTATAGAATGCCATAATCATATCCTAATAAGTGAAAATATTCCTTTATTACTCATACCATTATAATGTGTCTAATTTTAATGATCTCTAACATAACTCCATATATGTGTCTTAGAGCTTTGTACACTTCCCCTCATTAATTGATATGATGTTTATGGCTACAAACTAATTGTATGATAGTTATGGTTACAAACTCATATAATTTTACATTGGAGGATGAAATTTAAAGGCTATTGAATTTAGAGGAAATTTAAAACATGGTAATGGACTCATATCCACCCATTAAAACCATTATCAAAGCATGAAACTTTGAAAATGGTGGAAACATGTATCTTATTCAGAATGGTGTATCCTCTTCCAACGTGAGATGATTTACATATCCAAACACATTGAATAAATAAAAAAATAATAGGAATCATTAGATAAGGAAGAAAAAATCATCTATAATCAAACTTAGTAATTTTTTTGTATGGACTTGTCCAAAATGGAGTAAAACCTATAGGGTGCATAGATTGATAAAGATAAAAACATAGTCAAATTGTAAGGGATGGTTCATAAATTATGGTTAACCTACAAAAATTAAAAATATTATTATGTAAATGTGTCTCTATTATTTTAATATCACCTACAAAAATAATTTGACTTGGAACCTCCTATATTGACCATACCAAACATGAATTTATTGATCACTTCTATATGTCTATAAAGGCAAAAATGGAGTAAAATGGTTTTGGGAATTTTTTATAACTTAAAAATAACTTATATATATAATATTATTGTAATTAATATGAAAATATGTTCCATTACTTTCTCCCATGTGTCACCTTCTCTCATGGGTTGTACAAGTGCCAAACTCCCCTTTTTCAGTTAGTTTCTTGAATTTTAGTTAGATAACCTAAAATATTCTAAATGAAATAAATTTATTTATGGGTAATCTGATATCTCTAACACTTTAATGGAAAATAGGACACAGATAACTTAAGAACAATGTTACTTGCATCTATGACCCCTAAAATCCCACTAAATAACCCAAATGACAAATAAACTTATTAGACCATGACTAAGGTTGAAAAGGCATTAAATAACATTAAATGGATGATAAAATACCATATGAAAAATTATTATACCTATATAACATATAAAAATTAAAAATTTTACTTATAGCGGTCTTAATTTGACTTGCAAGGTGAAATTTGGTCAATAGGAAAGAAAAACAATAATTGTAGGAGGAGTTGGCATAGGCACAATAGAAAAAAGAAGAAGATAAACAAACCATTAAATTCAACTATCAACTTGGTGAAAATTTTTAGATTATAGGATCCCTTCTTCCTCATACAATTTATTTTTTCATAAGTAGTTCTTTAGATGGAAACTATTGTAGATTTCTTGTGGTTTACCCCATGAAATTAATACAAGTAATGAATTCATGAGAGTTTTTCAAAATAGTGCCCTTGATAGGAAATATTTATTATGTGAGTTATATTTGTGTGATATCATTTTGGGGAATACAAATAATTTCTTTGTGAGTATTTTTGTGGGATAATTATAGTTGAGGGCTCTTCTCTCTAAATGTAGGAATCATATTACCTGGCATGACATATATGATGATCATATAAACATTGAATGGGATGTTGGTCTATGCATTAGACCTAGTTTAGTGATTCACACCAAATATTGGAGAAATTACAAATTTTCTATCAATATCCTAGGATCTATGACCATTATCTCTATACTTTTCAAGATGGTCTGATTAATTTTGAATTGTTTATTCAACACTTCTTTGACCAAGTGGTGATTTCTTGTAGATAACATTGGCATATGTTACCAGTCACCTTAAGATAGATATTTTTTTGTATCCTACCACTATCCAACTGACTCTTATAAGGGCTATGGCTCTCGATGGGAATCCCCATAATGGATAGATAGGGGCCCTCTCCCTGTTTAGTTGTCATTTGAACCCCCTATATCCCTCTCTAATTGAACTAGTCTGGGTAAACCCTATTCTATTCAGGATGAAATCCAAATTCAATCCCCCCTATCCTATCCCCCTATCTCTAGATCCCCTCTAAATTGAAGGGGGGGGAGGGCTAGGGGCGAATCCACTCTCTATCTATCATAGTGAATCTATACTATGCCCCTCCCCCCCAAGATAGAGTTTTTTTGGCCCCCCCTCTATATGGATGGGGAGTTGATTCTCTAGAGGGGCGAGGGAAGTTTAATGGGCTCTACTCTATATATTGGGGGTGGTCCCCTCTCTCTATAGATTCTAGTTCCATATAGATATAAGGTCATCATTCAGAGAATCACTAATTTTATTTAAGGGGATGGACAAAAACCATGGATAGGGATGAGATCAGACCTCTCTTATTACTCTCCCCTATGTCTCCATGGAAAAATACAAGACCTCAATCTGATAATTAATTTTCTATTTGGATCCATTTTGTATATATATATATATATATATGATTTATTCCTCACTATCAAAATATATTTCAAGATTTGTATTCCATCTATGATCTGAGTCTCAAGCTGTAGTCGAGGGTTCCTAATTATGAGGATAGAGAGAGTTAGTTTACAATGGGACTTACAAAAGGTAAGGTGTGGGGGAGATGATGAGTCCACATTATGACTCATTATTTATACAATATTCCTTTTTTCATATCTTTCAACATGTCATTTGATTGAGCATTTCATGTAGTCTTTGGGTTTAGAACTAACCTAAGGTAAAAATTAGATGATTTTATCTCTACAAGCTCATGTGAGTATAAGTTAGGTTTTTTTGCATGATGTTCTAGCCATTTTCATGTTTAGTCTTCACATTTTGATATGTAAATTCATATTAACTTATAATAAGAGTTTTGATAAGATCATATGAAGATAACGATGTTACAATACATAAGCCTGACCATTTGAAGCATAACTACAGGTTTTATTTGCCAGCTATGAATTATGTCAATCAACTATGGATTCTATCAACCAATTATGGATTCTACTAGTTAGCTATAGATTCTACCATTTTATTATGGATTAAAATAATAGTCAACTATAAATTACCATAGTTATGCTACATATTATCATAGTTCACTCCAAATGTTGTCATAGAATGTTATAAAGTATTAAAGAAGATTTTTTACCTTCTCTATGATGATTAGAAGACTTCATTTGATACTTATTTTTTCTATACATGTTGTATTCATGACCCTCTTAGGCTTGTTTTCATTTATTCAAAGTCATCTATAGCCTTTTGGACTTGATCTTAGCTAGTTTAGGACCATCTTTTCATGGCCAATCCATCCCCCTAGGTCCTGTCTACTCAAGACAATAGCACCACACTAGGACTATAGCACCAATGCCACTCTTGTCTACTTTTATAACTATTATCCAAGCTCATTTTTTCCCCTAATGGTCAATTCATTCTAGTTTCCCATCCTTATCCTTGTTGGCTTAATGTGAGAAAATTCAATCCATGACCAATAGAATCCTATAAAATCCCATTCAAAGATCATTTATAAAGGGTTAGAAAATATCACAAAGCAAGCAAGAATACAAGAAATACTACTCAAACACATTTCCCTATTATTTTCATATAACCATCTAGTACTATTTATAGATAATTCAAATCCTTACACCAGTCCCTAGTCATCTCAAGAACACCTATTTTAACATTTCCTTGCATTCTTATATCACAATTACACCAAGAACTTTTAAAGGGAGAACTACATATGACTTGATCCATCTTCAGAGTATTGGTATGTAGGCAACATTCCCACACAATGGGTGTAGATCCATGTCTAGTGAATATTACACACACTAACCCCTCCTCTTTTTCAAAATTGATCAAAGTAAAATGGAAGATAGGGTTTTGAAGATAAAATATACTATATAAGGAGCTCTATAGACTTATAGCTATTAAAAATTTAGAGAAAGGGTCACAAAAACCTTTTAAAAAAAACCCAAAAAGCTTTGATCCTCAAGACATTAGTGGTAGAGGTGGACTATAGCACTAGTACCACTCTTGTCTAATAAAAAAATGAAGCTCAGATCTTAGTTTGTGATAATTACCTAGTCCTATACAATCAATATTATTTGTTATCTTAGTCAAATAAACAAAGCTTAATCTAAGTCTTATTTCTCCCTCTTATTTCTATTTTTATAAAATATCTAATTTCTAATAAATTTAAAAAATTAATAGGTTTTTTACCACATTATTTATTGATTTATCAATCTAGACACTTTAACTAAATTAGGAATAAAACCCAAATATTCCCAAAATTATTAAATCACATGTATATATTGCCTATTTATGTATGTTATTCTATTTATGTAAGTTTTCATTTTAGGTTGCAACTTTAAATTTAGAAGATATGGATATATTATATGTATAGATTTGGTAGTTAGATATAACTAAACATAGCTATTGTAATCTCATGTGGATCTTTTTGATTCTATGTAGATCTTATTTCAACATTTTCTCTATTTTGGATATATCTCCTAATATATCTAAAATATCTGCTTGTTCTAAGTCAGTTAAATTGTTACCTAGATTCTAGGATAGTTAGTTTCTTTTGCATAGAATAAAAGGATAGATCCATGCTAGATCTGGAGACATATAGATATACATAGATATTGTAATTTTGGTTATTTTTAATACAATAAGACTCATAATAGTTTACTCTTTCAATCCATGTATTGAGATAGCATTTTAAGATTGAGTTGATTTAAACTTAAATCCAAGGTTGAGTAAGGGCCCACTCTCCAAGGAGACATGAGACTTTATTTTGGTATTTTTAAAGTTTATTTCTTATTTATTTTAATTCAAATTGATATATCTTTTTTGTGTGATTAGATTTATAACATAAAAGATCAAATAAATATCAATGTGTTTACTTTTAGATTTACATAAGCATTTACCATTCCTTTAATTCCTTTAACTTTAATTTTACAAGTGTGGATTTGAGATTTGGTTTTAGTGAGTTTACTTTGCAACATTGTGTGATTACTTTTAGATTATTCAATTCAACATAATTTGGTTTGTTTACATTTCCTAAAAGAGTGTTTCTTTTTAGAATTAGTTTAGATTCTTTGGAATAGACATTAGGTTATTACAACTTTAGAAAAAACCCAAAACAATACTATTAGCTGAAACCAATAAGTGCATTATTATAGATAGCCTTAGACACTAGTGCTAGTAAGAATTGACACCAATATAATTTGGTTAAATAAAGGCATAACAATGACACCCATCATCATTAGTGTATATACCAATTTTAATAAATGATATTGGATAAAATAATAATGGATATTTGAAAATCCTGGCCACCCCAAGGTTATTTCATGTGAAATTATATTTCAAATAAGAAGTTTCATTAACATTATGAGGTTTGATTTCACTATTATCATCAAGAAAGGTAAAGGTCCCATCTCATAGTATAAAACATGGAAGACTCCATTATAATATTTTTTGAGGTAATATATCATTGTTATAAATGGTTTGAAGGTTTTTTGGTTTGCCATCATCAAAACTAGTAAGAGTGACATGTGTGAGATACATGTTGACAAATCTAGGAATAAGAGGTTTATTAATGCAAGGAATACATGGGATGTGATATTGATACTTACTATTAGTTATTTTAATATCCCATAGGTTTGGATAGATTAAATTCTTATAAGTATTACCATCATGGTTTAAATTTATACATTGGTTACTTGAGTAGGTGACATATCTCATTCGATGACTCCAAGGATAGCCTAAAAGGAGATTATAGGATAGTGGAAGATATAAGAATATAATATTGGTGTGTACTATTTTGAGTCCAATATTTTTAGTGATAAAAATGTAATAAATAAGGTTTTGGTTAGTGTTTTCAAATCCTCAACATGTAAGTCTAGTTTTTTAAGGTAATATGTTAGCTCTTTCATTTATTGGATCCACCAACAAGATGAAACATTTATTATAGAACCTTATTACAATAGGTATTTCCTTACTAAGTAAACTTTGATAAATATTCTAATAAAGAGAGGTGGTTCATTGGTTTAAAAAATTAATTCATCATGGAGCATATCATCCTTGATAAACTCTAGGGAATGTTTATTAGAAGGGAAAGAACGATATATGGATTAAATAGTATGGATTTCCATGGGTGTGGTGTATTTATAAGGTTTATTATATTGTTTAGGTTAGCTATATGGTATTATTTTGTGCCTAGCAATTTTTTCATGAGAAATTTATGATGATATGGTGATGTCCTCATGACTTCCATTAAAGGAATCATGCATGCCATGGAGTTAAGCTCATATAAGATTTTTCATTTTGTTTTTAGATAATAACCATAATGATAATTATTTTTATTTATAATAAATTATTATAAGGATTAGGGGTGGTAGGTTTAAACTCTATTGGTGGATTAAGCTCATCACTAGTCTATAAATCAACAGAAAAATTAGTATTGGTAGTAGTAGTATCTTTAAGAAGTATTTTCTCAAGGGAAGTCTTCTTAGGTTTGGTAATGTGATATCTATGAGGATTATTACAATTGTATTTAACCTTTGACACATTCACATATTGATAATTATTATAATAATGATCATATTTTTCATCAATAGTACGCAATAACACATTATATTTCTTTGTATTGTGTGTAGATGTTCAAAGGATTATGTAAAATTTATAATTTTTAGATTTATCTTGATTGGATTTATTATTATATCATTTTGTATGATATTTTAAAAAAAAATGGTAATAATATCATAGTTAAAACTTTCCCTTAAAATTTATATTCAAAATGAGTTTACCAAGTGCAAAACGTGTCCCATGAGAGTGACAAATATCAACATAGAACCAACAAAAATTGTTTGGATCATAAAATGGTTGAGGGGATAAATCACTAAGGTAAGTATTAGATGGTGATATTAAATTCATAATTTATTGGAAACTCAAAGGAGGGAAGATGGTTTTTTATTTTTTTGTTTATAAGCTCTTGTTTTGGATCATTGGAGAGGCTTACCTTGAGATAAATTGTAATTGGTTGCATTAAATGAGGTTAGAAAATATTCCTTATTAGTAATTTAAATGGTTAAAATTGATACACAAGGATTTATTTTTCTTATTCTAAGAATTATTCTAAATTTTAAGGAGAAAATATCCTAAATTTTTATTGAAGAAGGGAATTAAGAGTGACAACAAATAATTTTAAGAGTTTTTTATTACTCATGTTATTTTTTATTAGGGTAAATGGGTGGGTTTTGAAACATACTACCTTTTTTTTCATCCCATTAAAGATAAAATATAATTAAATCAAAAATAAAAAAACTATCAACCAAAAATCCTAAAAAAATAGGTTACCAAAAAATAGACCAAACATCAACAACACTTTAAAAAAAGTTGGCCTCCAAGTAGCTAAATAATAGAAAACAATCCTCACTATTCTACTAAGTCCTCTAGGCATTTTTCTTCTTATATCTCATCTTTGAAACATTGGATATTAGTGGTGAGTTTATCTTTTATTTATTCAATTTCCTTGACTTCCTTATTCTTATTTTTCCTTTTACTCCTCCTATTAGGACCATATAGGGATTATCTTATTTTTATTTTCTTGTTATCCTATTGAGTCTCTATGATGTTAATGGTTTTATTAATTTTCTCTCTATTTTATTGATCATGTTATGATCTGATTTATAATATAAATATTTTTATAACTTGATGAAATCAAGGGTATATTTCTTAATAAATTTCTTAGTATTAGTGATGTTGCTAAGGTTATTCTTAGGTATCACTACTTATTTTAGAATTCCTAAACAAATCATTGAATAAATATGATAATTGTGTAATGGAATGTTAATGAAGTTGGTTATACCATTCTAAAACATAAAAAATGAAGGTATTATCAATAATCTTGACAGTGGAATAGGTTTTAGTTTGAATCCATTCCTTATAAATATTCAAAATATATCTAATATATATAGAAGCATATGTAGTATATCATATGTGATGATTAAAGAAGTATTTAAAATATTCATATACATAACAAAGTAATATATTAGTTAATTTTCAATGTTTTGAAGAATACTATTTTTAAATGGAGGTCTAAGAATAATATTTCTAGTGAAATCTAAAAAATGATGTGGAACTTTATTTTATTATTTTTATTTATGATGAATTGAAGAGATTTATTATAAAATTATAAGACAATTTTAATTTGAAAATTTTTAATACTACTTGAAGTTTGCATAATGTTCATCTATTGTACCACTTTTTCAAGGACTTGGGAACTATCAAGAGGAGATTGATTAAAATTGGTAGGATTTTTATTAGAATTAGGTGGAATATTCCTAATATTAGTATTAATAGGAGTACTATTGTTGGTTTTCAAAAATTATTTAATAGAGGGATTGAAATGACAAATATTCTCATTCTTGCCTAGGGTATAAATGGTATTAGTGTATATATTATCAATAAGATAATTAAGATCTCTGATATTTGAAAGAGAGTCAATTTTAAGCATGTTACACTCCATGAATAGAGGTTTGGATTGAGATAAACTACACAATTAGGATTTTCCATCAATGGTGGATAAATATAGAATGAAATATAAACCTATTTAAAATTAAATTATATTTAGACTTTATATAAATATATCAAGAGGATACATCATGATGAAGATACGAAATAATGATATTTAGAAGTAAGAAAAATAATTGGGAGACTAGTGAAACTATATCATCCTAGATAATGTAATTAGAAACGTAAAAAATGTAAAAAATAAACTATATCAATTTGTCCAATATAGTAGGAATAAAATTTATAAAATATATAACCATATCAGGATGGTCGTTACAATTGAGACAAGATAGAAAACTATATTTCATTGGCCAATGTAGTTAAAGACATAGATAACTATGTAAATCTATATGATATATCTATGGAAAATGATTCACCAAAGTGTATGATGAAGGTTCATATAATGTTAATAATAAAAAAATAAAAGATGAAAATGATCCAACCAATGGTGAGATACAATTCACGTCCAGTTCACTAGAATATATGCATGGTCTAGGATGACCAACAACAAACATATTTCAATCAATGAACTAGCATATAAGAATAATCATAACAATATAACCTATAAGTACCTAGATTATTCATTAATGACCTCAAATAGTCCTAGACCTAGTAGAGGTTAATCCACACTCGAATGTCAAATGGATATGGTTTAAAATCCTATACCTATGACATGAGGTGTGGATCAAATTGGGCCTCAATATTTAATAATGGTAAAAAATGGGTATATAAAGGATATAATAAGGATAGTGTATTAAAGGAATTTATGAATAATTGTAAACTAGATCCAAGATGGATGCAACATAATAAACTACTATAAAAATAAGTGGTGCAATGATTAACCAATAGGTGTTCTATGCAACCTAAGGTGGTAAATTGAAATACTAATAAACCTTATAGCATACAATATTATTCAAAATAGGTAACATAAGAAATTATAAAGAATACATCCATTATATAAATAAAATATCAATTCTATTTACTAAGTAAATATTTGGAAGAGAATACATATAGATATACTTAACTTCAGGTGGAATGATTTCCATGTCAATGTGTCCCTTTATCTCAAACATAACTTTGAAAGAGATTGTATATGTTGAATAATAAAAATGGAAATAATAATACTTAGGTATCCTTAGTTTGGGACTCTAAATAATTGGACACCTCCTTGACATGAATCCTCATATTATGCTTCAAAACCATTAAGAAATATTAAACCTCAACAATAATACCTTAACCTCTAACTAATAATTTATATATTTAATATTAAAAAGAATTATTAGTGTGTTATATATTTTATAATTATAATATGACCCCTATATATATGGCTCCAATGCCCATAACTAACCCTAAAATCTTATCCAATGGTATCATATAGGATGATACATTTATAAGGATGTTGGTTGACATAAAACTATATCAAACAAGTCTATATAATATAAATGACAATTAAAATATTCAAAAATTCATTAAATATAAGGATAAGTATAGTGAAATATATGTGGGAAACACATTGTATAATACTATCCAATAAAATATATATATATAGGGTGGCTAGCAAGATTGAACCTGAAGTAGATGTAAACGTAATATGGTAAGATAATTTTAAGGTGTAAAACTAATATTAATTATTGTAAAAAACAATATTATGAAAACATATATCATAAAATACCATAAGCTGATCCCACCCCATTCCTAGTGCACTCCTTAGAACATGCTCTTAGCGATATTGATAGACTAAAAATATATTACAAAATAAATTATTATTAAATTGATAAAATTTAAAAATATCAAGTGTATAAAACCACCTCATGT
Organism: Torreya grandis; assembly: GCA_037957365.1. Lineage (NCBI taxonomy): Eukaryota > Viridiplantae > Streptophyta > Pinopsida > Cupressales > Taxaceae > Torreya > Torreya grandis. The sequence goes on along the minus strand of JARHVA010004700.1, from coordinate 308,519 downwards.
TTTCCCACATATAATTCTGGAGTTGCTACCTTTCCTAGCCAAAACATTTCCAAATGCCAACCCAACCTTCACCTCCCTATGACTCTAATGTCACAGTTGTCTAACTACAAATTTAAAAATCATAGAAACCTTTTTTTCTATGTTAATTTACAAAAATATGAAATAATAGGTAATAGGTGATTTTAGCATAAATATTTATGTATTTGGAAAACCATCCCCTTATTTAAAGTTTCCATTATGAAAGAAATTATGAAAAAAAAAACACCATATTTTAAAACCACTCCTCCAACTCCCATAAATTATTCAATAACACAATCCCCCTATTTTTAAAGTTGGAGAGGGTGATTAATATAATTTTACCAAATTAACCAATTCAATGGACTTACCCAAGCCACATCTAAAAAAGGGCATTATGAATTTATTGGCCACTAGGTAGGTCAAATCCTTGTCCTCTAGAGCCTTCAACAAATTGATTATAAACAAGAATTAAAATTATAATTATAATGTTAATTTATGCATAATTAACCCCCAAAATATCTAAAAGTTATCAAATTATTAAACCTATCAAATCTTATTTTTTTCATTCTACCAGCTAAAATTACACTCCTAAAGGTGATTTATCTATTTTTTCATATAATGAAAAAATATCTCCATGACCACTAGCTCTCCCACCAATCACATATTCTATAAAAATCCTATTTTTTTAAACAATACACTTTAATGAAGAGATTGTAAAACATATCCAAACATAGAAAGTAAGATAAATTATGGTGGGAAATATTATCTCAACCTTTATTGAATCAAAAATGTAGGATAAGATACCACCTTAGATAAGAACTTTCATTACATTGTGATGATTGATGATAAAATTATGGAGTCCCCATGATCCACACATCACTCAATAATGAATATATGAAGAAAGAAAATAATGAATTGGAGATAAAGTTAAGGGAGAGGTAGGTGATGAGGAAAGGAGATTATATCACAACCCAACCTTCTCCATGTCATACAAACCATGTCAAGTATCCTCATGGTTATCAATCACCAAATCCTCCAATTGGTAGATTTAATGATTTTCCAAGAAATCATCCTCTAGATTATATTTATAGAAGTAATGTGTCACCTTCCTAGTCACAATAAAAACTAGAAATTACCATGCCCTTCCTATTATGTTCTAAATATTCCACATCCTTGAAATGTGATTAGGTAATTAATCATGACAATTTTTAATCCATAAATAATCACTTATTTGATTCCATAGTGAATAATAAACTCTAATCCTTAAACCAAGGCTTGTGCCTCAGCCTCATTATTGGTTCCATAAACCAATTTTTCATAACATACCCAAATCAAAAATATAGGTCACTCCCTAATCAAACACCCTACTCCAGATGGCCCAATGTTCCATTTAAATGAAAATAAAATATTTACTTTAAATTAACCTAGGGGAAGATGAACCAACATAATGTGATCCTCCCTTTACTGAATAGAGACTTTATATCCTGACCCATAAACACAAGAAATATTTTTTACACCATTACGAAAACTTAAATCAATGAAAAGAAGGACAATAATTAATTTTTATATTTATTTAAAACTTATATGCAGCTGAATCACCACTATTTAATGAAATTTACATTGCATGTTATTAATAAACAATGAAAAAATAAATGAAATGAAAATAAAGAGTTCTATGTTTTGTATCTACCTTTAACATCTTATAATAAAAAACAAAAACATTGTATAATTTTTTTCATCCCAACCATCATTAGATCATTACATAATTTCCATAGGATTATCTCATAGTCAAGCAACTCATAGCTATAAAAAAAATATTCCACTATAAAAAATAAGAATAAGTCACAACATACTTAGAAAAAACTTATAATTTAGTATGTGTATGAAATATAAATAAATAATTCCTGAAATAATGTCAATTTCCATTCATACTCTCAAAATTGGACCTAACACAGACTTGATTAGCTTTATATAATTTTATAAAATAAATTATCTAAGTATTAACATATCATAAGGAAAGTTAAAAACTTAAGCACCTTGGTAAAAAAGTGAAACATAAAAAAGTATATGAACTTGGTAAAATAATAATAATGTTACTTGAATTGAAGGTATTTTATAATGTATCAAACACAATTAAAGTCATGTAAACATTTATATAATTGCATGTACATATATTTTCATGATGAGATATAAAGAAGAAAAGATTACTTGTGGAAACTTGGTGTGCAAAGAAATTTTTATAGCTTAGATTAGGTTGATTAAAAAGTTATTAAAATGGAATTTTGACTCATATTTTATTGGAGATGGAATCTAAAGGCATGTGTTGTTTAGTTGTATTTGTTGTGTGAGGAAATAAATACTTGAGGATATGTGTCATCTTGTGAAAGAGTGTATGAATCTCTCTTGACACATATAATTTGGAAGATCCTATATAAATTCATGTTGGTAAAGGCATTAGAGAGGGATATATAGAGTGATAAGCTTAGTATATTATAGGATAATGCTTAACTTATGATCGATAAATATTAGGGATAAGTTTGTTGGAGCCTTTATTGTAGATTTAAGTATGAGAGACTTCATATTGTAGTGGAAGAATATCATATTTTACATCTTGATATTTAAACATATCATATATCTCATGCATTGGAATAAACCTATATAATCTAATATTTTATTAATATATGATTTAAAACCTTTGTGTTTTTTATATTTGAGTTTGTGTTTGTTTATCTGATGATAGGTTGGGTATTTATTTAATTAGAATCCTTAATGTTGTGACTATATAAATTAATTTTAGTGTAATTTATGGAAATTGTGTCCAACCCTACATTTATTCTTTGCATGTTAATAGATTTAAACATACCTCCTTAACTCTCCAAGAGTGATTAATTCACATGCATAGTGTAAAATTCATCAAAGGTTAATTCATATCCAACCATTATAACTCAACAAAAAACCAATCCTAAATCTTACATAACCATTTAGGCCTATTATATATTCCCATTAAATCTTAGTTCCCTCTAAAAAATTAATATGTCAAATTTTATTTAAATTCAACTAATCCATGTTCATCTACTTTAAAATCACATTTCTATCTAAAATAATAAAATTGACCATGTTATTGCAATGGTTGATCTAGTTCAAAAACATCCTTATAATTGAAACAAAATTGACACTGACATAAAGGTGGCTAATTTAGTTATAAAACCTAACCCAACTAAAAATAATTAAATTATCACACATATATTAATGTCTAATATAATTCAAAATAACCTATAAAATTAGAATAAAATTGGCATGGCCAACTTCATACAAAAATTTCCAAAAATACTTCCAAAAAATAAAGAAATTACCTTAATAGATGCTAGATTTCATGTTGTGATATAAATTTACACAAAATATGATAGCCAAAGTAATAAATCTATCAATATCAAGGTTAATACAATATTTAGACTTACTGTACCTTGTTTTTTGTGGAATATTTTTATTCCCATATTTTTATTCATTCACATGTTTTGGAATTTTATAATTCTTATATTTCTCATATTTTAAACTTTGGGCCATATTTAATGCCCTTATTTATTTAATACATACTTTGGTGGTATATTATGATGCCCATCATCATTATTCCCCAACCTTGAAAATATATCACCCTCATAATGACATAATTATAAATAATCTTTCACACATCAATAAAAACAATACTTTAACTTCAATAAATATTTAAATCGCTAGTGAAGAATTATGTTTGATATATGTTTTTCATAGTTTATTTTATGTACATATCTCATGTTATTACATAATTAGTACATTTTTATATGCCAATATTTATTGTATGTTTTCTTATAACCTTCTGATACTTTATATTACACCATAATATTTATTTTTACCACTTAGTTTTATTCAATCAATGCACCCTTTCTTGGTTATTTGGTATCTTCACTTTTAAAGTCCTTCCCTCTTGGGCTATTTCAGGCATTATGTCCTTTTTGAATATTTTTTATGAATTTATATCCATTTACTCTTTATTTTATTTGTCCATTATGTCCTTTGTGACCCTTTTGTATAATTTTATGACTTTTATATCATTTTTTATTTATTTACCTTGATTAGACTATTACTTCTTATCTTTACTTATGTTTTACATATCAAATGTTTATCCTTCTTCATTATTTAATACCTCTTATATTGGACATCTTATCACCTATTTTTTTTGAATTTTAGATCCCTTATTTTATGCCTATCTGATTTATAGTTTATGAGTTAAATTATATTAACTTGGGGAATAAAACCACACCCTTATCAAAAATTTCCATCTTTTACCATCTTCACCTGTAGGATCATTTTACTACTTCCTTCTATTTTGGTCTTACTATAATTTTTTTAACCTTACTAATATTTTTATACCCTTATTGTGCAATTTCAAATCCTTTATTACACTTCTTTTTGTGTCTATTAGATTTTCACTATGTGATGTACATTGTAATACCTTGGGGAATACAATCAGGCACTCCTCACAATCTCCCATACTTCTATATTTTACCCATTTTTTTCTCTTGATCCCAACCATAGATAAGCATTTAATTTGAAAGATAAGGAAATGGTCAAGATTTTTTTTATTTCTTAGATTTATTTATATTCTTTTACATGGAATAACTATTTGTGTGTGTGTGTGTGTGTGTGTGTGTGTGTGTGTGTGTGTGTGTGTGTGTGTGTGTGTGTGTGTGTGTGTGTGTGTGTGATATCCACATTTTATCCTTTCATATGATGAAGTCTCAAACCTTTCTACTTGTATCATCTCCATCAATAAATTTTTTTTATTGTGGAAACCCAATATTTATATTCTTATATCTATTTTACATAATTTATAACTCATTTTGGGCACACTAATATTAGTGTCAAGATTCCATCCTTTTCTAAGGAGTAATTATAGTAGTATTAAAGATTATTGGTAAGTAAGCTCTCATCTTAGGAAGATAGGTTAATATCTCTTATGTTAGTCATATTAATCACCTAGAGTTAGTTTCATAAATTTATATGGAGGATAAAAATATAAAAATACAAAAAAAATATAAGCCAAGATATCTAAGTAGAATCAAAAGAAAAAGGAAAACTCAAAAGGAAGAATATATTTCAAAAATTGAAATCATATGAAAATACATGATCATATAATGTGGCATTCTCTATCCTAGTTGAGTTTAAAAATAAATATTTTTTCTCTTAATAGAGCCAATATACATTGGAGTTCAATAAGATAATAGAGTGGGTAGGAGGATTTACATATATATCACTAACTCCACCTACCTTTTCATTAATTACCCAATCCTCATAATGAGTGATGGATCCATTGGGGTATTGAGTAATGGGAAAACACATTATGGGAAGGTAAGATATATTTAATTAATGAATTTATCCTTAATATGATGATATTTATACTTCACTAGTTATCATAAGATCACATTTGTTAGGTTGACCTATCTAGGGCCATTGGCATTGAAAAATCTTAGATTTTCCAAACAAATTAGTATGATTATTTTTATAGTAAAAAATGTGTCTTTTAATAATTTTTGACTTTTAATAAATCAATTTCATTTATCTAATTAATAGGCATAATTTTCTTCAAATCTAACTTATATTATATATATCTTATTCTCATTCTCTTTTAAACATCTTAACACTGTGACAACTGTGAGTGTTCAAAGATCCCCCTTTGAACTTGAATGTTTGAATAAAATTTGTATCTTTGAGTTTATATGGGATTATATACTCGTCATTACATTATAATATTATTATTCTCTTAGTTATTTTTGGTACCTTGAGTTTATTTTTAGCTTTTCTTTAGGCCATTTGGTCATGTTTTCCCTTTCATGATTTCATGTTTATCCATTTTTTTGTACCATAAAATTCCATTTATATTTTAATTTACATAAATTATTCTTTATTAAAATTTATCACCATTTTTTCCTTGGTTATTATTATATACAAAGGGAAGTTCAACTAATATATTAATCAATCCTAGCTTAGAGAAGATAAATCTTACTTACACTTCTGATTGTTGATACATTAGTTATACAAGGTCATGACCAAGATGGATCTATTAGCTCTAAGCAAGGGATATATTACAATAATGACATCAATAAAGAGGGTTCCAAATCCTCTATTAAATTAATAAAATGTAAAAAACCTAGCTAGGTCCTATGATTTCATATTCACAAAGTAAATTACAAGAAAAGAAAAGTCTAATCTAGTTCTCACCAAAGTTTGTGGCACAAAGTGGGGGAAACAAACATAAAATTAAACATGCATAGGAGATTCAAAATCCATTATGTATGTTATTTATATCTATTAAAATAGAGGAGTAAAGTTAGATATACTTAACTTGAAGATGAACCCATCAAGACTCAATCTCTCCCTTGGCCAAAGGTGCTTAAAAAAAGGTGGTTATTGTTTTTAATGATCACTAAGAAATGAAAAATCATAAATGACTTTTCTAAAATATAAGAGTTTTCTCCAAATATAAGCCCTAATATATAAATCCTTAAGTATAATGTCATAAGAGTGTATTGTAAAGAAGCACAAATGAATAATTAACTACATTGTTTCTATAATAAATGGTGAAATCAATGTGTGTGTGTGTGTGTGTGTGTGTGTGTGTGTGTGTGTGTGTGTGTGTGTGTGTGTGTGTGTGTGATCTAAACCTAAACCTTTTATAAATCTTAGAGATCATGGCATCTAAGAGTCTTATTGATTCATGTCAAATAAAAGTGATATATTGACTTTGACCTTGTTTTATCTAGTGAGGAATGGCAAGAAAAGGAAATCAAGGGAAAATTAACATGAAACAATTTGAATTACTTAAAATCATAAATAATGTGAAAGATCTTAAAAATTGATATAATTATAGTGAAGTGTGATTCCTTATCATAATAATGTAGGAAGTGTAGGTAAACATGATAGCATATTTTGTTGTGCAAGATTTATCTATAAAAGAAATGAAAGCTAAAGTCAAGAAGAAGGGATCATAAAATTTTAGACATTTCTTGACATTATAAAAAAGGAATGTTGAATGAAATAAATATTGTGATTTTATGAGGAAGGCATGGTCATAGCTATGGTCTTATATTAAAACTCATAAAAGAGAAACCCAAGAGGGTAAACAAAGCATGTGGAAAGTATAGATGATAAAGATGGTATTTATGAGGAAGGAGTAGTCCTATCCTTGGTATTACACTACAAATCACAAAATAAAAACCCAAATACTGTAAAATATTTATTAGAGAGTAACAAGTGAATAATTCAAAAGGAATTCATGATGAATATCAGGTCCTATCCATAGTTTTATAATGCAATTCATGAGAAAGAGAAACCAAAGGAACAAGATAAGAGACTAACGTTTGTAAAAAGAATATTTATTTCATGGGGTGAGACCCATGTATATATCCTTAAAAAAGTGTTACTATGATACCATATAGAAGTCATGATAATAATGAAAATATATAAGCAATTTATTTATTTAAAAATTGTGTATTGATGGACTCTTTGAAAATATAGCCTTAATTAGTTTGAAGGCAATAAGTGATAGGATGAATAATACATTTTAATAAATAAGGACCCCACCATTTCTAGGTTTATTTAAATTATTTATCATGAGTGTAATATAATTTAAGGATGATATCACCAACATTAAAACTATGGACTTTAACCCTTTTTTATGTTATTTGGTAATACGATCCTTGTATTGGTGATTGTGTAGTAGAGTGAAGAGATTGTGTTCATCAAGAAGATCAAAAACATGAAGGAAAGATTCACATAATTTCTCATTAGGTATGATATAATGAATATGTGTACAGAGAGAGGGAAGCTCAAATTCTAATGGGAGGACATATTTGGAATAATGGACTAGCAAGAATGGTGTTTCCCTAGTGGTAGTGCGTATCCTAGTGTGATAGGTGCAAAGAGGAGGATATAAATAAATATGTCATTATATATGATTTTCATAGATTATTTTTAGAGGATTTATTAATAATTTTCTTAGTGGCCTTAGCTTGGCCATTGCATTATGGATGGTAGGGTGTGTAAAATATGTGAGAGATTTTGAACTTAGAACAAATTTGTTTGGCATATTTATTTTTGAAAGTGTTACCATTATCAAAAATGATGGTATGGGGAAATAAAAAATGACAAAAGATTTAATTGAAGATGAATTCATAAATACTATTTCTAGTGACATTAATGAGAGGCATGGCTTTGACCCATTTAATAGAATATTTAGTAGTTATGATGATAAAGAGATGCCCATCCTATGATCTAGGTATTTTTCCTATGAGATATAATCCTCACATTAAAAATGGCCAAGGATATTCCATAATTTTGAGCTCAGATGGTGGAAAATGGATGAGATCATTATGAAGTTGGCATGGACTACACTTTTTATTGAACTTGATGGCATCCTTTTCAATATCAGGCTATAAGTATAACATACATAGGAATTTGTGTGTTGTAGCGTGTTCACTATAGTGACCTCCATTAATTACCTCATGTGCTTGTTCAAGGAGAAGATGAACCTATTCTTTCTTTATATAGTGGAGAAAGGTTCCTTCATCATTTTGATGACAAAGGATGTTATATTGAAGGACATATTTGAAATCTTATTTGTGAATTTGAGTTTTTTTATAGGAATTCATGTTTGAAGGATATGTTTGATGCTCAATAAATTGAATGTTGTCTTTGTATCAAGGGCTCTATCAAATTGTGAAATCATTAATATGATATATAATTGAATCTTATGGTTGAATAAAATATGGGGACTTTCTTATTTCAATACAAAAGGTATAATCAATAATAACTTGTTGTATATGAAATAGAGATGTTGAAGAATCAATTAAATAAATGATAAAATTTTGATCTCTAGGGATGGGATCGATGGTAAAATAAGTGAATTATTTGGCAAGAGTAGTGGTCATTTGATGATAAGTAAAAATATTTTCAATTTTACATTATTAATCACCATTAACCTATTATTAAATGAGTTGGGAGTCACCCAAAGCATGAAAATATGCAATGTATAAGTCAAGTGTCACTCTCATGCCTAGGATTAATGCCTCATATTCTATGATTTTGTTACTGACATCAAATATAAGTTGAAATTCTAAAAGAATAAAGTTTATATGAATACTGGTGATTATACAACTTGCCCCAGCTCCTTGAAAGAATTTGGAACCATCAAAATGAAGGGTCTAAGTGTCTTCATGTAAATCAACATTGATTTTGGGTATTTATTCAATGAATACTTTAGTAGGATTAACAAGGATATAAGAATATTCTTGATTACTAGATTCTAAATATGTAGTGAAGTTATGGAAATAGTATTTGAGAGAGATAGCTTGATTAAGACATTTAATATAGAGGATATTATTGTTGGGAAGATTATTTTAAAGGTGGTTAGTAGAAATTATAGGAGCTAATATAAGATGGTTAGCAATGGCTTTTTCTTTGAAAGATTTTTGCATGATAATACAGAGGTCAAATTCCATTTAAATAACCATCCAATTGTCAATTCTATCTCAATGAAGAAAGTATAATAACCCCATTGAGTTTTAATGGAATATAGTATTTTTTAAAATTAATTACACATACTCATCTTATAGATTTCATATGAGAAATATAATTAGTGATCTTTAACTAGACACATTCATTTATTTAACCACAAGGTTTATTGTTAATCCACTTAAATAAGGATTAGTATGAATAGATATAAAAAATCATGAACAATCTTGAATAAATAATAAATACTACATCTAAATCATTCAAGTGATAGTACAATTTTAGCCCCAACTAATACAAAATTATAGACATTGTTGTAGATGTACAATGAATAAATATTAAATTTTTTAGCAAAAAATAATATATCAAACAATAATACATGATACAAATATCAATGGAGGATGGGTCTCCATGACTCAAGAGTCTCCATGACTCAAATATCAATTTGTAATCTCAAGTGTAGTCTTTAGTGTAGTACTCTAGCTAGGAGGGAGAACATCAATTGAGTGCTTTTCCACATGAAACCATAGACCCTAAATACCCTACATGATCTCCCAATAATAAAATGGCCCTCCTTTCATGGATGGGTATATAATAATGGTGGAGGAATATAGAGTAACAAACCAGACCTCATGTGTTGTAGATATCTAATACATAATGTGTACCATAAATAAATGTATTCTAACATGATATCATACAAATATGAAAACTATATAGACATATGAAATGATAATGCTTAAATATAAACATTACATTGGCTAAAGCTTTCTATAATATAATGATTTCAAGGGTTAGTCAAATTCATACATACCACTCAATTGGATTACACCTCATCTTACATTGATTGTAGTAATTAAGCCAATGGAATCTATCGATTGGTTATTTAGAGTCTTAAATGCAAGATTTGGTTAAAAAATATATAATGTAAAAACCAATAGATTAATTTTAAACATTTCCTTTTAGATAGTACAATTATGTTAAGTAAAAAAAATTCACATACACATATTTAGTCTATCAAATGGAAAGTAATGAATCTATAAAATCTAGTTTATTATAGAATAATAAATAGATCAAAAATAGTCCTTAATATAACATACCATTTGGGTAATGATTTATCTATACTACTAGTTACCCAAATCACAAAGTAAATTATAATATTATTTCATCCCTAAAGTAAACATTATAATACAAACTTATTTATTTGTTCACATTCCACATATATAACAAAAGCTAGTCCAAAAACATAGCAATATGATCTATATTTAAAATTATTAAATAAATTATTTTAATGATTTTATTCAAACATTAGAATATATACAAGCATCTATTTTCACCATATTATGGTAATAATTTATATAATCATATCACAGCAATGAACACACACACACACACACACACACACACACACACACACACACACACACACACACACACACACACACAAATGGTGTAATTATT
>JARHVA010004700.1:247500-292500 GCA_037957365.1 Torreya grandis | reverse complement strand
TTGTTGGTTCTACCATGACTACCTTGGGACCTAGAACTTGCAAAACATTCCAATCGAACACATGTGAAGTATCAACATCATAATTTTTAAAATAAGACACATGGAAGAAATCATGAAAAAGAGGTAGATATGGTAGTAATATAAGCCTATACACTATAAGATCGGCTAATTCCAAAACCTCGAAGCGTCCCACATATCTTGGTGAAATTTTTTCAAACTTCCCAAATTTAATTGAGATTTTTTGGGGATTAACTTATAGAAACACATTATCACCTACAAAAAATTACCTAGTTATTCTCTTCAAATCAACATAGTTTTTCTAACTATCATTGGCCTCAATCAACCTCTACCTAATTATCCTAACTTGATCTTTCATTTTTGAAAGCATCTTAGGTCCAAATACTACCCTATCTTTTAACCTATCCAAATTGATTAGTTTTCTACACCTCCTTCCATATAATGCCTCAAATGGAGCCATATTTAATGTTGATTGGTATGATTTATTGCAAACAAACTCAATAAAATGGAATGTACTCATCCCACTTATATTTTAGATCCATGCAATACATGGGAAGGAGATATTTTATAAGGTGATTAACTCACTCTATCTATCCATCTATTTGTAGGTGACAAGGAATGCTAAAACTCAATTGCATACCTAGAGTTAAATTCAGAGTCAACCAAAACCTAGAAGTCATCTTCAAGTTTCTATCTAAAAATATATTCTATATAAAAACATGCAATCGATATACCTCCTTCACTAATCTCTTTACACACATAAGTGAATCATCTGTCATGTTGCCTAGGGATACCTTGGTTAGTTTTTCAACTACAACCAATATCATATCATCCTAGCTATGGGATAATGGCAACCCTTGGATGAAGTCCAAATTAGTCACCTACCACTTCCATTCTGGTATATCATGTGGATACATAAATCCATCCAAATGCACATGTTCATCTTTTACACACTAACATTCTAGACAACAAGACACAAAATCTACTACATCTCTCTTGATTCTTTTATAGAAATAGAGTGGTTTGAGCTCAACCATGATCTTGGTTACTCCTAGATGTCTTGAATATGAGGAATTATACAATTAATTTAACACTATATTCCTTAATTTATCTATATCAATAACATACATCCTACCATTGTATTGTAAAAGGACATAACTCTCTATTTTGAATCCTTTATACCTAGGATTTTGAGCATTCTTAGACAATGCTTTATTAACCTGATCTTAGAATTCATCTCCTAGTGAGAATTTGATTACCTAATCTTAGAAATTACTCATGATAGTTATGATCATATGAATCCAATATGTGAGGTTAGTAACATTTTAGTTCAAGTGATAAAAACTTAAATAAACATACTAACACTTACATTGCAAGCCTAAATCTTATGAGTAAGCTTAGTTAACAAAAGACAAATGAAAGGATAGATAAAATGAAAAATAAAATGAATATTTTACCTTCCTTGGGAGATCCAAATGAATTTTTGAATGGCTTGCATGGCTTGTGCTTCAAATATTCTTTGGCAATGGAAGTTGTGTAAATCCTTCTCTTCTTGGCACCGTGGCTTGTGTTATGGCTTAATGTAGCTTGGCTCAAGATTTTGACATTATAACCTTACTTGCTAGGTATTTTTGAATTATAAAACTACTCTTCTCAATGTTTTAAATTCATTTTTGCATGAAAACTTTGAACCAAAATAACTTAAAATTTAATAGATAAGGTATTGTATTTATAACAAATGGATCTAACCCCAACCCAGGTGAGTTAAGGTGTAGTTTAAACATGGAATGGGTTAAAACCTAATAGGTGAGTCAAATATAACCCAATTATATTTAATATGTGTCAATTTCTCATGATTTGTAATGAATAGGCATGGGTATCCAAAATGAGATATTTTAGGTTATTTCCAAAGAGCTTGACAACACACAAAGGCCTTGATGAAAGGATAATATATTTGCATTTTTGAATTTCATTTTTAGTTATTCATTAGTTCATATAGATAATTCAACTAGGAATTTATTTTTGTTTAGATTGTTAATTAATTATGAAGATCCACTTAGATCTTTCAAGATTTAATATTTTTCATGTGCCCCACTTAATAGGTATATAGGCCATATTGACTGTTGTGATGTCTCAAGATGATTAGGGATGAATCCATGAGAGGTTATTATTGAATACAATAGCATAACCCAATTAGGGATATCTCAACATGATTATAACCTTTGATGATTGATACATAAGAAAATTTAGTATGTTTAGTGATTCCTAGGCTTAATTTATAATGGTTGGTAGGAATTGGTGTAAAGTTAGGTCAAAACCCAATTATGTTAGGTTGTAGGTGTTTACAGTTTGTCCCTATTTAGGAAGACATTTCAAGTATAAACACAATAATGTCTTCTCAAATAATGAAATAGGATGAAAATAAAATGATGATTGAATAAAAACCTCCAAATAATGTTTGGGAAGCCTATAATGATGTACACTTGAGGGATGGTCTCTCAAAAAGAAACAAGAAGAAGGATGAAACTAACCCATGGGTGAGATTAATCAAAATGATAAAATGATTTCATTCATTGATTTAAAAAGCACTAATTTTCCCAAAGGTGGTTATAATCAGTAACAAAGGTTGAGACACTTATTTTCCCAAAGGTAGTTATAATTGGTGGCAATGGCATATACCCTAGTTAGGGATTATGATTAAAAATAATGATTTTCCCACAAGTGGTTATAATCATAAGATGACCTAGAATGAAAAATGATTATTGATTGTGCCCTAGTAAGGCATATTAGCAATCATAACTCAAGGATATAACCTATTGCATAGATTAAAGATCATTAGACACAAACATAGATGCAACAATTTCATTAATAAATAACCCACAAGTAACCAAGCACATGATGATGCATAAAGTGATGAAAGAGATGAATATAAGAATAAAAAATGATCAATGAAAATGATTCATTTATACCTATCAATATAGATATGATCATCCTTATTAGCATTGATATAACCAGAATGGTCAATGGGTTGATTTGATCAAGATGGGTGGGATGATTTACCAAGGTTACCAATGAAAAACTTATATGGCTCCATTGCTTGTAAGACATCCTGAGATAATTATTGATGTAACACATGATGGTAGGCACTATGGTATAAAACACCATGATAATTTGTCTAAAATGTGTATAAAGATTGATTCTCAATCTAATAAACAATTGAAAATAATGAATCAATGATAAAAACCATGATGACCATATTGATGTATGAATATCGATGAGATCATGAATAATGCACAATGAATCACCCAATGAATATATATAGACCAAATCAAGGCACAATACTAAAAGAAAAAAATAGGTAAATAAATAAAAAAAACAACTAAGCAAGCAAACACACAAAATGCCTAAAAGTAAAATCAAAATAAAGCATCTTAACAATGAATTTTACCTAGTAGGGTAGATTGAGGATGACTAACTAGGCTTATATAGGAAAAATGTTTTTGTATTTTAAATTTGTTTGAACGTTTTTTGGATTTTTGAGGTATCTTAACTCATTAGAGATTAAAAATATAAAACTCTCAAAATAGAGAGAGTGTTGGCTTAGGTTGCTCATAAAATGGCAAGAGAATATGGAAAAGGAGGACTAAGTTGACCTTAACATGAATCGAGCATGAACTATAGTCCCATTAAGACCTCAAGTCATAATAGGTCCACCAAGACAAAAGGTTGAGAGATCCACCTAGGTCACAACAAGTTCTAAAATTAAGGAAAATTGTATGGAAAATAAAAATAGTAATGGCTAGGTGATGTAGCAATACATGGTAAAGGTGTTGTTCTTAATTTTCCCATAGGTAGTTATATTTAGGAAATAATGACATAAGTATATGATACTAATTTTCCCATAGGTGATTATAATTAGTAACATAAGGTGGAATGATAATTTACCCATAGATAATTATAATCAGTGGCACTAATCAAATGTAAATGAAAGATATCTTGCTAGATCAATTATCATACTACTTTCATACACTATCACTTAAACATAAAATTTTAAAACTATTGAAACTAGATCAAAATACCCTGACAAAAGGTGTGGGAAGAACCAAAAGAACCAAGTTCTAAAGGGTTAGGTACGGTGGCTAAAAATAGGCTTTGGACTAATAAGAATGATATGGTAGGATGACATAGATTATGGAATTATTTAGGATGCTAATGGCATGAATATTGGATATAATGGTAATAGGGTTTCCCCAAAGTGATAAGGTGAGGTAAATAGTAGGGTATGAAATAATGGCAAAAGGAATGGAAAATGGAAATGACATGATTTTTGAACAATGTAAATTATAAGTTAATTTCTTTAGGCTAAGTTACATGTATGGTTTTATGATATTGGGTAAATGATTGTATTGTTCTTGATGATGTGGAGATGCATGTCTTAATCAACATATGATACAACTATAATAATTATTCATGTAAAATACTATCACACACCTCATCTGAATAGTTATTCTATCAATAACCTACTACAAATTTGGATGACAAGAATTTTATGATCTTTATTGGTCATTGATTTTATTTCCTTCAAACATTGAGAAAAAGTGTATTTGTAACTTTTGCAAAGGAAAGAGCATCTATGGATGATAAATATAGACAAATATTAAATGATAATTTTGATTTGGTAATGTAAATATGCATGATAATAGAATGTGTAATAGTTGGGAAACAATTGAATATTGGGATTTTTAGGCACATATAGTGTTGTTAATTCCAGGTTTGACATAATTTTGGTTGTGTTAGGCCAAAGAGTTCTAAATATGCTCTTGATAGGACCGTTAATTTTTTTATTATTGTTTGGGATTGAGAGTAGCCACCATCTAATTATGTTATAGATTAGAATTTGTATTAATTACATCTTTGATAATGTCTTCACTAAGTAGTGAAGAACATTTGTGCTCATCTATTGGTGATTTTATGAAGTTTTCACTAATAAATTTATCTTGATTGTTCTATAGTGCCTCTAAGAAGGTGTCACTAAGAAACATTGACTTTTAATTGTGATTGTCTTCTAGTGCCTCTAAAAAGGATTAACTAGAAGATGTTGATTTTGGACTTTGATTATCCCTTAGTGCCTCCAAAAAGGTTTCACTAGGATATTTTTCTTCTTATGTGTGAATGTGATATTGGACCCCTTGATATTATGCAATTGATATGCCACCATGGATTTAGTTTAATAAGATTTGATTTTGTTGGTCCTAATTGACACGTGTGGGAGGTGGAAGGTCAATAAAATGGCTAGTTTGGTTGGTGATAATGTCATGTGGAATGGCAATGGAATAGATAAAGGTTACATAATCTTCATATAATATATTATGAGAAATTGTGTCAAAGTTGAAGTAATCATCCAAAAAAACCATAGAAGGATCACAAATGTATTCAAACTGATTTGCAAGGCATGTGTAACCAATGTTGTAATATCCACAAATGTATTTTGATTTTGAAGTTGGTTTTGACTTAAGGGACTCTAAATCTAATTTTTAGATTGATATTGATTCTAATTTTGATGTTAAAACTTATGGTGGTTCAAAATATAACATAACTTTAATGTTGATTCTTCATCTAGTGTGGATGTTGCTACAATGATGTTTTGTTGAATGTTTGGTATTGGACAAGTAACAACCTATGATGGCATAATGGGCTCCACAAAGAGTAGTTTTTCAAAGTGAAACTCCTCCATGAGGGTAAAAATGTTAATAGACAACTCCATTAAGACTATATTATCAAAGGGAGGATCTTTAAAAATAAGACAATGGTTGAGATAATGATTTACCCTAAGGTGATTATAATCATTAAGAAGTGACTCAACAAATATTGGCTTGTCAGAGTGAGACTCTTCAATAATAAGCATATTATTAAAAGGTGATTCATCACATGTTGACTCATAAAAAATAGGTGGTCCAACAAAAACATCTTATATTTGTTAGTTCTCTTGGCCTTGGTTTATAAGTAGTTTCAAAATACCAGTTTTGAATATATCTTGGTCTTAAAATTATTGGCTCAGTTAGAGAGGTACTAATTGGATCGATTGTGGACCAATGATTGGTATGGGTTTTATTAAGTGGGGAATGGTTAGAAATGGATGAATAATGGTCATTTTTTGGATAATGATGGGCTTAAGGAATGTTTTTTATGGCATAGGATAGTAAATGTGACCCATTGAGTTGTGATTGGATAACTTTGTTGGGATAATTAGATACCATATATAGAAGGACATAGAATGGTAATGGTAGGGTGTTATGAATCTTGGTTGATATTGTGAGACAAAGGATGGGGTCCTAGAATATAAATGGTATGGCATCATGGAGCTTGGTTGCTCACACAAGCCAAAGGATGAGGTCCTAGAATAGAAATGGTAGGGTTTTTTAGAGTTTGGTTGCATGCAAAAGCTAAAGGATAAGGTCTTGGAACAAAAATAATAGGGAATTTCAAGTCTTGCTTGCTTGTAGAAGACAAAATATGAGGTCCTAGAATGGTAATGTTAGGGAATTATGGTGTTCATTTACTCATACAAGCTAGGATAAGGTCTTGGAATAGAAATGGTAGGGTATTGTGAAGATTGATTACTTGCACAATCCAAAATATGAGGTCCTAGAATAGAAATGTAGGGTTTTTTGGAGCTTGGTTACTCAAATAATCTAAAGGATGAGGTCTTGGAATATAAATTATATTCCTTGGATGTTGTGGATCTTGGTGGCTTGCACAATCTGAAGGAGGGTTAATGTATAGGTGTTAGACTAGATAGTCATGAAAGGGAGATAATCATACACCAAATAGCTATAAGAAGGGATCACCATACACTACACTTAAGGATATTGGATTTGTTTCCTCAATTAAGGATTATAATGAGGATATGGATCCATTTCACACACTACTTCTTCAACATAGGGGTCTCAAACAAAGTCAATTTATGTGTCCATTCTATCATAACTTGGATTGTACATCATTCCATCATGTGTAATGAGACATATCCACATTAATGATGATTGTTCCATAAAAGGATTAGAGTTTTACAAACTCTTAAAAATGATATCCAAAGGGTAAATGATCCAAACATGGTCTAACTTGGTCTAGGGGAGCTATAAAACCAAAATGGTCTATCATAAAACTCGGTATAAAATAGTCTAACATCAAATGTCTAATGTCAAATGGCTCACACACAAAAGGTCAAGTGGATGAATAAAAAATTAGCATGCCAAACTCTAGGTATAAAGGGCTCAGAACACGTATAATCTAAGAAAATAAAAGTTGCTATGTATTTTGGCCAAAAGTGACATCAAAATCTAAGTTCAAAATAGGCATATGTGCTAGTGATTTGGTAAAAACAAGCACAAAAGTTAGATGTTAAAAAAAAGGTGAGATTTAATATAACAAATCTAAAACACTTTGGCATAGACTCAACATACATAATCAAAAATAAACTTGGTTGATAGGCATAAGACATAAGGCAAAAAGCATATGGAGAGATAAGTTGTTTCTCCCAAATAATGGTACAAATAATAATCAAAACTAGGCTATTTTAAAAAAATAATCTAGGAAAAATTAAATGGCATAATGGCATTAGAGAAAGATCCAAATGGAATACATGGATTGGTTTCAAAAACTGGTATTTGGTATAAGGCAAACAAGTATTGAAATGATTTGAGAAATGTAATGATGTTATCACACTCTAGATGTGTAAACCTATTTCAAGACTCCAAAGCACAAAAACTTGAAATTATTTAGGTAGTGTAATTTTGCCCTTTTCAATCAAGTGACATACATAATAGTTTTGTAAAAAGTTCAAGTCAAAGTCATGTAATCAAAATTGCCAACATAATGCCTCCTCAAACAAAGGAGTGATGTATAAACAAAACAAAGTTTTTATGTGGCATAATAAACAAACATGGATATATTTAGACTTAAAAACCATGAAACAAAGTATAAAATGACACAAAAACCTAAGTGTAATATCTTAGATCCTAAAACTGATAATGTTGCATAATAATATCAAATTTTGCCTATATACGTGCTCTTGAGAGGTTTTTATGTGTTAATCCAAAAATAAAAGTGCATGAATAAGTAGGGTTTTTACACCCCCTTCTCTTAAGAGATTTTATGATGACATGTAACTTCTGGATACTCACTCTACATTAATATTATGTCCATGACAAGTGGGATTATTCTAAAACTAAATTTTCATGTGTTTTTAGATAGTCTTAAATGATTGATTCATGTATGTTCTTTCAAAGGTGTTTATTTTTTCAAAATGATTGATTAAATTAGATTATTATAAAAAGGTCTTATCCTTTTCATAATGACTACATCCATTACTTGCTCAGTGTAGTGTGATGTTTGAATTGCCCATATGGTCTAAGGAATTATCTTACTAATAGAGTTTTCTTAACCATTCAAACAAACAACCCAATAAGTCAACCTCAATTTATATACCCAACCATGGAGTGGGGTTGAAATGATGCTAAGAGATGAATTCCTAGGTCAACACTTCCCTAGAGAATTTGTGAGGAGGTGATAAAATCCCACTCAAAAGATAAGATATATGAAAATAAATGACAAGAGAAAAGACTTTAGGGTAACATTTAAGTCACCCAAACCATATGGATTTATGGAAATCTTGAGTGACATTGTTTTAATGCCTTTGGAAAGGCATACATTCAAAGAAAGATCAGTTTTGTTCACCCTAGTTCCCCAAAGGGGATGGGGGAAGAACATACATGAATCAATCATTTTGCAAAAATAAACACCTTTGAAAGAACAAAAATAAAACAAAACACACTTAAGAGTATGTAATCTAACTGTGAGTTTTTATTTTAATTCATCAAAGAGAAATGTTTATGAAATTTGGACCCTTGTCATTTGTTGTTGAAATATTCAAATAAAATGAAAATTATTTAAAAAAAGATTCCTAAAACACTAATTTGAAATGTGAAAATTGCAAGTTGGAAGTGTTTTAAATGTCTCCTTGTGGCCTTTACAACCTGTAAAAAGTTTTAGGGGGTTTTGAATATTTTATGAAACATTTAGGTAAATTTAAGGTAAACTAATAACATATTATAAAAATTTAAGATAAAACACGTGATTTTAAAACAAACATAAAAAATGGAGTTTGGATGACCCAAAATGAAGCTCTAAAAGATGAACTATCAACATGTTGTTATTCATATAGACCAACATCAATTATGGTTGATGCAAATAGAAGTAAATGTTAGTTCTGGGTAGACCAACATTAGTTTTAATAGGATCAATGTTGGCTCTATTATAACTAATGTCAATCTGTATGTAAAAATTTGTAACACTAAAAAACAAAATATGTGAAAAACAATGTTAAAACTTAAATTTTGAAGATTCTTAGGCCACCAATAGCAAAATTAACATTTGCATATTAGCCTTATTCATTTCATTAGATGCTTGGAATTACCACAAAGCATTCCAATTGTGATAATATGAATCCAAGAAGTGAGGTTAGTAACATGTTATTTCAAGTAATAATAACTTAAATAAACATACTAACACTTACACTCCAAACATAGATCTTAGGGGTGAGCTTAGTTATTAAAAGAAAAATGAAAACACAACTAAAATTCAAAATATAATTAATATTTTACCTTATTTTGGATCTCCAAATTCATTATTGAGTGGCTTTCTTAGCTTTTGCTTCAATGAGTCTTTGGCAATGGAGGTTGTGTAGTTCCTTCTCTCTTTAGCACTATGGCTTGTATTGTGGCTTGATGTAGCTTGGCTAAAGATTTTGGCATTATAACCTTACTTGCTAAGCATTTTTTCATTATAAAAATACTCTTATCAAATCTTTGAATTCATTTGTTCATGATAACTTTGCACCAAAATAGCTTAAAATTCAATAGGTAAAGCATTGTATTTATAAAAAAAGGATCTAACCCCAACCCAAGGTGAGTCAAGGTGTAGTTTAAACATGGAATGGTTTCAAACCTAACCTAGGTGAGTCAAATATAACCCTAATAGATTTAATATGTGTCAATTATTCATTATTTTCAATGAATAGGCATAGGTCTCCAAAATGATATATTTTAGGATATTTCAAAATAGATTGAAAACTCACAAAGGTCATGATAAATGGCTAAGATATTTTCATTTTTAAATTTCCTTTTTAATTATTCATTAATTACACATGGATAATTTAACTAGGCATTTAATTTGGTTTAGCTTGTTAATTAATTTTGATTAGCCATTTGGCTCTTTCAATATTTAATATTTGTTCATATGCCCCACTTAATAGGTCTATACACCAAATTGACTATTGTGATGATGTAGGATGATTAGGGATGAATCTATGAGAGGTTATTATTGAATACAGTAAGATACCCCAATTAAAGTTATCTCAACATGATTCTAAGATTTTATGAATGATGCACAAGCAACTTTGTGAGTTCCAATGATTCCTAGGCTTAATTTCATATGGCTGGTAGGAATTGGTCTAAAGTTTGATCAAAATCCAGTTGTGGCTAGTTTTAAGTGTCTACAATAGTATTCATGGCTTCTATATACCTCCTACAAGTTAAATCATCAAAAAAATTATTCTCCTTACCTTTTATATAATTAATATCAAAATCATAATCAGATAAGAACTCTAACTATCATCTTTGATGAGAATTTAGGTTTAGTTGGGTGAAGATATACTTGAGTCTCAAGTTATCAACCTTGATCTCAAATAGTTTCCCCAATAGATAATGCCTCCAAAATGTCAAAGCATGTACAATTTTTACACATTTTAGGTTATGAGGGGCATAATTCACCTCATATGGATTTGGTTTCCTAGACTCATAGGCTACGACTGAGACTCTTGCATAAGAAATCCTCTAAGTCCATCCATAGATGAATGAATGATCAATATAAATTTTCCATTAGGATTGAGAACTCTTAACACTAGTGTTGAAGTAATCCTCATTTTTAGTTCTTGAAAGGCTATCGCACACTTCTCTGACTAGACAAAACTTTGATTATTCTACTTAAGAGAGGTAATTGGACTGGCTATCTTATATAAATTATAAACACATTTCCTATAATAGCCTAATAATCTAATGAAACTCATTACCTCATGCACATAATTTGGTGTTGTACACTCCATTATGGATATTATCTTTGTTAGATCCATTGAAATATCATTTGCATAGATAATATGTCCCAAATATTACACTTTCTTTCAGAAAGTGCACACTTAGACAACTTTCCATACAACCTATGCTTTTGGAAACATTGCAAAACTAGTTCTAGATACTACAGGTGCTCTTCCTCATCCTTTGAATAATTTATGATTTCATCTAGAAATACCAAAACAAAATGATCCAGATTGTCTCTGAAAACACTATTCATAAGTTTCATAAATGCTACTAGAGCATTTGTCAATCCAAATGGTAACACTATGAACTCATAGTTATCATATCAAGTTCTGAACATTAATTTTAGAATATCCTCCTCATAGATTCTCAACTAATGATACCCTACTCTAAGATATTTATTAGAAAATATTTTTTCCCCTTGTATTTGATTAAAGAGATCATCACTGCATGGTAAAAGATATCTACTTTTGATAATTTTTTATTCAACATATTATAATTTATACATAGGTGATGAAAGTCATCATTCTTATTGATGAAAACAAAGGGTGAAACCTAAGGTGACACACTTAATCGAATCATCCCTTTGACAAAAAATCCTCAAGTTTTGACTTTAACTCAACCAATTGAGTGGTTGTCATTATATATAACACATTAGACTATGATTCTAATTTAGGTATGATATAAATCAAGAAATCAAACTCACACTTGAGTCATAGTCTTAGTAATTATTTTGGAATTATGCCATAAAATTTTATTAGAAAAGGATAATCTCTGATGGATGGTTCATTAGACTCCTCCATCTCATTTATCTCAATGATAAATGCCTATCATCCCATATTTTGTGCTTTATTGAATTGAATTGCAAAAATCTACCTTAGTTTCAACTTGTTTATCTCACCTTGAAGTTGTGTTTGATTTCCAAAATCATCTTGACACTCAAATTTCTTTAGATAATATTCAACTTTAGATTTATGCTTCAGAATCCAATTGACTCCTAGGATCACATTAAAATACCCTAATGGTGTTGGAAATATATCTACTACTATAGTGAATTCTAGCAACCTAATCTTTGTTTTGACCAAACACTTATCAAACTTGATTTTAGACTCATTACCATACTTTACCGACCACGCATATGCCATAAATCCAAATTTTATATACAATTTAATAAGCATTATAAGAGTAATGAAACATTTTATAGCTCCTAAGTCAATCAAAATAGAAACTAAATGATCAAACATAATATCTGATAGTTTTATGGGTAAAGCTTGATACTCAATTTGATGATTGTCAATAAATGTATGAATCAATTTCTAGAATGTACCTATTTGAGAAGTAGAATCCTTGTTCTTTGCATTATCTAGAGGACACTCTTGAGCATAATGGTTACCTCTACATAGGAATCAACCTCCAACTAGTCCTATCTTGTTAGACTATTGGTTTCCGTTGAAACCATTTACAAATTTCTCATCCCTTTAACTAATATTAAAATTGAAATTCTAATTCTTGAATTGACTCTTGGAGTCTCCAATCCTCTACTTCTAGTTCTTCTTTTGAAATTTGGTTTAGAAGTTCCAAAATTACTTTTGAACTTATCTATGAATTGGGTAAGAGATTTTAGTTTTTTCTCCTTCTTGACTGCCTTCTCAAAAACTTGATTCATGGTAGATGGACCATGCACATCTACTTCACAAGTAATTTTGGGTTTTAATTCCATGATGAATTTCTTGATCCTAAACTTTTCATTCACCTAATACTAAGATACATACTTAAGGATCTTGGTGAATTCCTCTGTGTTCATTTACTGATAACTCCCCTTACTTAAGATTCTAAAAATTCATAATCTTTTAATCAAATTAAAAATGTGGAAGCCATCATGACCTAAATAGAGTCAAAAATTATTCCCAAGTGGTGGTGATTAAGTCCAGATTCATCTTGAGCTTCTTGTTATCCCACCAAGTTTCTACTTCACTGACAAGTTGATAAGCTCCCCAGACTACTTTTGTGATTTTTGAATAGTTCCAAATCTTTAAATATTTCTCTATTTTTTTCATCCACACTTCAGCTCCATATCCTAATATAGTTCCATCAAACATGGGTGGATTTACCTTTTTCATATCATGTGCCAACTATATATCTATTTGAGCTCTCGAATCTTGTGGCACTTCATCATGCCTCTACTCTTGAGGATGTTCCTACTCAACAAGATGCTCTTTAGGTTCCTTTTGAGAATTATGTTCTTCATGTACATGTACTTCCTATTACATGGCTATGATTTGATCCCTTATCTCTTCCATGGTTATGAGGATTTGGTCCAACTTTGCATCTCATTTAGTGGTAAACTAATTTGGATCAAAAGGGTGATTGGAATTTGAAGTAACCTCAGCTCCTAGTTTAGCACACACCATAGTTATTCCTAATTAATAAGAAATTAAGTTTACATTAACAAACACAATAAGTCCTATATTTCTAGCCTCAGCTCTAATACCACAATATAACAACCCCATTGGATTTTACCAAAATATAGTAATTGTTAAAAAAAATTACACATACTCATCTTATAAATTTCACTATGAGAAATATAATTAGTGATCATTAAATAACTACATTCATTTAGTTAAACAGAAGTTTTATATCTAATCCAATTATATAAGGATCATCATGAAAAAATATAATAAATCATGAATAATGATGAATAAACAATAAATATTACATCTATATCATTCAAGTAATAATATAATTTCAGCCCTGATTGATACAACATTATAGCCACTATTATAGAAGTACAATGTATAAATATTACATTTTTATCAATAAATAATATCTCAAATAATAATACATGATACAAATCTCTATGGAGCATGAGTGTTCATGACTCAAGAGTCTATATGACTCAAGCATCAATCTATAATCTCAAGTGTAGTCCTTGGTATAGTACTCTATCTTAGAGAGAGAGCATCATCCAAGTGCTTGTTCACACCAATCATATACCATACATCCCCTTCACTATCTCCCAATAAGGAAATGTCCCTCCCTTAATCGATGGGTAGATAATGATGGTGCAGGAATCCATAGTGATAAACTAGAACCCATGTGTTTTAGATATCTAATACATAATGTGTACCATAAATAAATCCATTCTAACATGATATCACACAAATATGAAAATTATATCAACATATGAAATAAAAATGTTTAACTATAAATATTACTTTGGCCAAATATTTCTATAAATAATAATCTCTAGGATTAGTAAATTTCATCCACACCACTCAATTGAACTATACCTCATCTTATATTAATGGTATTAATTAAGCTAGTAAAATCCATCCACTACTTAGAGTCATAAATATGATATTTGGTTAAAATATATATAACATAAAAACTAATAGATTTATTTTAAATGTTTTCTTTTAGCTAATAGAAAAATGATAAGTATAGAAGTATCACATACATATATTTAGTCTTTCAAATGTAATGCAATGAATCTATAACATCTAGTTTATTACCTAATAATAAATAAATAATAGTCCTTAATATAACATACCATCTAGGTAATAATTTATCTAGACTACCAATTACCCAAATCACATAGTAACTTATAATTTTATTTCATCCTTGAAATAAAAATTATAACAAAGGCTTATTTATTTGTTCATATTCCACATATATAACAAAATCCACTCTAAACACATCTTCATATGATCTATATTGAAAACTCTTAAATACCTTATTTAATGCTTTTATTCAAACAATGAAATATATACAAGCATCCATTTTCACCTTGTTATGGTAATAATATTTTTAAGCATATCACAAATGTGAACACACACACACACAAATGGTATAAATATATTTATATTTTTTCCATATTCAATAAATTAATAAATTATACCATGTAAATATTTATTTTTAGAACTCTCAAGTATAATTTCAATACAGTAAAATATTTTATTGTATACAATATACTCTAAAAGGACATCCACTATCAATTGTCCTAATTTTGTATACTCTAAGTATACATTCAGTTAATAAATTATTCCCATTACTCTTATATTTTTGATAAATCCCAATTAACTTGGTTGAATAAACACACATATAATTACATGTGAGTTACCATTCATACACAACCAACTATTTTTACCAATTAAATTTATTTAAATCACTCAAACTATTAGATTAATATTAAAATTCAAATTACATGCATATAAATATGATAAAAAACATACACTTAGGAAAATATGTTCAACTTGGGATTTCTAATATAACAACTCAGACATGACCACATAAACACTTTCATACAATATATATATATAATGACACACCTAGTCCTTTCATCAACTGTGCAAGAATCTCATTCAAATCAAAGATGAATCTTAGTATATATAAATACATACATAGATCATAAACATTCCTTTTATTTAAAATCCAACCTTAACATTTACGTAGTTTTTATATAATGGATTTGATTTAAATCACAAATCCAACAAAGACAACATTAGCCTTTTCATGTATATATGTATGTGTAAATATGAGTACACAAAAAATCATTCATTCACCTACCCATATATAAGTTTAGTTTTTATGATTCTAACCAATTGATGAGGTCAATATACCCCCCATTTGTGAAAAACAGGTACCCTTGTAATTATTTTGAACATTGTCATTGAAATCTTGATATCTTGAACTTCATTAGAGTTTGAAAATCATTCATTCTTGATGAAATTAGCCCATTTTTTCATGGCATTATTTTGGCCCTACATAATGTTGATAAAGATTGATTTTCATGTTTTAATATTTCAAGTTTCATGAAACTCCCTTCAATGGATCATGCTTGGGATCTATATATTAATCATATCCTATCTTTTACTAGTCCTAAATTTATGGTGGCTCATAGTTGGATTCATGTGATAAAACCCCCCTTCATCAAAACCTAGCTTAAAACCCTATTTAAAATTCAAATATTGGTGAGAACACATTTTATAGGAACACATTTGGCAAGAATATTTCAAATTTACTTTAGATTTAAGCTCAATTTTCATGTTAAGTCTTGGTGGTGTTTCTCAACATGACCAAACCTTAACCTAAAAATATTTCTTGGTCCCTTTTATTTTCCCTATTCATTCCTTATATTTCTAATAGGGTCTAATGTTTATATCAACAATGTCATTTTATTTTATAATGGTTCTCTTTATTATATACTTATCCTAGAGTTATAACCCTAAGGCCCAATTCATATTTATCAACATGAACAAAACTTTAGTCTTAAATCTTTAGCCTAATATATTATTTACCTAAGTCTTAATTTAAACCCCTAAATTATTTATATATTTGATGGTCCATAATTTATGTCAAGAGATTGATCCAATAGAGCATAGGAAGCCTGACAAAATCAAAGCTTTGATCCACTAGACCAATCATGTGCATATATTCAGATTAATATCAATGATCCACTCTTCAATGGGACCAAGGATCCATTAATGTGAAATCATCATTAAATTTAAAGGCCCCCTCTATAAAATATAAATTCAGCCTAAGTTTTACCCTAAGGTTTCATCATATTTATTAATATAATAAAATTGTATGATAAAACTTATGCTAAGTATAAGTATCTGGATCTTGATCAAACGGTCTATAACTAATCACATAGATTGATTAGACAGAGCGAAAGCAATGCTAAAAAGTCAAAAGATCAAGAAGCCCCATAGAACCACCAAGTGGCACCCCTACATTCTAAGATCTATAACAAAGGGCCCCACACATTAAAAGGAACCAATGGAGTATAACTGCTTGGATATTATTTAACGGTCTACACTTCATCACAAAGATTGATATAATGGAGCATATCAAATCCAAGGTTGATGGACCAAAAGGGTTTGATGATCTTAAAATTGGAATTCTCATGACCATTATTTGACATCCATAAGGTCATCATTGATGTCCATGCGACCATAAAATTTAATCCCATTAAACCTAGTGATCTATCAACTTAAATTTGATGATCTCATGACCATCATTTGACATTTGTGAGACCTTCAAATTTAAGCTAATTGAGCATTTTTATTAGACATAAATATATACTACAAACATGTTACTAAAATCTTATGGATTACATTGTAGACCAATGAGAACCCTTAGAAGATGTTCAAACACTTGAAATATTTGAAGTACAAATAATAAAATGATCTCATATTTTAAATATATGTAGGAATGAACTTAGTCTATGTCTATATCCTAAGGTCCCCATTGCATATGTTTGAATGCCATAAAACTTAAGCTAGAGACTTATATTAAGTCTTATTTTAAAAGGGGCCTTGTGACATAAAACTTAGCTCAAATGCCTTTAACCTAAGGTTTCATCATGCGTATTAATACAATGAAACCCTATCTCAAAACCTATCATTTGGTCCTTGTATTATTTTGATCCCTTTGGACATGTTCTAAGAACTTAACACAAATAGTTTATCCCAAATAATATGTTGTGTTTATTAATTAAATATAAAACTTAGCCTAAAATATATAACCATGGTCTCCTTTTATATAAATCATAAAAAAATTAGGTATAAAAACTTTATACTAAAGCTTATTTCATTTTTAATAAACATAAAATAAACCTTAGCCTAATGTATTTAAACCTAAGTACCCTACTAAGTAGAAATCCTAAATAAAGCTCTCACATTTTAATAATATAAATGGAATAAAATTTCTTAGAAAGATTAATCAAATAGGGCATAAGAATCCTAATGAGCTAAGGCTTGGGTTCATCTAGCCAATTATGTGCATCCATTTAGATTAAGATCAACAATCCACACTTACTCATGAAAGATGATTAGACAGAGCATGGATGTTGATGAATTTTCAATGAGCCCCTAAAGGCCCACTAGATTGACATGTGGTGGGTACACATCCAATGAATAAAACATAGAGCTCAAGAAGCCCACGAAGGTGCCAAGTGGCACAACCACAAGCCTCAACATAAAGAGCCAATGACTTTGGAGCCCTATGATCATGATTAACATCCCATGTTGATCCATGAATGAAGATCCAATGATGTGAAAGGAAAGTTATATTTTCAAAATCCAATGGCTAGTCCCTCATGACATTTATGAAAAATTCCATGAAAGTTTTCAAATATATGCCACATGGGTGTCACACAAGCACAAAACCAAAAAATTAAAGATTTTTTGTGATAAAAAAGGCAAAGGTATAAAGGATTAGGTATCAATAAAATATCAGTATAGATGAGACTAAATATATATTGACATCACCATTAAAGCTCTAGAAATCCCCAAGTATCCATAAAATCTCAAATTCAAACTCAGATTGATCACAATTAAACAAAGAGAGTTCAATTGTAAACTAAGTGAGAACAAGTGACCTAGAATCTACTTAAAATTCAGTGGTATGTAGTTTAAAATTTCAAAACCATGGCAGGTCTTAGATAATATCAAAAAGATGAAATCAAGTTGTACTTAACCTTAGATAATGAGGGGAGGGTTTTCAAAGACAGATCTAGACACTACAAGTTTGCACAATGGGAATCAAAATTGGTCTAAACTCTTTCAGAACATCAGGGAGATGTAGTCTTTGACTAGGGAGGAATAGAGGAATGAAACCATTCTAAGAAGATACAATGACT
Source organism: Torreya grandis (assembly GCA_037957365.1). Classification (NCBI taxonomy): domain Eukaryota; kingdom Viridiplantae; phylum Streptophyta; class Pinopsida; order Cupressales; family Taxaceae; genus Torreya; species Torreya grandis. The sequence goes on along the minus strand of JARHVA010004700.1, from coordinate 273,693 downwards.
TGGTTTTCATTTAGATGGCAAGCCTACACTACATTGTCACCAAGCCTAAGGTAATTTACTGCATTGATGTCCTTTCTAATTTTTTCCAAGATTGTAAAATTGAGAATGATTGGATTGTACATGAATGAAGATTTAATAAAGTAGTATACATTTCTTCCCTTGCCTTTGAAAAATAATATAAAATATGTGATCCCCAATTGGACCTACCCAAAATGAAAAAGTAGACTAGGGATCATAATTTGAACACAATCCTAGCCCCATAGTTGCTCAGTAGAACCTACGTAGTTCAATATCTCACTACTAAAATCCTAATTATCTAATTTAGAGAAGGAATTAGGATAATAATGACCTTATTTAATAGGTTATGTGGATATACCTCCATCACTCATATTAATAAAATATAGGTATCCTATGTCTACTTCATGGTATAGAAAGGACTCACTCCCCCTCTAAGTGAGCTGATTAACATCTCCCTGAAGTTCCAATTTACAACAATCAAGAAGAAAACAAGAAAAAAAATTTACATGATGTCCTATCTATTAGATGCCATTTTATCCTCTGCCTAGATCCCAAACATAAAAAATTGGTCTCTTGATGGAAGAACCATTATCTCCTATCATTACTCAAAGCTACACATATTCAAGTATAGGCACAACATGTAGTTCATCTATGATTGTGTCTACCTAGCCCTAGTTGAAGCCATCATAGTAATACCCATGATCAAGGTCAACCAATTTATTAATAAATATGTGGATTTGATAGGGGATATTTGGTTCTACCCTAATTACACCGTCATAACAATTAAAGGGACTTTGACACAACCCTTTAGGATACCCATCTATGTACCAACCAAGCTAGTAGATCAAGAAGTGCCTACCAAATTTTTTATAGTATAGATGGATTTTTCAAGGAAAAAAATAAATTTGTCCCCCATCCCTTTCCTTTGACAATTAGTGTAACTCTTTTTCAAAATTGGGAACATGTGAATGCAATTTATAGATATAGGGACTCCTTGACCCTGTAGAAAGATGATTTGGAAAAATAGGACCCTAATGGAGTGGTTTACAAGAACTAGAGTACAAGATAATAAACAAGACATATTAAAACTAACCAAGTGTTCATGAACCATTATACATTAAGGCCTTTAGTTTCCCACAGGTATTAGCTAAATTAAAAAGTATAACATCAAATTGGAGCCTAAATTGGTTAGGGGAGATAACAAGCCACCTGGTAAGATTTGGAAAATGGGGCCCATGAAGTATCACTTATTTATTATAACATATTTATGACCCCATCCAAAATAATCAATACATAAAAGTAAGATACAAATAACATAGGGACCTAGAAAAGAAAATTTGGAAGAGAAACCTAGGGAAGGACCATCTTCAATCCCTCTTGATAGACTAGAGTCTCTAATAGAATACATGCATATGATTCCCTTATAACCAAATAAGATAGTATAGGATGCAGTTAAGGTGCTTTATGAATCTCATGGGTCATATGATGAGGAAGAACAAATAGAAGAACCCTAGGCTCAGGTAGAGGAGGTTGAACAAGGCAAGGTAAAAGAGGTTACTTGGGACCTAGTTCTAATAGCACCCCATAGAAGAGAAAAGAAGAATTAGCAGTGATCCTAGTTGGGAAGAAGAATCCCAAGTTGACCTTCACCCACCCCTTGAATGAGGTCAACTTATTCAGTGAGGAATACCCCCTTCATGGACCCATTACCCTTGAATGGTTTATCTATGGGAAAATACATAATACTCCCACCTTATCTCATTCTTGGGCCTTGAACCAAATAATTAACATTGGTGTCCATGAGGAAATCAAGCCACCTTGATGAAGGAGGAAGAAGAAATAATAATAATTTCCATAATAACATCAAGTGGCACACAAATGGCCACCCCTAGCACCTTGAGAATCACAAGGATGGAGGTCCTAAAACCTCATAAGGTAATAATGTCATAAACCAATGTCTAATTCAATCCAAAAAAATCTAGATTAGAGATAGTTACAACCAAGAAGCCCATGGTGTGAGGTGATGAATTCAGATTTTAAAAGGTTGAGCCATTTGTAAGCTTAACTCCAGTTAGGGGACAATAACTTGGTGAACATACCATCCATAAGGAAGACATAGAAAGATTGGTTGATGCTCATTCAACTCAAATTAGAATAGTAATTAAGGGAATGAAACAAAGGATATATAACTTGGAGAAGGAAAAGGAGAACCTAGAGACAATGGATATCCTATCAACCCCTAAGGCCATAATAAATATATTTTAAGCATCCTTCTTTAACATATTTTACTCCTTGAAGTCAATCATGTTGAGGCATGATGCATTAAGCCAATAGAGTGAGATAGACGAAGGATTGATGGCCTACTGGTAGGATCCTAAGGACAAAATAAGGGATCTTATCAACATACTAATCAAGGACAAAATTCTTAAATTCAAAACCATTATCCTAACTCACTTAAATTCAATATTAGGAATAATGGTTGATAAGATCTAGAGTTTAAGTGCTTGGTTAAAAGGTTTAGATAGACTCATAAGGGATGATGAAGAGATAATTACAAAAATTAAGTAGTTCTTTGGCACCATATTGGTTAATCCTATAAATTATACCACCTTTGGCCTCATTTATGATGAAGAGTATAGGTATAGAGTCACCTTGGTGATGCAAAAAGTATGAAACAAAAGCTAGGCTAGCCAGAGAGTGACAATAGTAGAATCATGAGCACGATCTTCACTACTAAGGAGAAGATTGTAAAGGCTAGAAGCATCAAAGAGTATATGGCAAGGGATGATAGCGACTTTGATGACTTAGCTAATTAATAATATGTTTTTCTCTTGAATCCAAATACTGATTTAGAACTTGTCAAAGAGCAACATCAAAGAGCTATGGATATTCTCCAAGAGTATTAAGTGAGTTTTTAGGAATAGGGCCCACCAACTAGCTAAATAATATTCCATTTTGTAAAACTTTGTAACATTTTTAAAGTGGAATATTATTTGTAAAGGCATATGCTAGTTTGTTAGCATACTTGCCTCTAGGTCAATTAATTTGGAAAATCAAATTTATTGTAGAATTATAAAAAAGGAAAACTATCCTTATCTTTTTACATTTATATCTTGTAGCTGACTGATATACTACCTTGTCCTTCTATAAAAGGAAGTAATCCTATTTTGTAAAAGGAGAGACAGTTTTGAGTAAAACTTGTATACTTTGGAGCTATTAACATAAATAATGAATACTAAAATTTTTTCAAGTTGGTTTGAGTTAATTTTTTCATGATTTCTCTCTCAATTACTTATTCCAAGTCTTGAATTTGAATTGTTTCCATGAATTCTAAATTTACATCTTTAATACAAGGTTGTTAATTTGTGCTTATGTTAGATTATTTGAATGATCTTTAATTTGATTTGTTTCATTTGTTATGCATTAGGATGTGCAAATGCTATTTAAATGTAGTAACAAATATTTAAAGTAAACTGAGTTCTTATTATATTTCTTAATATTATCCTTAGAAGTTTGTCTAGTGTATAGTGATATTTGAGTTTATGTTATTTTAAATTATATAATGGTTAAATGCATGCTCAATTTTAATTGAAACTTTGTCATGATGTTTGATTCAAGGATTAGTAATCATATATTTTCTTTCTTCCCTAGCCTTCCTTTTGCCTATTTTTTGACTAAATCACTGTAGTTTAGATCTCACTATAAGTATTCATTTAGATTAAACTTTAGAATAGAACTTTAATCATAACCCACTAAGATCAACATAGATACTTCAAAATTCATATGGAACCTATTGGCTCCCAACCACCAACTAATATAAATTTGTGGAATAGTTTAAATTTCTCTACCTCTATTTCACCATAGGTAACTAGATTACTAAAACCTACTACTCATGCCATGAGTTCTTTGAATTATAAAATTATAAGTTTTATTTAAACACTAAGAGCACTTGTGACACACTTAGAGGCATCAACACCAATTAGTTCCCAAACCTATATATGTATAAATATATATGATACAAGACATATAATACAATTTAATTTATGTTACATAATCATAATTCATATTTTATAAATTTATTTAAAACCCAAAGAAAACAACATTCCATTTAGAAACCAAAACTTCATAGTCATTTATATAGTCACCCACACATAGTTTCTTTCAAAAGGCCCCAATTTTTTGGATGTGTGTGTGTGTGTGTGTGTGTGTGTGTGTGTGTGTGTGTGTGTGTGTGTGTGTGTGTGTGTGTGTGTGTGTGTGTGTGTGTGTGTGTGTGTGTGTGTGTGTGTGTGTGTGTGTGCATGCATGCATGTGTGTGTGTGTGTGTGTGTGTGTGTGTGTGTGTGTGTGTGTGTGTGTGTGTGTGTGTGTGAGATTAGATACCAATGATACCAATGAATTATATCCACACACACACACACACACACACACACACACACACACACACACACACACACACACATCTTCACAATCTATTTTTATATAAATAAACCATAAAATTTATTCACACATAATTTAATTAAGGTTAGACACAGTTGACACCCTCATAAAACACAAATTTAAATCTATTTCATTTAATGCCTTAATGAATATATAGCTTAACTAGTTTGAAAACAAAACTAGTCTAAGGCCAAACCTAATATACCCTTTAAGGAAATAATCATTCCATGATTTAACAAGGATTTTAAAACTAAAAAATAAGTTAAGATAAAGCTTATATATATATATATATATATTTATATATATATATATGTATGTATGTATGTATGTATATGTATATATCTATATGTGTGTGTGTGTGTGTGTGTGTGTGTGTGTGTGTGTGTGTGTGTGTGTGTGTGTGTGTATATGTATGTATATATATATATATATAGAATAACCATGGAAAATTTCTACATCTCTACTGATTCCCTTGGGTTTACCCTAGGTTGGATGTAGGATTATGTAGAGGGTTGAGCCTTCCACATGGAACCTACATACAACCCTTTATAATTTTCCTATAACATTTCAAAACAAATTAGAAACCCATTATCCATTTCAACTCCATAATTGATCTAACAAAACACAATAATTTAAAGTAAAATAATGACATGTGATTATAATAATAATTCCAAGAAAGCTGTATTTATTCTTTTTTCTTAGATCAAACTCTCCTTCTTTTTCTTCTTTCCTACTACTCCCTATAATCCATCATAATATTCCTACTTATACCTTATTTTCCATCATCTCACTTTCCATTTATTTCTCATTTATTATTGATAGACAAAACCAACTCAAAATATGCATGCCAAAGTAGCTCAACAAAACCCCCACTAAGCTAAAATCCACCACCATTTCTCATGTAGCCAATATCCAAAATTGCATCATGAATTTCTTTTGCTAAAAATGATAGTTAAATTAATTTAATGAGAGAATATAAACCCTAATCATCTCAAAACTTCCTTATGTTTGATTAAAATAATCATTACATATCCTAAATAATATGTGCATTCATTTTTATTTAATCAAATTAATCATCAACTTCACTTAATCTATACAAACCAACTAAATGAAAAGTCCATCATCATATTATTCCATTCAATGTAGACCATCAAAAATTCATTTAACACAATGAATATATGGAATGGGTAAAATATATATGACTTCCAAAAGAATATTGTTATTTTTACCAAGTCATCCAAAAAAAAAACATTATGTATTCAACTTTAAACCAGAAGTTAACCCTCTGGATTTAAATAATAACCATATAATTTAGCAAACAATTCAATGAACAAAATGGTGTTTATACAATGATATTATCTATAACACCTTGAATCTATGCTGAAATAATTCATTAATATTTAACAAAGAGTTTATAATTCATTAGCCTTTTACAGGTTTACATTACTATTAAAATTGATAATAGTAACCTTATAAGCATAAATAGTCACTTTTAAGTTAACTAAGTAATAACATACATCTATTATTTCTAAAAAATAATCTAAACAAGCATTTTTAGATGAATATTTAGCTATGCATAATACAATGGTAAATCATGTTAAAATTGATAGTTATAGATTTATCAAATCAACTAACCAATAACATCAATAACAACTAGATTAGTGAAATCAAACAATCACATAAAATTATTTTAGAATACAAAGGATCACATAAAACATTCATAATAGATAACAAATCATACCATTTCTATCTAACTCAAATAATTAAATCACAAAACATGATATACTAATGTGGTGTGTGAATGGGTTTTTGGTTTTTCCTTCTATCATCCCCAATGTCTCCATCTGAACCATCCTCTTTGATGATTATCTCCCTCATTCATACACTAAGGGATGTATCTATCTTGCATCAACCTCAAAAAAATGAATGTAATTACCCCAAAACATAATTATATCCATAAAATAATGTTTTATAATTAACAAACATGATCGTAATGTATAGGGTATAAAAGTACAACTATCTCATAGCAAACCAAACATGTAAATTAAGAAATACATAACTATCCCATAATCAACATATGACATAAAGTTAAATCAAACAATATTTAATCAAATAACAACCATAATAATCCATGGATCGAATAGGTTATTCATTTTAGGGACAAACTAAGATGTGATAGAAAGGATTTAGAGAAAAAGTGATGGAGTGGATCAGAATGAATGATAAGATAAGTTTTTTTATAAATCATATAATGATGAAACTTTTTAGATAAAAAGTAGATAGTGAGTTAATAACATTCTACTTTTTTGAATGTTCTCAATAATCAATGATTTCAAGACTAATATAATAGATGGCATACTCTCTTCTAATCATCTTATTAGGAAATCATTACCCCAAATGATATGGGTGTGGAAGAGATGTACAAGATTAAAGGATGATCATTAGAGAGTGGAAGAAAGGTGGGTGGATGGATAAATCATTCTTTCATATTATTAAATGATTTTTGGAAAATATCCATCCATTTGAGATTATTACCTTTTTGACAAGGGAATTAATATAAAAGATATGGTAATCTCTTTCATGTATAAATCATCGTATTTCCCCAACCTTGACAAGGTAAGTGTGAATATATGGAATGGAATGAGGAATAGGCATGTTGAAAATAGCATTAATCTTAGTGGCATAAAAATTAATATCATGAAGAGAGACAAATAACCTATAAATTTACCAAATATGATGCCAAAAACATATTTGTAGTAGTTTATTTTAGCTTTATATTTGATGAGGCAATTGAAGATGATAGCAATATCAGAAAGATGAGTTTTTCTAATTTTAGATTTGGTGATGAGTTCATCCACATAGGATTCCACATTATTATGGATAAGGTCATGGAAAATGTGGGTAATATCTCACTAATATGTAGCTCTAATATTTTTAAGGTTGAAGTGAATTTTAACATAACAATAGGTGCCCCATTCTATGGTGAAAATTATCTTATGTTGATCTTTGAGGGTGATATGAATTTGATCATAGCCTAAAAAACCATCCATTAGGGATAAAATTTTATATCTATTAGTGGAATCTATGATGCCATTTATGGAAGGTAATGAGAAGTTATCTTTGGGATAAGAAATATTGAGGTTACAAAAATCAATGTAAATGTGAATGACCATGGTGACTTTTTTGTAAATAAGGACAATGTTTTAAACCCATTTGGAATAGTCTACAAGTTTGATAAAATTTTCATCTAGAAGTTTAATGATTTATTTATGGCATAAATTGGAAACATTAGGTGGAAATTTCCACTATTGTTTCCATACAGGTTTAACATCATGATATGTGATGATTTTGTTCACCATAAAACTAGTATCAATTCCAGGTATGTCCTTGTATGACCAAGTGAAAGTCTCATGATATTTATCAAAGAATTAACTAAAGTTATGTTTTTTTGTGTAAGTTATTTAGATATTGTTGTAGGTCAATGGCATGATGGGTTTCTATATTATATTCTTGTAGTTTCCTTGATAAACATAACATTTCCATCTTGGAAATGATATGGAACATTAGGGGAAAATGAAATGGGATTTGTTTTAAGATCAATGATAGTGATGAATTTGATAAAATGAGTGGCTTTTTTCTTGAAACTCCCAAGTTTATGATGTTTTTGAGGGATTTTAGGTTCCGAGTCATGGAATAATTCAAGGATGGCTTCATCACTATAAAATATAGGAAGAGGTTCATAATATTCCATGTCTACTTCAAGATCAATAATTTTGATGCTATGGAAATCATATTCAGAATGTATTTGGTGTACATCTATGGCCTTGTCATTGAGGGTGATCTTAAGACTAGCTATAATTATAAAGGAAGGTTTATCAGATTTGATTAGTTTATCATTATCATTATTTATGGAGAGAGGATCAGGTAGAATAACTGATACAATAAGAGATAAATAAGGTTATAGAAGTTTTGAATATATGAGGTTTGATATTTGTTTAACCACCTAAGGATTATCAAAGAGTGGATAATTAGTTAGAGGTACATGACCTTTAGGTTGTATCTAAATATATATAGAAATGATATGAAAATCATGGTTGAAATCATGTTTCTGAGCTAAAGTTTTAGGATAATGTTTAACATCCAAGTCTCATGTTTGAGCTTGGGCCATAATGTAGTTATGATCATAAGTTGGAGAAATTTTACATGCTTATGATTTGAAAATAAATTTGAAAGGTGAGATTCATAAATCATTGAATTTATGTGGATAGATGATTAAAATATATTGAAATAACTTAGAAACTCCATAATCATTACATGTGAAGTCATATTTTATATATAATGCTTCATGGTCATTACATGGAGGAGGGAAATTAGTGATGTGTAAGGAGGTAGGGATGGAGGTATCCACTCAGATATGTAAGGAGGTAGCTTAGTTTTATTGCATGTATTTTATAATTCATTAGGCTCATCATCATTATAATAAAAAATAGTTACTTGTAAATCCATATTCATATTAACTAGTTCACGTAAAGGGGCACTATTAATCTTCAAAATAGTGGGAATTTTATATTGAGATTTAGGATTTGGAATCTAACTACTCCATAATTTAATATCAACCTCATGTTTATACCTTTTACCACTATGCATTAATTTGATACATTGGCTACTAGAAGAGGTGTTAACCCTCATTTGATGAGTCCATGGGAGTTCTAAGAGTATATTATAAGATAAGGGTAAATCAATGACCATAATCTTAGTTTGTATAATCTTGGGTCCAATATTAAGAGGGATAAAAATAAAAACAAGTAGATTTTGATTAGTTTTATACAATCCATGGCATGTCAAACAAGTTTTTTTGAGATGATCTTTGTTATAGCCAAGTTGTTGAATGAGCTAGAGAGATGTCACATTAATATTGGACCCTTGGTCTACTAAATATTTATGAATGAGGTTGGTATTAATGGATATTTTAGTAAATATGGGTGGATCACCATCTTGAAAGAGTATTTCATCATTTATCATGTCTTCTTTGAGGAAATCTATGGAGTGTTTTGAATAAGGACATATGGATTCAATGGTATGCACTTTGGTTGGTTAAGGCTCCTAAAAAGATGCTTCCTCTCCTAAATGGGATGTCTCTTCAATTTATTGAATTTGTTTCATGATGAAATTATGATGATAAGGAGAGGTATGACCTAACTCCATGAGAGTAATTTTTCAAGGCATAGAATTGAGTTCTTTTAGGAAGTACCAATGGGTTTTAGAAGAAGAATACCTAGAATGAGGATTTGAAGGTAAAATAGGTTTAGGAGGAAGAGAAGTGATTATAGATTTAGAGGGAGGAGATGGTTCCTCATTCATTTCTAAAGATAAGTGGGTATTATTAGTACATTTGATAATTTTCTCTTCTAAATATGGTTTCTTAGGTTTGGTGATGAGATCTTTGTGGGCTGGTTTACATTGATAATTAACCTTAGCCATGATTATATATTGGGAATTAATGTAGTATTGATCATAATAAATGTCAATGGAAAAAAATATCCTTTTTATATTATTGAGGGTTAGATTTATAGAAATATTTGGGGTTATTAGAAGAAGAATCTTTAGAAGCTTGTTTATTTTTAGAAGTGTTAAGGTAATCTTGATGACATATTTGACTCATAGCTTAGTGATTGAAATAATCAAGAAGCATAAAGGAAAAAAATGTAATACCTCTATATGTTTCATTGGATTGACCTATATCTACATGGAAACATAAAAATTTATTAGGTTCATACCATTTAGGGTAATTATTGGGGTAAGTGACTGGTTTAGAGGGAGCTAAAAATTGTTTCATTTGTTGCACAATTAATGGTGTATGAGAAGGTTAGGGATTATCAAATTTGGATACTCTTGGTTTTGGTTGATGAATATTACCAGTTATCATATTTTTTGAATGTTGAAAATATCCTTTAATGATTTTATTATTGGGTTCAAATTTTTTCATTAATAAGTCTTGATGATTAGCTTGGTCAAGATTTTCATTTAACATTTGGGGAGTAAAATTTCAAACCTTGTATTAGATTGAATGTGTTAATGTTATAAAGAGTTTGAGTAGTTTATCATTAGTAATATTGTGATTAGCCTTGTGATCCAAAGATTTCAATCATTTGATAAAATCATGAGCTAATTTAGTGGGAGATTGCTTAGCATTGATGAAATGACTAAGACAATTTTTGGGAAGATCATTATGTTAGAAACTCTTTAACTATAGGATTGATTGAATCCTCTAGTTGACATATATAATATTGGAGGAGATTTTTATACCACTATAATACATCACTGGTGAAATTTTTAACTAAAATTTTTGTTGTGACAAAAGTATTAGTTTGGATCCACTCCTTGTAAAAATTGTCAAATGCCTTAAGAATTTAGTCTCAGTATATATAATAGTTGGAGATATATTACCAATATAATTAGAAAAAATGAAAGGGGATAAAAGCTCATTTTAGATATGTTAAAGAATATTATTTTTAATTATAGTTTGGGGGATGACATTCCCCATGACATCTCTAAGAGGTGGAGGAATAAAGTTTTGATTATTTTGAGGGATAAGAATTGGAAATTGATTAGCCATGTTGATCAAATGATATTGTAGTTTAATCATTTCGGAGATATTCAATGTTTTTAGTATGTTCATTTGTTACACTATCTATGCAATATTTTGAGTGGTATCAATTGATGGGTTAATGTTTGTTAGAATATTCCCTGAATTGGTATTAGGGGGAAGGTGTCTAGGTGGTAAATTACTTGTGGGTTTATTGGATAGATTTTTTCTAATTTCCCCCAAATTATGGTGAGATGTTTCAGGATGGGAATTATCTTGATTGGTATGGAAAGGATATGATCCACCAATCTCATCTATTTGAGTGATTGGAACCATGTTTTAATCAAAATATGAGGGAGGAGAAGAGGTACTCCAAGAGTGAGAATCCTATTAAGAAGTAATGGTAGGAAGATAATATCACCCCATAAAGTGTCTAAATACATTCAAGTTTTTGAAACATATTCTGATAGGGTGTTTCATTATGCTTGAAGGAAGAATATGAAATTAGGAAATAAGAATGAAAAATAGGGATAAAGTTAGTTAGATAGAGAATAACATCAAATAATAGATATAGAGTCAACTAGGTTGACAAAGTATGTGAAGAAAAATCATAAGAGGAAAATAAGAGGGCATAGTCAAGATGCTCAATTATGTGTTTTAAGGGATAAAATTAAAATATGCTAAAGGGACATATTCATATGGGTTGATAATGTATTATTAAAAAAGTAACATGCTAAGAGATAAGAAGACATAGCTGGATAATTCAACCATGTACTACTTAGACAATGGACTAGATAAGAAGATAAGGATATACAGTTGGATAGATTGATTATGTATTGTAGTAAACTAGGATGAATGGTCTGTAATAGAGTGTGTCATAAAAAAAGATAGTGTTCTAAAAATAAATAAAAGTTTTTCAAGATAGAATATAAATAAATGAAATTAATCACACAATCAATTGGATCAATGTCACTAATCCAATTGGAACACACAACACAAACCTTGCACCAACATTAGCTAATGTAAGTTTTTTAATACAAAATATAATGATCAAAGAAAAAGTAGTAACGTGAAAGTAAATGCTAAATAATAGGTCATCCTAAGTGTTACTAAGTTACAATGAATATTTTAATATGATTGGGAGTTGGACATAATGAGGAACTAGAAAGTAGTCTAAGGTTGGTTTCAGTAAGCTTAGGCTGAAATGGATCCATATTGATAATGGTACTAGCTTGGCATTGGGGCCTACCCCCTTAATTTAGAATACCATAGTGATATGGGTATCAGGTGCTTTACCAATATATAACATCAACCACATTTTTATACTTGGTTAAAAACCCAATTCATCTTCCCCACTTAGTGATGAAATCAAAGTAAATAGACCTTGGGAAGATAAATGTTTAATGTTTTTCTAATGTAAAGTGATTTGGAAGTGTGTAAAAGAGAAAAATAGTTTGACTAAATTAGTAATTTTGAAAAACACCTAATTAATCTATGTTTTTTACTCTAAACATGAAATCAAGTGAAAGGAAAAGTGAATTAATTACTAAAAAAAGAGGTTAATTCCTTTATTATAAAGAGTACATAGTTAGTTTTAGTGACACTATATGTAAATAGTTTGGAATAGATTCGACTAGGTCACTAGTATTCTATAGAAGAAAGATCTGTAAGAACATAGCTGAATAGGTAAATTATTTGTTTAAGATAGAATAAAAACTATAGAACTAGGTTGAATGGGTTAACCTAGTTGGTTGTATGGCTACAGTTTTATAGAATAAAAATTTACGAAAAATAGTACTAAAAAGGAAGAACTAAAACGATAGAGGAATAATGAATCTTAATGGGCTTAAATATATTTATATTACAAAATTTTATGCTATGGTGTTTAAATTTTGATTAATAAATTATGCTAATAGAGTAGATTAGTTTGATGAAGTTTATAAAACCTATATGATAAAAAATAAGTTGTGAATATAATTGAATGGCTCAACTACATTTATAGACCTACATGTTGAAAGAATAAAATTACGAATAGTGTCAACTAGTTTGACTATGAAAATATAGACATGAAAAAGAATATTATGTTGAAATGATCAATCAAGTCATTTGTATTTGGGGAAGACTTACACAAATAGAACATAGTCATTTTGCAGTGACTATGTGTTATAGTTGTTCATAGAATATTAGAACTATACCAACTAGTTTGATAAAATACTGCAAAAATATAAATATACAATATGATGAGAAAATGAAAGTGTGAAATAAAACCTATAAGTGTTTGATTTACTTTAGGTTCATCAGAATGTATACAAAGAGAAATGTAATTGATCTATTAATCAATCCTAGTTCAGAGAAAATAAATCCTACTTATGCTTACAACTTTTGATACATTAGATATTCAAGGTCATGACCAAGATGGTTTCTTTAGACCTAACCAAGGTATATCTTACCATAATTACATCACTAGAGAGGGTTAAAAAGCATATAATCAAACAAAACCATGCAATAACCCTAGCTAGGTCCCATGTTTTCATATTCACAAAGTAAATGACAAGTAAAGAAAATTCTCATCTATTGCTCACCAAATATTATGTCATAAAGTGGGGGTAAAAAACATATATAAGATAATCCTAATTAACTTATATATAGGTAAGACCCTAATGCATGGAGTGAGAAATATATTCAAAATCCATTATATGTGCTTCTTTTATCTACTAGAATATAGGAGTAAAGTTAGAGATACCTTGAAGAGAAACCTATCGAGACTCATTATCTCCCTTGGCCAAAAGTGTTTTCCAAGAGTTTATTGTGTTTTGTAAGGATAACTAAGAAAATCCAAAGCATCTGAGACTTTTCCACAAGAAAATATTCTTATAAAAGTATAAACCCTAAACTATAACTCCTAAAGTAGAATGGTAGAAGAATAGATTGTAAATAATAACAAATGAATAATTAAATCTATTGTCTTTGTAATAAATGGTGAAATGAATTTGTATATATAGTTGAATATAACCATAAACCTTTTTAAAAATTTAGCTGACATGGTCGACCCAATTGACTTTGTATCACTATTGATAAAAAGAAATTATGTCTTGGTCTAGGGTAGCCAGGGATATAGAAATTAATAAGCACATGAATGATAAAAATATCTATGATGTGCTAATTAATTTTTGAGATTAGATAAACCATATACTAAATTTAAATATTTGGATATACCAAAAGTATATCTATTAATTGATATTATAATAAATTAGAAATAAGAATACTTAGCTAGTTTACTAGGTGCATGCAGATTTGGACTCAAATGAACTAGAAGTGGACTATATCAAGATCCTTAAATATTCAAAATATTATAAAATATATCATTATATGGCCTTAAACACTTGTATCATATTTAGATATCTATGTTAATGTTGGTGTCTAAACTTGACACAGGTCACTTATAATGAATATTATTTGGATCTAATGCAACCAATTAGATCCTATTAGGTTTTATATAGAATTTATTCTTATGTATATAGATAATTCACATAGGCTATCTCTATTCATAAAATTATCAAACCCTAGATTCTTCACCCTTAGATTGATTATGATAAAAATGGGTTACGGCGCATGGTGTCGAGCTTACCCAAGTATCCCTCTGTCAATGGGTATTATCTACATAGATAATAATTTGAAGAGGGCCTCAAATGTATGTATTTATCCCTTAAATGTTATTTTGTATGTGAATAAGGATGAAATATGCGATAATAAAGTGTATAAAATGACCTATATTACAACTTGTCAAATATCTCTCATACGTTGTTCATTAAGTACTATAGACCCACATGAATATTGATCCTATGAATGATATAGAAATAGGGACAAATAGGGAAAGTTTACTCACTTTAATGATGGATTGAGTGATTTTTGGTAAGTTGCCTTATGAGTTCCCAATATTTGATAGGTAAGGAATGAGTGAGTGTTGATATTGTATGTATTATATATATATATATGTATATATATATATATGTATATATATATATGTATATATATATGTGTGTGTGTGTGTGTGTGTGTGTGTGTATATATATATATATATGTACATATATGTATATATATATATATGTACATATATATATGTATACATATATATATATACATACATATATATATACAGATATATATATATATATATACATACATATATATATGTATGTATGTATATATATCCATTTTAAAAATATATCACACTAAAACACTTACGTTTTCCATAAGGATACATTTAAATTACAAACTAGATGAATTTTGGGCACTATATAGTTTTAAAAGGGGTACTTATGTTAGTGTAAGCATCTAGATGGCATGCAAGTGCCCAAGAAGTTATAAAAGAGGTACAAGTTCAAAACTGGTAGAGAAGGGTAATGCTCAGGTTCAAAGCATTTTTCACATTATATGAGGCCTATTCATCATAGTAACATATGTTAGGACTAAGAGATAATAAATTTAGGCACAAAGAGGTGGTGAATGTGAGCCTTTCATTAGTGATAAGATATTAAAATTGAAGTTTTACAATCAAGATAGGTATTTTTAAAATGTACAAGATTGAGGTGTTATATAATTAATATTTAATGTCTAAATCTCCACCTTAATATAATAATTAAATTTCTAGTTTAAAGGAAAGAAATGTATACCTGAATGTGTGTAGAAATCATTGTCTTTGTGTGAGCCCAAATTGAGTGCTTTTATAGTGATTGACATGCAACCAAGAAAATGTTACAATATATAAATATTATATGAAATCTAAAATTGAAGTAATTTGATATAATTTAAAGTAAAGAGAGTAAGGTTAGGATTACACATGTGTGTGAATGAAAACATATTGCTTTTTGGCAATTTGATTTAAAGAGATGATTCATAATGAATAATTGGAGTTGAAATTTTGAAACTTTTAAATGCATACATATGTAATGATATTGGTGGAAACAATTCCCCTAATATTGTCAAAAATGGGGAGTTACCATGTGGTCATTGAGATTATCTCAATTTTGTAAATGAATCATACTTATAACCTAATGAGTGTTAGTGATCCAATAAAATCATACTATATATCTAGTGAGGTAGATGATTTAATCACTCCATCATATAGATATTGTGAATTTAAATTAATTAATAAAGTATAACTTATAAACTTGGTATAACTCAGAGATTTAATCACCTCAACCTTCTAAAAGGTGAACCAAGTATTGTTAGTAGATTGTCTTAGTAAAAATCCATAGCACTCCATCTTGGGTATGATAACAGTCCATAGTAGTATTTTAAATCTATAAAAAAAAATTTAAACCATAATTTTAGGTGCCCTTTGCATGGGATATGCACCTCATATATGTCTCAAGCTAAAACATAGGTATAATAATGGTACCAATGATATAATGTTACTAAAAATGTGTATCTAAATCATATAACTATGAAATTTGTCCAAATTTGAAATTTCATGAATGTGTGGAGGAAATGTTCCCATGATATTCCCCCAATTAATCTAGATAATCTGATAACTAGTGTAAGTGTGAAGAACATGTTTCTATAAAATTCCCCATGATAATCTGGAGATGATGAGTACTAAATAAGTGTGGATATCATTCCTTTTTTGACATACCCCACTAAAATATGAAACTATGAAAATGTGTAAGCCATGATTCTATTACATTATACCATAGATATTCCCCCTTTTTAGGTGAGGGAAGTAGAATCTAGTATTTATCTCACCTCAAAAGGATAAGATAATTATATACTATGTGTATGTATCATGTAACGTTTAGGAGTAGCATGTCTAGGTAGATATAACAATAAGATACATATTATGTAATCACATCAATTTTGAAACTACATGATATAAATCATGGAAACATCTATAGAGTAATATTAAAATTTCAACAATAAATTAAGCACACACATAAGAGCACTCAAAAGAAAATCAAAAAGAAAAATAAAAAAAATGGTCGAAAGAGACCTCATACAAGGGGCATTTTCAAATGTCACACAATCAAAGGAATATGACTTATACAAATGTCTACAAATCACATAAATCACATATTCAAATGTTCACATGCAACATAGAGTGACATATTAAAATGTACATATAGGCAAGCAAACACATGTGGGCCATAATTAATAGAGCATATTCAAATGCTCAAACATGAAATACATTGTAGGAAAATATAAATTAATGAACAAACTCAAGGAAGTGTAAAAAATAAAATCATGTAAATCATAAATAACTAGCATAAGTGTATCATAATAGTATCTAGATATGTGTGTTATAAAAAAATGTTAAGTACATAGCATATAAATTACACTGTGAAATATATAAGCATTAATAAAGGCATGAATATGTACCTAAGCTTAAATATGATTATGTAAAATGATGTTAGATTAATAACCTTGGTACATCATGATCAAATAAGTGGATTCCCCCAATGTACCAATAACATGAGTAGAGGGAAGGTCCAACTTGTGTATGTTCATATATCATGTGCATGGAAATGCCTATATCACACTCAAAAGATGAGTGAAACATATGTGTGTGTATAAAGAAATTATATGCTATCTACTAACATGGAACCAATAACATAGATGCCAAGGAATCAATAAAACATAAAAATGTTGAATATTTTTGTATTTTTGTATTTTTTATTTTTTGGTATCTTTGGAATATTTGATTTTTTTAGAAAGACTAATCCAAAAAATTACCATAATCAAAATGTGTAGGATCACTTGAGACATTTTTAAAACATAGTTTATAGTGACACATTGCCACCTCCTCAATATTTTTTTGTAATTATTTACCAAAATTCATTGTTAGGGGAGCATGATAATATCCATCATGATATATGAAAATCACCCTATCCCTATAAGTAAAGGCGATACATGTATTTGTAGTATTTAATGTTGTATTAAAATCAACTAACCAATGCTTCCAAACATTTACAATCAAATGTGGATATTTATTTAATATCCATGTGACTATGTAGACCACCTATGGTCCATATGTGATGGGTAGTCATATGTAGCCATGAGATTCTAGCATCAAATGAGAGTATGTTAATTCATATGTATTATTTCCTTGATTTTGAAGAAATGTGGTGCTAAAAATTATATCCCAATTGTTCATATAAAAATTGATATGTTGACAATATACCCGATTAATATTAGTAGTAATAGTTAGATATTTGTTCCTTGGTTGTTTTATAGGATGGTTTTCTTTTGAAAATTTGGAAGTATCTTGTATTTTTTTTTCTTAGGAATAATTTGTATGTGTCCTCCACTCTTATAGTTATGAATTTGATTTTACAATGCCTCACATTGATTTAAATTATGTTCTTTAATATGAATATATTTAAAATATGTTAATTCCTCTTCAAGAATAATTCTATTGCCTAATATGTGTTTGTTAGGAGGTAAAGATATCATCTTATATTTAAGTAACATAGAAAGTATTGTATTGAGTGCATCATGGTTTGATGTGATTTGTAAAATTTTTTGTGGATTTTTATGAGAGACCTCCACATTATTTACATGATGTATCTACATTTCACTCTTTTAAGTTTGACTCAATATTCTAATTTTCATTTTCCCTTATCTTGATTAGGTTATGCATCCTCTTAATATTGGTTTAGCTAATATGTACCAGGACCTATAGGTGTGAAAAAATTATGAAAAATATACTCGAAGGGGTATAAATTTATTTTTTACATTTTTTCATCTATAATATCATGGGATATATCACTATCATTATCATAGTAATATGAAACATGGCCATATTATTGCTCAGTATTAACCAATAAAGGATGCTCAAATGTTTAGATTTATTTAAATTTTGATATAATTGATTCATTTTGAAATTATTCTTGATATTTATGTGTATACATGTGCATCTCAATGGTTAGTGCCTTGTTTGTATCTAGATGTAAATGAGCCTTTACTCTTGAGTCATCCATTTCATAATTATATATATTCTTAATGGGAATACATTGCTTAGGTGGTACCACTTAAGAGATGTATTTATTATTAAAATGTATCATTTTACAAAATTTTAAGGGTTCATAACAATAGGCATGTTGAATAAGGTCCAATCATGTATAAATTTCACACATCGATATAATGTATATATCATAACTTCCAAGGTATGTATCTATGGTCTAACCAAAATCAATTTATAGTGTAATGACTAAGACATTAATTGGAATGTATTGGGAACCATTTTTATCCCTAATGACACCTCTAATATGATTTGACCAACTAGAGGACTATATGAATCATTAAATCATTTGATATGCATATTTAATTTTTGAATAAGACTACTACCAATGCCCATGGTGGTTAAGAAATATGTAGTACAAATGTTTAGGCCTGATCCATTATAAATGAGTACCCTCTAAATTAATTTATTATGCATACTCAATTATATGGAAAAGGAAAAGTTTGGTTAATAATTTACTTGGATGCTAAATTTATTAGATCAAAGTTGATCAATTTTACATTATTTTTGAGATCTTTCATAATATCTACAAAGTAAGTTGGTTTAATATCATTTGGAATTCTAGTATCATGAAATGATTTATATAGGATATCCTTATAGATAATATATTGATTTATAAATTATAGGATTAAGATCTTAGCATGTGTGCTTATAAATTAGTCAATAAGGTAATATTCTTTAGATTCAATCACAAGTTTAGGTTTAGGAGGCACTTGATATATATTTAAAGGTGGCAGACTAGGTTTTTCACCCTTACCTTCTCATGTAGTGATAACATGGACAAAAAAATTCAGTAAGATATGGGTAAATAATAGGTGTCAAAATGTATTTTCACTCAAATATGAGATAGGTGTAAAAAAGGATATACATGCTAGCATATATATATTGTCTCTATTGTATTACAAAAGGATTTAGAAAGTGAGATTAAATATTGCTTTCATTTTGAAACATTCTAATTATATTAATGAATCAATTTATTGAGTTGAATGATATGTTTTATTAATTAATAATAACACAAAAACACAAATGAAAATATAAATTAGAGACCAAAGTGGCCTACATATGCATCCTTATGGAGGATAATTATGGAAAAGGAAAACTAATTTTTAGATTTTGAAATCAGAAATAACAAATAACAAATCAAGAAACCCTAATCAATGTTAGGGTTTTTAACATCAAATGTTGCTTTCACCATATGTTTAACCCTAAATTATTTAACATGAGTATCTAGGGTTAAGGATATATAAATGAATAATCAAAATGATGATAAATAGATTTTTAGTAGACCAATTAATTTTTAAACTCAGATACATTCTAAATTTAAATACTAAGATATGCAATAAATAGAAAATAAACATTAATTAATATTTTGATAAATAATAAAAAGGAATACTTAGATGGCTTACTAGGTACAATCATATTTGGGATAAAATGTGTTGGAAGTGTAATGGATTAGGATCATGGAATAATTATCAGATTCAAGAATTTTTCATTATATGGCATTAAACACTTACATTAGATCTAGATAGTTGCATTGATGCTAGTGTCTGGAATGGATGCATGTATATTATATGAAGTAATGACTATATCTATGTGAGAATAAATAGTGCCTTTTATTTCATGTACATAAGTTGTCACTCTTATTTAAATGATCAAGCCCTAACTTCCTCACCCTTAAAGTGATTATGGTAAAAAGGGTTAGTGGG
This sequence comes from Torreya grandis, assembly GCA_037957365.1. Taxonomy (NCBI): domain Eukaryota; kingdom Viridiplantae; phylum Streptophyta; class Pinopsida; order Cupressales; family Taxaceae; genus Torreya; species Torreya grandis. The sequence continues at coordinate 252,926 of JARHVA010004700.1, read as the reverse complement.
AACATAGTTTCAAACTTATGTAAGGACCCATGTATCAATGGGCACTCCTTACATAGCCAATACTCCAAAGATAAACTTGTACTTACGTATTTATCCCCTACATACTGTCTTGTGTGTGCATAAGGATGCAATATGTGATAATCAAGTACATATACTATTCCAATTTTTAACTTTTAAATATGGTTCATGGAATTTTCCTTCAATAATTTAGACATGTAATAATATTGATCTTATGACTAGTATTTAAATAGTTGTGAATAAGGCATGCTTTCTCACTTGAATTCTTGATCAAGTGACTCTTGGTAAGTTTCCTTACGATTTCTTTGTATTTACTAGGTGAAGAATGAATGAGGGTTAATCTTGTATATATACTAATCCATTTTGAAAATATTTCACACTAAATTAATTATATTAACCATAAAGATACATTTCATTTTCAAATTGGATGACTTTTGGGGATTGGATATTTAGTTTTAAAAGGGAGGCATACAGCAATAGAGGCATCTGGTTGGGATACAAGTGTTTGGTAAGATAGAAAATAGGTAGAGGTCCAATATTGTTAGAGGAGGATAATGATAACATTTAAATATTTTTTCATAATATATAAGGCATTTGCATAAGAATAACATATGGTTGAACTAATATATAAGCAATTTATATAGAAAAAATAGTGAATGTGAGCCTTTAAACAATAAGAAGGCATTACAATTGAAGGGTAAAACCATGATATGTATTTTCCAAATGTAAAAGGCTAAGATGTTATATAATTAATATTTGGTGTCTATAATTACTAAATGTCATTTTTATATGAGGAAACACTTGTATTCTTTACTTACACATAAAAAGTCTTCACTAAGGATATACTGTGAATTGATATATGGTGTCTTCTTGTTGTTGAGATCTTATGTTATTTAAAGTGTTTGAAGCTCAATAGAATAAATTTAAACTAAGGAGGTGAGACTTAGTCTTAGAGTCCAAAATTAAATACACTTATGTATTTATCCTTGAAATATTATTTCTTAAGCTACAACATACCTTGAAAATTTCCACTAAATCTAAAAGGGTGGTTGATGTGTCAATAATTAAAATCAAACTAAGTATTTATATCCTTAATGTTTTTATTTAATTTAGTTTAGTATATATATTAATTTTGCATATTGTCATAATAGTATGTTGTTTTCACTTATACCATTGTCTAGATATATTTATGCTTATACTAGTTTATGTTATCTAGGCATGTAGATAATACCATAGTTAAATTATTTCATCCATGCTTAGGTTAATTTTCACTACATTTGAATACATTTATAATCCTTTTATCATTTTAGAATTTATATCTTATTAGATTAACTTCTTACCATCTTGTATTTAGGTTTCTCTTAGTTTTCATTACATGAAGTTACTTATTATATCCTTGATACCCCTCGTATGAATAACTCTTTATTTTATCTTTTATCAAACTTTGTGGTAGAGCTAATTGTACATAGTTGGTCTAAATATGGTCTTCTCTATTTCATATATTAAAGGATATTTATTCTATTATCCATATTTTCCTAATTTATAATATATTTTTAGGCTTGTATACTTTCATATCCATTAGGATGGTTCTTCCATATGTGCACTATTTATTAATAATGTATTAACCAACAAACTAGGGTGATCAATCGGTTCCATGTCTAGATTTAGATTATGAGTAAATAAAATAATTTTTCATACAAATGATGGACACTTCTAGACATATGATGCTAATTTTTATCTTAGATATAAACATAATTTTATATCCACATTTAGAATTTTAAATCAAATAATTTTATCATTTTTATCCACATGTAAAATATTATATTAAATGTAGACACTATCAACCACATATTTTCATGATACCTTTGCTTCTAATCTAAACAAGTAAAAAACATTTTTCTCTTCATTTAGTGGGTGTGGATCTAGGGCCACTACATTATGTTCATATCATTGGTAGTTGGTTATTTGAGGTTGAATAATTATAAGTGAAATTTTAAATTTAGGTCCTCTACATGCACCTTAATTAAAATACATAATTTTATTCTCATGAATTACACAAAGCATTTCCTCTTAAAAACACATTACAAATAAATAATTTAGTATCCACCCTCACTTCATATACTTTCTAACTTTAGGTAATTTAATTTTCTCATTGTTATTTTGTGATATTAGTGGAGATACCATAAACCATGGAGTCAAAATTCTTGGATCCTATAATTATCAATGACTTGGGTTACTTTTTATCCTCATGTGCATATGTTTCTCATCCTTCTTCTTGAACATTTATACCTTACTCCAAATTAGGTTAGGTCACATCTTGATACATAGTCTCTTCAATAATGGATTATTTTTAACCCTAAAATTATTCATCCTACCCTATATCCTAATATTCCACCTAACATATATATTATGGAGGGAAGGCTTTTCACATAGGTGACTTACATATTGCACTTCCTCTAGTGGGATTGACTTCCATACTTGCATATTCTTTATCTATTTTTTCCTATTTTGTTTCATGTATGCAATTATCCTTTTGTGATGGATTCATGTAATATGCCTTAAGTGGTTACTAGTATTTCTGGGATTATTTAGGCCTAGTAGTTTATTTAGGCCTAAATAATGATAGTGTAGGAGATCTTAGTAGTGATTGTGGCATGTATGCATCTACTTTCCTTCAATTATAAATTCTTGTCTACCTTCTTCTTGGGTGTACTATTTATTATGTGAGTTCATTGTTATTTTCTCCATGACCTCATGGTTTACTTATGATTCCATCTCATATTGGGAATGTTCATTTCCTTTTCATGTTTCACCTTCCTTAGTGTATGAGACCCTACTTCTCACCTCAAGTTCATTGTTAATTTGTTATTCCTATATTTAAGGTTATTTTTAATATATTTTTATGTTATATTATGATTAAATACATTAATATAAATGCATCCCTATCTTTCACTTCTCTCAAATGACTTTACAAATTTTTCTAGGTTTTCTTTTGTCCTACTACTCTTTATTATTGATTGAGGAAGAAAATCTCAATTTTATTTCTTTTATCATCATATTTCATTAAATACTAGTTTGGATTAAATAAAAATTGAATCATATTTATATTCATCATTATTCAATGCAATTCAATATACTTTGTGAGGTATTTCACTTTATATCTCAATACAAGGTTATCTTCATCTTATCCTTTTATAATGATTCACTAGTATAAAATATAACAATTGTTTTTATGCCTCTCTTTATATAGCTAGTTATTATTTGTACACAATATTTAATCTAAAATAATATAGTTATGACCACCCTTTATACACATTTAAACAATGCCTCATTTCATGGTCTTTCAACTATCTTTCCTTCACTTTCTATATGGATGAACCATTTCTATAATAAACTAATGATCTAAAAAATCCCCTATTCCCCATTAAAAATAGTTAAATATTATCCCCTAACTAATCCATACCATAAGTTTAGTTTTATTTTCTCTTTATACAATAATTTTTTATTTAGACTATCTCATTTCCTAATACTATCCAATTTTTCTTACCATGTCCTCCCCCAAAATAATGACTAGCTGCTTAATTTCAAATTCATGTAATGGGATGTCCCATACATTTAAAAATTCGTATTTAAATTAATTTCATATTGATCACTATAAAAACACATTTTCAAGTAATTATTCACATAAGAGGCTCACACATTGAAAAACATTTTAATTCTAATTATACATAAAAATAAAATTCCCTATTTCTCCTAATTATGAATGCACATAACCCTAGTATCCATGAACTAAAATCTAACTAGATATACAAGGTCACAAGTAATGGTTGAATCACTTAATGTCACCATAAATACATATGGATATAGTATTAAACCATTTTTTTTACACACCATTGTAGCATGGGATAAATACAAAGAGTTTGATCCTTCTTCAGAGTATTGGTATGTAGGTAACACTCAACATAAGGGGTGTTGAGGTATAACACACCTTGAAATTCTAACCCTTTTTTACATCTTATTTGTTTTATCATTCATGGTATATTTAGATAGGGATACATCAATGGTTTTTAAAATATAGAGGGAGATCCAAAACATTCAGATAAAGCACATAGATGAAGTGAACCTCCAATATTAGTCATAAATAAAAAAACCCTATAGGATGCCAATGTACCCTAAGGACACTAGTGCACTACACACTTTTTTGATTCCAGAGGTATTATCTAAACATCAATAAAAACATTATTCCTAATTCATAACATCATAAAAAAGCCTCCAGTTTAGTTTCATCATTTTTGTCTCAGTTTAAAATTGTCAAAATTCTAGCTAAGTCATATTTCTTTGTCAATTAACCTTTAGAATATTTATAGATATATTAAGTTTCAAACAACTTTGTGTCATTTATTACATAGTTATATCATTATAGTTTTATATAAAAATTTATCACACTTAGGTAATTATTCAAATTTGATGAAACATATTGATAAACCCACTTATTGTTGAACATTTCCAAAAATCCTAACTTGACACTAAGGTTTCCTTTTATTTTTATCACTATCATTATCGCTTTGAATTTATGATTTTTTAATTTATAAATTAATCATGGTTATATAATGACTGAATATAATTATATTTTATAAATTAAAAGTTTTTTAGTTTCATTTACATGTTGCTTCCCTATAATTTATAAAATCATTATTTTGCATATAATTCCTTGGATGCATCATTTAATGACAAATATTAAATTAGTCATAACCCAAGAACCTAATAATAAACCACCCCATGATTATTAATATTACATGGTTCACTTTGAATTTTCACCTATTATTAATAGACACTAGATAACACAAATGTTCCTTCCCCCCTTCACAACTCAATAGTATGGAAGCCAAGGTTTCCATTTTATAGTTACTTCAATAGTCAAATATGTACAAGGTATATGTGGCACTGCATGAAACTATTATTCCTATCAATTTGAAACAAAATTATGTTGCATCTCTCAATAACACATTATTATGTACACAATAATATAAATCTTTTGAAAAAGAATATTTTCCACCATAACACATTATCAATCAATATTTACCTTTATGCAGTTAGCTCATAATTGATGATATGGGTGTTAAGTGGGTATTATTGGATATTGGTTTAGGAATATTTATAATTTTTTCTCCAAATCCTTAATATACATATGAATATTTTATATTATTTATATATTAACATCAAAGGTTTTGATGACATCCCACATAAGGTATTAGGATAGATAACATATAATATCACATTGGGCCCTATAACTATTACTAAAACATGTTAAGCTATACCTAATGATCTTGATTTAAAAAAAAATATTTGAGGCCATGGATTCATGATATGCAAGCCATACCTTCCACTTTACATGCATGTTTAAAGTC
>JARHVA010004700.1:125000-245000 GCA_037957365.1 Torreya grandis | reverse complement strand
CCATAGACTATTTTATTTTCACTCAATTATAGGATGCGAAATCCCTAAAAGATAATTTTATAGATGATTTCATAGAATATAATATTATTAAGGATACATAGACAATGTGTTCTAATGGTTGAAAATGTGCATCAAGAACTAATGTATGAATTATTATTATTAATCCATAGGGAGATCCTATGCCATTTACATAAATATTGGGTTGTTCATGTCAAATAATATCCTATAATATGAGTCACTGATTTTAGGTTTATATGTCACTCACACATTAAAGATAATAAATCCATTACGATATATGGGGATTCACAATTGGAATTTAATCAAGAGATAAATGTTTATCAAATAAAAGATTAAAACGTGATCCCATTTATAAATATGGTATAATGTTTATGAGCACATTTCAATAAATTTTCAATTGAGAATACTCCATGAAAGGATAACCATCATGAACATGTAATGGCTAGTGCAACATCTTTAATACCAATTGACATAAATGGTGATCAAACAATCTCCACTATATGATATCTTTATTAGTCTTGGAAAATAAACCTAGTGAAAAAGGTTGAAAATGGTTTATACACACAATTTGTTTTTATAAAAATCAATTAAAACATATAGTTTTACCATAAATGACATGCACAAATTATAGAGAGATGCACTGTGATATGTTATTATAATTGGGGATTTATTTAAATGGTAATTTGAAGGATAATTAATTTGATGACTAGGCACTAAAGAGGCTAACATTTGATATAACAAACACATGACAATGAATGTGGTGGCCATTTTACTGGACAAGAAATGTCACACAAATTAATTAGGTAATGGTACTATTAACCTACCATGGAATAGAAATGTGATGAATATGATAAGTTATGTGAATAATTTCCAAGATGCAATTATCCAAACCATGTTCCTTTACATGAATTAAAAATAATTATTTCACATTGGACATTTAAACTTTTTGGGTTTGAATTGATTGGTAAAATAAATACAAAATTAGAAGGTGGGAAAAAATTCATAATTATAGCTACTGATAATTTCACTAAGTGGGTAGAAGTTATATCCTTATAGTTTACTAGATGAGAGCATATGTGTCTATTCTTGATTACACACATCATATAACACTTTGGTTTACCTTCAACTATTATTAAAGATAATGGTTAATATTTAAAGAATAAAAAAATCAATGTTTTTTCATTAAATATAAGATTATACACACATTTTATAATCCTCATTATACCTATTGAAATTCTTAGGGAAAATATAAAAATAATATTATAAATAACATTTTGAGGAAGATATTTAAAAACATTGTGATGATTGGCATAACCAAATAGCTAATGCCCTATGGGTTTACCACATAAGCATTCACACACCTACTATGGCTACTCCAAATTCATTCATTTATGGAAAAAAATAATTATTCCGTTATAATTGTAAATTCCATATTTACACATATCCCTTAAAGGGTGTATTGAAAATGACCAATGTATAATAAAAAACTTACATGACTTATAAAAATTGGATCATGCATATATACATGTAGCTAAACATCTTAGGTTCTATCAAAATCACAATCATAAGGCTTATAAGAAATTCATTCATGGTAGAGAGTTTGAGTTTGGTGACTTGGTTTGAAAGTAAAATCTAATGAATGTCAATGAAAAATAGGAAACTAAAATCAAGTTCAAGGCTAATTCATTGCAGCCATATGTGATTATATAAAAGTTAAGATAAAATTTTATCATCTAGATTCACTTGAAGGTGAATAAGTAAATAATTTAGTGAAAATTATGCATCTATGGAGGATCTATACTTAAACATTTTCCAATATAAAATACATTTCCAAAATGCAAAAAATTATTTAAAAAAAAATATGAAAATTAAAAAATAAGGACATATGCATGATTTGTGTAGTTTATTTGTATGAATTAATTTGTGTTTAATATACTCAATATTTCTATATATCTCTAGTTTTTATATTAAAAAAATTCATCGAGAATTGTACATGAGTGAATGAAAAACATACATGTTTGATTTTATAGACATTGGTTCAAGTCATTTATTGTCTTAGACTCAAAAATTACAAATCAACAAAAGTTCTCTTCCTAGATAGTAGAACACCATGATTTAGTTTTATTTTGATATTATTTTCCTAGTTTACATAGGAAAAAATTCTCAAATTCACATGACTCACTAGAATCATACAACTTGTTTATACTTGATTAGTGGGGGAGTCGATTTACATAGGTTGTATCATTATTTGGCTATCTTTTAATTTTCCTACATCAGTTATTTACACTAAGAAAAAACATGAATTTTCTCACTTAAATTCACATTATTATCCTACTATATACTTAAGTTAATGTCTTGTTGTTAAAAATTGGCTATGTTTATCAATTACATGTATTCATGCATGTTTTCATGTTTTATTTCCCACTTCATGTCTTGTTTGTATTCTTGTTTTATATTGTGTACATTTGAACATGTCCTTATGTGTGTCTTTAAGCCTATTGTATATTTATATTATTATTTTATGTACATTTGAATATGTCCCTTGTATGTGTTCCATTGTATTTCTATTCTATTCTTTTTGTGCATTATGTATACTATTTATATGTGTGTGTCATGGATATGACACTTATTTTCTCTTGTTTTTTAAAAATTTAATGCCATGATGGACATAATGCATCTTCCAAATTTCCTTATTCCATGATAAATATCATGGATCCATCCCCATATAGTTCTATTTAGGTTTCAGTACTAAATTTTGATCACTTATCTATGCGCTTCATTTCTAACATCTATCTTGACAATGTCACTATGCATGATTATTTACACATACATATTATATATATATATATATATATATATATATATATATATATCAATTTACATATGATGATACCATGTTCTTCCATGTTATCATTTTTACTCATAGTTTCATCTTTTCTTAACATCTCTTGTATAATTATTTTGTAGTTAAGTTATTGTGTACACTCTACAACCCACCTCAAGAGAGGGGGAATACACATTGGATTGTCTTAGAGAATAAGCTACTACAACATAGTAAAATAACATAATTTTCTATTTTTTACATATTTTATTAGGATTCATACACTAAATTCACCTATCAATAATTTTTAGATAGAAACACTTCATTTGGACAAGGGTATAGGTTTATCATGTCCAAAATAGTGTGTTATTATACTAGTAGGTAGTCAATAGTCATTTTATAAATTATAAAAATAATGGGTAGTATAGGTTAGTTTGTAATATGTATAAAAAATCAAATTTGATAGAAATACTCATGTTTTTCTAAGATTATTTAGTTTGGGGCATCATGTTTATCATGTGTTATATGTTAGCATAGGTTTTTGTTTAGAATGTAATCTGTTAGTACTCAATTCTAGAATCAATATACACCCACATATCACAAGGGTATGTGTAGGACATATTACAACCTCCTAGATTAGTTTTGTACCGATTTCATAGATGATGTGTAAATTCATTCCATTAGACACCATATATACACTATAATCATATCATATTATGTTTTACACAAGTTTCACACCATTTTTGTGATTGTTTTACACTTAAAATGAGTTTTATTCCATTTATAGTAGTTGGTTCACCTTTCTCACTAGTTTTGGCACTAGTTATTATACCAGTGTTTACACTAGAAAAATATATTATACTTCATACATTGATTTAAAAATAATTTACCACTTTAGGTATTAAATGATGGAGTAAATAACACCTTGAGTTCTTAAGCACACTAACCTATCAATGATGATTGGGTCATGGATAATCTAATCTAAGCTATTTAAATGAAGATTTATTCTCAAAGTGGTCATACCATCTCCAATAGTTATTTGTTTTCACTAAAAAAAATAATGGTTCATGTACCTAATTAGGTATATTATTTCCTTGCTAATATATCTATAGTTTTTATTATGTATACTTATTTATTTTGATCTTAAGTAAGGGCTAATTTATACATGTTTCATTGTAAGTTCATGTGAATCACAATTCATATTTGTGTCCTACATTTAAGGTTGTTCTTCATAGTTAAGTTTAGATATGAATTTTCATTTTACTCTAGTAATTTGAATTTAATTCACTATTAGAATAAAATGGGACAAATTTAGACATATAAATTAACATTTAAGATAAAACAATGTATTTATGACCACCCTTTGGACACACTTATCTCATTCCTCATTCCATGGTCTTTCAACCACCTTTCCTTCACTTTCAATGTGTCTAACCCATTCTTATAAGTAAATAATGATATTAAAATGTCTTTATTCCTCACTAAAAATGCATTAATCCTATCCTTTGATTGATCCATACTCTTAGTTTAGATGTATTTACTCATCGGGAAACACCAAGCCATTAGGACTATCCCACTCCATAGTCCTCTCTATTTTTATTGATCACATATTCATACAAAATAAAAACTAGTTTTTCAATTTAAAATTCATGTAACAAGTTATCCTACATATTTATAAAGACTTATAAAATGTAATTTCATATTGATCACTATAAAATAAAATTTTTAAGTCATTTTCCACACAAGAGGCTCAGATATTGAGAAACACCATAAAACTAATAGCATGTTGAGAGAAAATTTTCTAATTCTCCTAATTTTGCATACATAAATCTATATTAGTGCTAAGATAAATTTTTATTAAAACTCCAAGGTCACAATTCATGGTTGAAGTGATTAATCACATAAAAACTACATAAGCATATAGAATATCACTAATATTTAACACACACCATCATAACATGAGATAACTATATGGAGTTTTATCCCTCTTCTTAGTATTGGTATGTAGGCAGTGTTCAACATAGGGGGTGTTTAGGTATAGCATAACATAAAATAATAACTAATTTTTTTATCTTATTCCTTTATTCATTCATGTTATATTGAGCTAGGTTTGGAAATGAATAATATGACATAGTGATTTTCATAATAGATCAAGGGCTCCCACACAATTAAAAATAACACATAGGTAAAGTGAAGCTACAATATTAGTCACATAACATAAAGCACTAAAATATTTTGGTTCACCCTAAATACCTTATCATATTTATTCATTTTCTTATTCCATCAAGGTTTTATAGAGAGAAAGTGAAACACTATTCCTAATTCAAAACATCATCATATATCCTCCTAGTCAAATTCACATATTCTATCTTAGTCCAACATTGCCAAAATTATAGATAAACTGTGTACCTTTATCAATTCCTATTTTATCATATTTACAAATATATTATGTTCTAAATTAGTTTATTTCATTTATTACACATTTGTATCATTTTTATTTTACATAATAGTTTGTCACGTTTAGGTAATAAGTCTTTTCTTTTTCTAAATTTGATAAATTAGTACTCCTTATGGAATTTTAAGCCAACATGCGACTCCATATTTGAGCTTAAATTTTGATATTAGGAAATGATAATGGATTATTATGAAAAAAATCAATTCATCTCTATAGGCTTTATGCAACCCCTTGGGTATTCTCCATTTATTTCCAATGGTTGTGATGAATGTATAATAACATAAGTTCATATTTAACTTTTATCCTTTGCTAATGGTTGTAAAGTAGGTGTGTACCTTGTATATTTTTACAAGGGAGTATTTACATACTAGATAGATAAATGGAACCTCATGAGGCCCATATGTAATACCTATAATATAACATAGTAATAAAATAATTATTTGTCCCCATTTAAATGATCCTCCCTTTATATTCATTTATCATGCACTTGCATTATCTTCATCTTAAATATACAACATTAAGTTAAAATAAATATGTTTCATTTTAGTCTAGTGTGATGTGCACATCAAATCCCTTTTGGAAAAGCCTCAGTGTGTTATAAATTATAGATTCTTGTTTATCATAAAGGAATTTATGTGGATTGCATAGTCTTTTAACTTCTTAATGGGAATTTTTTAGTGCATATTTTGGTACATAAGATATTTGTAAATTTCATATACATGTTTGTTTGTAATGTAAATTTCATGTTATATACCTTGTATTTTTGTCTTGTCACCCTTTCTATGTGAATGAGTGTCAACTTCATCCCCATTCTTTAAAATTAGAACCTACTTTCATCTATGTATAAAATTAAGGATGTAAGAAATTTATTTGGTTTACTATAAATAATATTTCCCATAGCATAAAAATGAAATTCAAATATAGTGAGTGTTTGATGGTCACATCATTAAGGGGTAACTTATATGGACTAGTTCTCCCCATATTGATATAGTAATAATCTCTCAATATTTTTTCATAATTACGTGTTTTGTGATTTAATTTATTGATGATTCAATATCTCACACATGATGTCAAAGTCTCACCACACAAAAATGTCTCTAATAACTATATAATAAGAATATCAATAAGAGGTTCTTCCATTTTATTCATTGATTTAATAAAATCACTAGGATCTTATCTTTCTTGTTCAATGGTGATCGTATCTCTACTCCTATTTCATTTTCCATTATATTTTTCTAACATATTAATTACCTTCATCTTTTTTACCATATCACTCTTTTTTTAGTTCTCTCTCACTTCCTTATTACTCATACATTGATATTTTATTGTATTTATATGGTGACCATGATACGTTCACTATATTTATTCCTCATATACAGATGAAATTGAATCCTTATCAATAACTTAATAACATATAAATGTAATTATTGTAAAAATTTAACCCCCAAGGTTAAAATGTCAAACTATATAGGTGAAAACTTGATTTTCATGTCTTAATAGCCATATTCATAGACATTACATTCTTTAATGTTCTTCAAATAGTCTTTACAATACCTTATTATCATTGTTTAAGGGAAATTTGGAGAAATTAAGGTAATGTCTTATTTTGGTCTTGTAGTGGTCTAGCCATTTCATGGAGTGATGAAAATTGGTCAAGTGGTATCATAGGTCCTTACATGTCCTCCAAGGTTATTTCATGCCTTAATCAACTTATACAAGCATTTCATGTTGGTTTGGAAAGTTTAAGGTTATTTTATGGACTTTAAGGTAATGTTTTATGAGAGAAAAGGGTGATTTTAACTAATTTTCATGTATGAGAAAGCCCACCAATGTGACTGATCCATAAATGAAACTTTTATAACGTTTAAAAATATTTTCCAATGTTTATATGATAATTGAAAGTCAAGAAGTGGTCATAATCTTTATTTTCAATGCTTAAGAAGGAGTTTTATGCACTTGTACAAACTTGTTTAGATCATCTATACATGAAAATAGTTTAATAATGTACCTTAATCTTCTATAAGTCATATTAACCATCAAGAAGCTTTAAAAAGTCTTAGGAAGGTAAAATACTCTTTCTCTCTCCCATCACTCTCTTTACAATCTCTTAAATGCCATTTTCAAGTGAATGGTACATGCCATAAAGGTGGAATTGGAGTCTAAGATTTGGAAAATTTTTGGGAACCATGTGGACTCTTAATTATTGTAAAACTTTTGTTTAATTTATCTCCTTATATTTATAAATTATCTATAAGGAGCTAACATCCTTTTTTTAGGTGCAAAACCATTACAGGGTCATTTTTGGGCCTCTTAGGTGAAAGAATGAACTCATTGAAACATGAGAATAATTGGGATGGATCCTAATAGGTCTATAAATTCATTTTAAACTTTCATCCATTTTTTTGGCACATGTTGGAAGGCATTTGGTAAGGAAAGTTATTCTCTTACATAGTCTGTAAAGTTGACTATCATAGTATCTATTTGTTCTAGGGTTTGCAACATTTGGAGGGGATAAATTAAGGTTTTTCTTCCTATTGAAATTATCCTCAATATAATTACAAGTTTATTAATGACTCTTTTATTTATTTCAACATCAAATCCTCCTATGGTATTCATGCTTAATTTAAAGATTGTGTGTGAAGGTTATTTACATGAAATTGGTTTGAATGATCTTGTTTTACATTTTTTAAATTTATTGAGGTTATGAAATATTAAATAATGTATGAAAAAATAATTAATAATAACCTCAAATCCTAAAAATGTGAATACAAACCTTATAAGGGTTTTCTTTCATTAAGATGTAGACCTACAAGTCTGCTTAGATGTGCAGGTCTCTTTCGCACATAAAATATAGTAATTCATTGCTTGAAATGATACTTAAAGAGAAAAAATAAATATGGAAACCTATTTAAACTCTTTTAAAATTCAAAAAAGGAAATGAATAAGTGACCTCAAACTCAAAAGAATGAAGCATAATACAACTCTATGTTTAGGATGGTATAACAACCCTGTAGATACATAAGTGACCTAAAATGATAATTTTGCATTGATAAGTGTCAATAACAGAGGGAAAAATTCTATTTAAATGGATAATAGATGACTAAGGGTTGTTATAAACCTTAAAATGGTCCTAAGTGCAGATTTAAGGAAATTTAAATAACAAAAGGTAAACATATAAGTTGACATACCTATAGGTCTCCCTTTCATGAAAGTATAATGAATATTGTCTTTCAAATGTGGTTTAAAGGGTGAAATAGGCATTGAAACTATTGTAAACTTTATAGAACGTTTTAGGTTTAATTTAAAGAGAAAATGAATCATATTTTCACCCTTGAGTTTCAACCTATCATACTTGAGAAGGATTATTTTGGATAATATGAACTTATCAACAGTCCAAATTTTTGAAAACTATCAGAAATAAATTGGAATATATCAAGATTAAGTTGGACTTATTAAAAATAAATCACATATATCTATTGTATTTTTAATGAGTCCAAATTATTTAAAATAATTGAAAACAATTAATAATCATTTTTTAAAACTATCAAAAATATATTGGAAATTATCAAGAATTAATTGGACTTTTCAAGAATTAGTTAGACTCATTATAAATGAATCACATATATCTAATTTATTTGTAATAATTATAAATTATTTAAAATAATGAGAAATAATGAGTAATAATTTTTTTGAAATCTATTAAAAATAAATTAGACATTTCAAGATATAGTTGGACATATTGCAAATAAATCACATATATCTAATATATTTAAATCACATGTATCTAAATTATGTATATTGTAATAAATCTATATTATTTAAAAATATCATAAATAATTAAATTTTTAATGTACCCCTCTTTCATCTCACCTAAAATTAATTACTCTTTATCAATAATTAAATGGACTTATAAAAAATTAGTTGGACTTATTACAAATAAATCACATTTATCTAAATGTGCAAAAAAGTTATAAACAACATTCTAATATCTTCAATATAATTTATACGGCCATTCAAATTGGTTCACAGACCATGCATTTATAGATAGTAACCCTGGGTGACTTATTTCTTAAGGAAAAATAACTCATACATCAATTAGGTGCTTGAGTGATATGTTATTTAAATAATTTGGGATAACTATGATGTCATGTGTCAATAGTTTATTGGATCATAAAATATTTATTTAATCTTTAGGTGACATCCCCATGACCATGAAAGTCTACCTCATTTCTATGCACATGCCACATGTTGATCATTCAAAAACTAGTTCTCCCATGTTGAATTTGGTGTTCATGAGAGAGTCCCTAAGATTGTGTTGAGTGGCCTGATTATAGGTGTTCAGGTCATTGGGCACCTCTTTAATGTTTATATTAGTAATATAATCTCCCACATAGTTGAGTTACTGAGATTGTGTCTCATGAAGTAATCTTAGGTGCTCATGTTATTTGGGTCATTTATTTCAACTAGTCATCCTTATTCATAGCTAAATTACCCATATTATTCCATGCGGCTCAATATTAGGTGCTTGGCTGAAGTTTAATTTGAAAAACTAAAAATATAAAGACCATTTTTTGATACATAAATGCCAAAAAAAAATCTTGATGTGAAAATGCTAAAGAGGGACATTCTGAGGCATAAACCCCAAAGACCTTTTCACAAAGATGGGAATGTATAATTGTATTTTTTAATGCAAAAAAGTTGAAGTGTAAACTCTAATGTGAAAATTACAAATACCATTTGCTAAATACCATTTTGAAGGATGCAAAATGTGAAGTTTAATTTAAAAAATTAAAAACTTGAAGAGGTTTTTGTTATTCATGAAATGTGATCTTGCTATTTGGAATACACAAAATATGAAGACCATTTTGAAATTGAAAAAAGTGAATTGGACATTACAATAGTAAAATTCCATTAAATAGATGCACAATTACAAAAATACATAATTGTTGTAGTAGAAAATATAAAATGAAAATGTCCAAGTGTATTTTCTAAGACCCAAAAAACAAAGTGCCTCTAAAAATAAATATAAATAAATGAATAAAATAGTAAAACATTATAAATTTCTAAAAATGGAATAAATTGTGAAAAAAAAATTCATATTTCTCATTCCAAAATTAAGAAAACACCAATTCAAATTTAGCAATGCCAAAAAAGAAAAAAATAGTTTCCAATACTATATCACTATTTTTGAAAGTGCCTAATGGGACAATGCATTCAAATAGTCAATTATAAAGCCTTTGAAAAAATCAATGAGAATAAGTATATGATCTCTCCAACTTTTATTTGGTTTCTTAGAGTAGATGATATTATCTATGAGTATCGATGGTAAATATGTGTCAATTGAGTTTGGCTTCCATTTCTTATCTAGATAGCCCAAATAAATTTATACTTCTTTTGCATATTTTTTACTTACATGAACTGGGATGAACCAAGATATTTTGATCTTTCATTCTATATATCCATTTTTTTTAGTATCTCAATATTTATTTCAGCTCTAGAAACACATTATGTAATTTACTCTTTTAGAATCATCAGGTTTGACAAATAACATATCTCCATTTTGCACATCTTGAGCTAGATCAAATGATTTTTTTTCATTTGATTCTTAGACCAACATATGTAGATATATATGCCAATCTAAAATAAAACTCCCTATCATGAACCATTTTTTGTAGATCTCTATATAGGGGTATGTTATGGTGAGTTCTAGGCCAAAAATCTCCCATACATTCTAATTCAGAAGGCAACATGTATTATTTCATTATGTCATGGATGTTTTGGAAGTAATATGTTATATCCTTCAACTTAATATATCTAGTCAAACCAAATTCATTGAGTTGTTATACATACTTAATCAAGTTGTGTTTAATTTTTTTTCACTCTTTTTTCCTATCTCAAATTTTTGAAACAATTGAATTTATGACTTTTGTCTATTTTTCAAATCTTTGAAAAATATTTATGTTGGATTACCTTCTGGAACATTTGGCTCAACATTTTATTGTGTTCCCTATAATGAAATTGGGAGGGGGGGGGACTAATTTATATATCTTACAGATTTTTTTCAATGCATAATGGGCTGACCTTAATCCATGTGTAGAAGAAATTATTGACCTTTTGTCAAGCCTACTTTTTCATTTATTCCCTTCACCTAGTAACTATTGACATAGTCTTTGAAATCTACTAATAAAATCAAATATGGCATGAAGTTTATTGTTTTTTCACATGTTCTATTACTGTACATCATCTTTGCCACACTCCATATATCTTTCCTCTTTATACATTCATATAAGTTTTCAAATGTGTCTTCAATGTCCTCATGGGTATGTCTTATAGGGATAAATCCAACCTCAACATTGAGGAAAATACCTTTATAGACAAGAAGAGATAAATATTGAAACACAAACCTATAAAAAAACATGATTTTGTGAATTTATAAATGTAATATTAGTTTCATATAAGGTTTGACATTTTTTAAATATAATTATGGATGGAAGGAAGTATCTATTTTTATTATCCCCATAATAAATGTCTAGTTGAAACTATTGCATGAAAGAAAGTTTATTGAAGGTAGCAATTAATTGTCCTTATTTTATGTATTTCTTGCATTCAGGGTAGTATTTATTAAGCAAAAGTGCATCATACAATGGAGATTTTGAAGATTCAAGTTTATATAGTAAAGATCCATAAGTAAATGTAATTATTATTTCCATATACTTGAAGTACTTTCTCAATGAGGTGATAGTAAAGTTAGAGCCTCCAACAACATATGGTAAAAAATAATTTGCATATCTACTTGCACCATAACCATGTGTTATAATCCCTACCATTGACAACTCTATTATTCTATGGTAACTTCTTTGATTTTTGTCAATCCTTGGTGAAAATGATTATTGATATTCCAACTTGTCATGAATGACACTGACACATTCTTCAAGGTATTGATCTAACATTCATTTATGTGTGTAATACATTTATCTTGTATAAAGTATGATTTGAGTGCATCATGAATTCTTGATTGATATGATATTCCTAATCTCTACAAAGGGACCCAAAGAATTTTTGTTGAGTCAACCAGATGCATATTTTATACTTAGTGAAGTCATCATATTTGGAATTGGTTACATCATGAAAATTAGTTCTCCACATGTTATTGAATTTTCCCTGGGATATTGGCTCATATTCCACATCTTCTAGTTGTACATTGAAGTGGTGCCTCATAAATTATTGAGTGAAATATGATATAATATGTTGAAATTTTTATCATGAGCTATCTATATTTACCTGGCATGGTAATCATGGAGAAACATCTAAAAAATCATCCACCAATTGGTCTAATAAATCTTTAGATGCCATTGTCTTATTTTGTGGCTTTTATCAAAACCTCTCTACATGGAATGCATTTTGTTCCCCATTTTTGAGATAATTTTGAATTTCAAAAATGCTACTTCTCTTCAATCTATATATTTTAAGCCAAGCTTTTAAATAAATCTATGTATCTTAAAATTTAATGGTAGTTTTATTTTTATTTTTCTTAAACAAACTAATAAAAATGGCATTCAAGACATATTTCCCCATATCTATTGTGGCAAAAATAAGAAACTTTGTCCTTGTATATTTTATCATCTAAAATTATAATCTTGACTAAAAATATTTTTTAGTACAACATTTATCGGCATACACTATTGTAATCTCACTATCTATGCTTTCATCAAATTCTAGTTGGATGAGTGAAGTGTTTGGCTGATTTATTTTCTGGCTTGAGTAGTTGTAAGCATGATTTAAATTATTTGGATGCCTTTGGACTAGGAATGTCATGTAAGGAATGACTTTAGTATCCACTACTTCCCAAATGTTTACAATTTCTTTCTCCTTTGGTGTCATGTATGGTAAATTGATTTCTCTATATTAAATGCCCACTATCTTATTAGAAGGCCATTTAAAGATAGATGTTTTAGTTACATCTATACTCCAAGTATCATAATATTATATAACATGCCTTATGTAAATTACCAATTCATTTTCTAACATTCAGACATGAATGCAACTAAAAATATCCCCTGGTTGTGCAAATTTAACATAACCAAAAGCAAATTTTTCATCATTTGCAAGAGTTTTACATTTTTTTAACAAATGTACCCTTTACACAATAAAATTATTTATTAGGATAAGAAATGTGGTAGGATCATTGATATATCAAACCAATGATTCCAAGTCAATATTTCCTTGTTGTAATGGTTGTATACATAGAATTGAACTAAAATTATTTTTTCTTTATTTAATGCCATTCTCTATGGAATTTTTTTTTTGGATGTGTTACATCATTCTTGTGCTCCATATAGTAAAACTATCAACTACATCCCCCCAAATTATCCATAAAAAATCATGAAATGGAAGTGGTAGAGTTGGATCAAAAGCTTTAGCCACATTAACACTTACACATTAAAAAGGTCTTTCCTCTTTGTGGCATGTGGAAGTGAGATTTATGGATTATAGAGATTCAACATCTTGACCTAGAAATTTGTGTATACTTCCTTCACCAATGACCTTACCATTATTTATGATAGAAACATAGTCTCCAGATTGCAAAGCCATTAACAAATGATTTTTTAGCTTGGAAATTTTCAAAATATTTGAGAAGAGTTATTAATCAAGTTATTTTCAAAATTAGTCTAATTTATACCTATATGTAGGACATAAAGCTTTATTTATATCATAACATAAGCACGAAGATATGTTAAAACATAAAAATGTTAAAAAAGGTAATGCATAACTCTCTTTTTTAACAACACAATTTATGTCAATCCAAAAAAAAGGCTTTTAATATCATATACTACATACTTCAATCCTCATTTCATCATAATTTGAAGTTATCTCCTAGGAGACACATTATAACATTCATAAGAGTATAGTAACCACATAGAGAAAAATAGCTAATTAATTCAACATTCAACCATGTATTTTATTAGTATACAAAATGATATTAAGAAATGGGGGTTTTGAGAAAATTTAAGTAAAATTATTAGATACTTATATTTTGGGATATTTCATGTGATTTGAAACTCTATGGCAAACCCAAGAGTTTGAAGGTATCTCTTGGGAGATACATTTCAAACATGAATAATAGTACCCTTGAAGGTATTACAAGGCCCTTCAAGGTATGTTTGATTTGAAGGCAGTAATGGGTGATACCATGAAGGGAATTATAATACCTTTAAGGGTACCCTTATGAATGTTTGAAAGGTATCTCCAAGGAGAAACATTCAAGGTACCCTTATGCATGTTCACCTTTTGTTTTATGTAGGAGGTCCACCACTTTTTCATTCTTCCCCCTAGGTGATTAAAAACTCATCACTATATGCCATGTGGCATCCAGATGCTCACTCAAAGCCACTAAAAACAAAAAAAGTAAGCTTAAGATTTATTTTTCAAATAATCAAGGGTAGGTGGCATGAAACCATGAACCTAAAACATTTTAACACTCTAAAAATATTCCAAGTTCCCTGGGTAAATGAGTCTCTAAGATTATGAAAAGTGTCTCCATCCCATTTACTCAAAGATTAAAAGATTGAACTTACTGTCTCAAAATCATTGAGCAATTAGGCAAGTGAGATCATGATAAATTTCATCATCCCATTTATCTATAGAATGAATCTATGAAAGGCATTATAAAAAATCTCCCAAGTAAATGACTCAATGTGATTCCATAAAGTGTCACCATCCCCATAAAATTTAAATATAAAAATTAAAATCTATTTATATTTTGGGATCATATATGTGATTTTAACCTCTATGGGAAACCTAAGAGTTTGAAGGTATATCCTAGGAGATGCCTTTCAAACATGCTATGGTTACCCTCAAAAGTATTATAAGGACTTTCAAGGTATGTTTGAAGGTAGTACTAGGTGATATCTTGAAGGGCATTATAATACATTCAAGGGTATCCTTATACATGTTTGATAGGTATCTCCAAGGAGAGACCTTCAAGGTACCCTTATGCATGTTCATCTTTTATTCTATACAAGAGGTCTGACACTTTTTCATTCTTTCCTCATGAACTTACCAACTCATCAAGATATGCCACATGTAATCTACCCACTCACCCAAAACCCCCATAAATAAAAAAAGTAATCTTAAGAATTGATTTTTCAATAGTCAAGGACATGTGTCATGTACCCATAAACCCATGAAATTTAAACACTAAAAAAGTATTTCAAGTTTACTAGGTGAATGACTATCTGAGATTATGCTCAATATATCCATCTCATTTACCTAGAGATTGGCATATTGAGCCTAATGTATGAAATCCTTGGGAAATTGGGCAAGTGAGATCATGCTAAATGTCATCATCTTAATCACTGGAATATTGACTCACTAAAATTTATTTTACAAAATCTCTTAGGAAAGTGACTTAGCACAATCCTATAAAGTCACATCATCCTATGAGTCCAATGTGATCAAAGTGTCACCATCTCATTAGTCCAACATGATCAAAGTGTTACCATCTCAAGATTTAGGTGAAATTCAAACATAAAAAATAAAAGTGAGGAGATAAATCTATTGACACCATTAATTAACATGAATTTAACAAATTTATATTTAATTAGGCAAATATAGTTAATCCAAAGGAAATATATGTAATTTGTAGCGCAAATTATAGTCATATTACCATAAAACTCAAAAATTACAAGCATGAGTTTGAAACATCATGAACTAAATTTTTTATAACTGTATAACCACGACCTCTTCATCTCAAAGTTCACCTCCTCTATTTGCATATTTAATTTCAAGACTAGTAGAATATACTTACTCAGTGTTTGATGAAGCAGCCATTAAACATGAATTCAAGAACTTCTCTTGTATTTGGGAAGAAGTTGACCAAGACAAACCTTGTAGTCTAGAGGACCAAATCTCTACATTCTCATGGAGGTACCTAGATGACATGTTAGGAACCAAGATAGTGGGTATGAATAACACTACAACTAAACCTAATGTAATGTCTTGCATTGAATTATTATTTTGTTTATTTAAAAATGGTGAAATTTCTATCAAAATATTTGACTTTCACCAAAAAAACACTAGTGACCCACATTAGTGGCATAACATTCAAAATGTACAACATGTTACCTACCCCTGAGATAACATATGACCAAACCCTAGTTAATACATGGATACATGAAAATAATGTAGCCATAAAAATACAAGAATGGACCTATGACCCTAGTACTTTTGCAATCAGAGGCCTTATTTCTATTATCCCCATAGCCACTTTTTAACATGGAGTCAAAATTCCCGTGGACCTACTAAATAGAATCTATTAATTCCCTATAATGACTTATGTCAATGAGTTTTGCATTCCCCTACTCAACCTTATTCTCACCTCTAAAAGGATAATTGATAAAGGGGAAATTAGTAGTCCCAACATCATCAATATAATAACTAATCTAAAAACTCCCTAGATCAAAACTTCTATATGCTATCCTACATGGTGGATGTTATAACCAAAACTATCCATGCATATTTTAATGATCCTTTGGAACCTTCTAAAGATTACCCAAGAGAAGGATATGTGAAAGTTTAAACATCCTTCACATGCACAAGTTTAGGAGAAACATTACCATGATTATTGAGACCTTATACCTAATGATATACCAGACCATCTATGTCAAACATATGCCTAGGATCTAAGATCAAATTAGGAAAATCATAGGCAAGATGGGGGATTATTGGCTCTATTCAGACTACACCATAATTAGGATAGAGGGCACTAGAGCCTACCCTATGTATCTACTCATGTTAGTCCCAGATAAAGTTGTAAAATAAGAATTTTTTTCCCAAATGGCTGACTCCATTGATGTTAAGCTAAGAAATAAGAGGAAAGGATCTTTGCACCTAACTCCCCTTAGTATTATGAGGATTCAATAAACCAAATTGGAACACTTATATCAAGTGGGAAAATCCTGAACCCATTATGATTTCAAGTGGGAAATCTATAGAGAATGGGACTCTAAGAAGAATGTGAGGAAAAACCTAAAGAAAATCATGGGAAGGGTAAATATCAACTATAAGCATGTCCAAATTGGCATTATGAGGTTTTTATGAACACCCTAAATGATTCAAAGGTCCACACTAGGATGAATAAGGTCATCATGTCAATGGTGTTTTTTAGGCACTTACACTATAATACTAAAACCACCAAAGAGTAGTCCAAGAATATTAAAAAGGAGTAATGGGTTTTGGATTCTCCCATGGGGGCCATTTCAAAAATGGGAACACAAGAGTAGGCACCCCCTTAGGCCTCACCACCCTCCATTTCCATCATAACAACTACTATAGTGGTAATGATCCTTTATTAACCCTTTATAGAACAAAGCACCATAAATTCCATGGGTAGTGGTGGAATATTCTTTATGTTATTTTTTACTCCACTCACCATAGTTCAACAATTTTGTCTTTCTTCCTTCCTCTCCTCAGTCAATTTTCCTCTCCCACTTTCACCTATAATTCATGTAACATCCACCACTATGGGGATCAATAGATCATTCTCTATGTTTCCCTTTCCTTTACTCACCATAGTGCAGGAAGTTCCTCTTCCTTCTTCATCGTAGCTACTAGTTTATGTCCATTTACTCTTCCCTCATCTCCACCCAATACCACACTAGTTTCATTAGTTGCTACTCCACTTTCCTCCACACAAACTTCCACCCCCATCATGGAGCATATTATATACAAAAGGAAACTAGGACTCCTTTGACCTCACCATAAGGTGTACCTATCCAATAGGCACATAATAAGCGATGAAGGGGATTATTTAATGGAATGAAAGGTTATATAATAATATAACCCCTAGGGCATTGGATAGTGATGAAGAAATAAATAATTTTCCCTCAAATGAAGGAGAATGGGAAGGTTAATTTAAGAATTCAATCTTAATATCTATTAGTGAGACTACTGAGAGTGATCTTGAGGATTAATGTCTTAAAGAAGAAAAGGCCAAATTAAATGATACAAAAATTTTGGGGACTAGTTTAGTTTCCACTAAGATACTTCTATAAGAGGGAGACACCAAGGATGAAGCATATTGAATACCCTTAGCTTCCAAAAGTGGACAATCAATGAGAGTGTCTCTAGGTCCTTCATCCCTAAAGATAACGATGACAATTGATACAATATTTCCCATAGTTGATTTTGTGTAACATGTAATTAGCTCAACCCACTATTCTTTATCGTCAGCTTCTATAATTTCTACTAGAATGAAAACTAGTATTACAACTCCCTCTCATTCTTTAAATTATTTCAATGAGATTTAAGCTAGTCCACTCCCCTATTTACCTAATACTACTACCTATAGGATCACATTTTCTTTATCCACTAAGTACTTATAAAATTTCCTCAGTACTCCCTCTACATACTTCTACTTCAACACAACTAACCCTCCCCAGCTATAGAAATGAGTTTCATTTGATATCATAGTCTCTAACTCCATTTTCACTTCACCTATTTCCCCATATCAACCATCCAACCAAATGGGGAGACCAATAACCCAACCTAATTAGACCTATAATGTTGTTGTGACCACCAAAAGGAGATAGAAAAGGGCAAGCTAATTTTGGATATAATTCCCCCTAAAAAGGTCAAATTAGAGGTGGGTAATCTAACCTTTTCCACAAACAATAAAATCTTCCCCTAAGCCCATGATAACTCTTGGAAAACCTCAATCATCCACTCTAGTAGATCCTAAAAATCACACTAAGAAGTCAATAACCTTAAACATATTAGAATGGATATAAAATATGAAACATACATAAGAGGATAGGGGAAATTTGGCTATCATTGAGCAACTGATGGTCAAGTTTCATTTTGATAAGGAGATGAACACCATGAGGAGGGTAAAAATGAAGAACCTCATGATATAAGTGCAAGAGGTGAAATAATAACAAAGGGAAGATATCTTATCTTTGTCTAAAATGAAAAAAGTACATCCCTCCAATGTGATCTCTCTACCCCAAGAGGACCCTTATACCTTTATAGATTTTGTAGGGCGTGATCAATAAAATGTTTAAAGGATATTATCAATCCATAAAATAATTATAAGTAATAACTAATATACAACCCCTTGCAGACATTATTGACAACATACAAGGGGTGGCCAAGAAGCTATACAATATCATCCAATTAATCAAAGTTACAAAAGGGGAGTCATAATGCTAATGGGGAGATGTCTATCCAAAGGCATAAAAGATAAAGAAAATGGAGGATACACTACATTTTTCTAGTGTAACATCTAGGAATAAATATTTTACCCATTATAACCTGATATCAATCCCTAATGTTTCTTGATCATAAAACTACATAGCTACCTAGAGAGATACCTTAGTTTAATGGCACCAAGACATGAAGTCTTTGCTCCTATAGTTGATTAGTTAGGAGAAGAAAGCAATGGATATTTTGGGAGAAATAAGGATCGATAATTTATTCACTTCATAGAGAGATTTGGCACATAGATCCATTTTTTAAGACCTTCTTCACATAACTACCAATAGTTTTAGAGTATAGCTTAAGGGCAGTATCTATAGAAAAATCAATGAATTGAAACAACTAGTCATTTTTTTGAATCAGGGTTCTTAGTGTAGAAAAAAATTGCATATATCTTTGGGAATCACTAAAGATACATATAAATTTTATGGATAATCTTCCTCAACTTTTCAAAATACCCCTATTGGACTTTGAGGTAGTTTAAATTAAATTATAGGATAGCCATTCTCTCTCCTCCTAATTTAGGTAGGCAAGCAGGTCATGATATCTATGGTTACCCCCAAAAAAATTATAGTTGTAACCTTTAATATAACTATGGTTCATATTCTAGTTGCAATAGTCCCACTAATGATATCCCACACTATGAAAATAACTTGAAATATAGTGGAAATGATTTCATTTGAAAATAAAATAGCTATAGTGGTCTCTAGTGCATAAGTGCCACCATTTATAACTACCACCTCATAGGCAAGCCCTTTGATAACTATAAACCTTGGTTGGAAATATTTCATGTTGTAACTTTTTTTATCTCTAATGAGATGTTCAGTGTTACTTTAATTTTTCTTGAGATATGAGGTTGGCCCCATCCTAAGACTATAAAAAGTGTATCACCCTCTTTAATCAAAGAGGATAAATTTTGACATTAAATATAGATTAAATATCCTTTGGGTTGTTCTTTAATTTTATTTTATATGGTGGACTCTTCCATTTCTTGTCATTGATCTAGTATCTTAGTTTTTTGATATATGTAATAGTAGTTTTAAATGTTTTGTTATGAGTTAGTTATAATCTATTAATGAATAATGTGTCATAAAAATTCTAATTGATAGATCTTAGTGACTATTTATGGATTAATATCTTGTTAAGATAATTTAGAATTTGGGAGATATGTTAAAGTGCATTGTAATACTTTCAAGGGTACCTTTATGCATGTTTGAAAATTATCACCTATGACATATGTTCAAGGTACCCTTGAAGGTAATACAATACACTTCAATGGTTCTCTTAGTATATACACTAAACATGCATATGTTTGAAATTTTATTTCAAGGTATCTCCTAGGAGATACCTTGAAGGCCCTTATAGTACCTTTGATGGGTCTCCTAGTAGAAACCTTGAACATGTACACGATTGGAATTCTTTTTCAAGGTATCTCCAAGGATATACCTTTAAGGGCCTTGTAATACCTTTAAGGGTAACCTTATTCATGTTTTAAATGTATCTCCTAGGATATACTTTCAAGGTACCTTTGAAGGTAATATAATTCCCTTCAAGGAATCCTATAGGAGATACCTTGAAGATTCTTGTAGTACCTTCAAGGGTTCTCCTAGTGGATACCTTGAAAATTCACATGATTGTAATTTTCTTTCAAGGTATCTCCTAGGGGATAACATAAAGGGCCTTAAAATACCCTCAATATTGATTGAAAATTTTATTACAAGGGAATTTATATAACCATGGCATGTAAGGGATAGTTAAATTATGGCTATCTGAGTGAATGTGCAGAGATATTTAGAAATAATAAACAAAACACCCTCAGTGGAAATGTAATTTCTATTCATTAATGGTGATTTATTATTTTAAGACTTTTTAAAACATTGATTCTATATTCTTTTTAGGTTTAGAGCTCATCTCTATAGACTAATTTCACACATTGAGTCTTTACAAATCATGAATGCACAATTTAGTGACATTTGTCATATAAACATCTCATTAGGTCCCATATTTGATGTGTACTAGATCATGGTTCATGTCATGTTTAAATGCCTATTAAATTTGAGCCCTTATATAAGGAAAACATGTGGCACACCACCATTTTTTCCCTTAGTATACCATGACTTAGAGCCAACCCATCCTATGATCTTTTGGTCATACACAACACACTCTAATAGGGATTAAAGATTCAATCCATTTCATTTGGTATATGGTCTTGAGGTATTAATGACTATGGAGTATTTTTTCATTACAATGGTTATGTTACTCGATGACCATGATTAAATAAAATAAATATTGCTATATTTAACTAAGATGGAAGATAATCAATGAAGGGATTAGTGGATATAATAGATTAACAAACTAAGTCAAAAGGCATGGCATGATTACAACTTGCAATCTAAAGAGTTAAATCTAGAATAGGAAATGTTACTATATGATAGTAGGTTCAAATAATTTCTAGGGAAGATGCTCACTAGATGGAAAGGACCCTATATTATTCAAGAAGTATCATAACATGGAACCATTGTGCTAAAAGATTTACAGGGAACCATACTGCCAAGATGTACAAATGGTTGTAAGCTTAAGCCTTACTAACTTTAATCTCTATCAATTTGCCAAAATTATGAGTGGGTGATGAGTGGCACTAGGTAGTTAATGTTTTGTTTTTTTGTTTTGTTAGGTTAGAATGCTTGTACAATGTGTTTGTAGTCTCACATTACACCATCCAAGAAGAGGCTATGATCATAGGGTGTGATCATATTCTATTGACAAATCATCAAGGATAGTTAGATGCAACTACATCAAGCTCAATTAAGTTTAATAAAGTGATGAAAATAAGACATGTATGGTAGAAGGATTGTTAATGGTCATGCAATACCATTAATCATGAGGCATTTCAAAATATTACATCTTATTCAAAGCATATCAAGTTGGGAGATGATAGGTGGATTCATTAAATAAAGTGGATAGATGAAGTGACATAGGGTCACATAAAACATATAATATGGGGTAAATTAAAGTTTTGGGAGATAAAAAGGTCACTATCAAAGCCAAAATATTAAATATGAGGAATAACACTTGTGTGCAGGCAGTTAATACATTTAAAGAAGTTGAAAAGATAAAATTGGGCACTAAAAGCTATAAAAAGAAGGGAATGAAAAAAAACAAAACATTATATAATTTGGTGAAAAATATTATTCTTGATATACTCCCATGCACAAAAATTGATACCCAAATTTTG
The DNA here is from genome assembly GCA_037957365.1 of Torreya grandis. Classification (NCBI taxonomy): domain Eukaryota; kingdom Viridiplantae; phylum Streptophyta; class Pinopsida; order Cupressales; family Taxaceae; genus Torreya; species Torreya grandis. The sequence continues at coordinate 222,218 of JARHVA010004700.1, read as the reverse complement.
ATAGAATAAATTAAGTAGTGCAGATTATAGGTATAGTCATGGATAGGAGCCAGTTATTGATCTAGCTCATATATGCATATAAGGAAGAAATGGGGATTCAGATAGTTATTCATCAAACCAAATATAATTACCTAGATCCCTTTGACTTTATGGAAATATCTGAAGTTACTCTCTTTTCCCTAGTAACACAACAAGGTGCACAAGTAAGAGTTATTGAACTTTAACATCCACATTAGGGTTCTGATGTAGAGAAGCTAATCAAGTTACCTACATTTAAGAAATTGGGTGAAGTCATGAATACCTTTTTAGTCAGATACAACCATGGGGATATTCATTTGTCCCAATATTTCATTTTTTGAATCAATGTGAAGACCATATTAAGAGCCATAATCCTCCCAAATCATGGAAAATCCTTATTTCCATACAAGTCCATTGCACCACCAATTTAATCATTTATTTGATATAAGTTTCCCATTAGGTTAGGAAGAGGAACCATAATTTACTCCATTGAAGATGTTATAGTGCACATTCTAGTAGAATATATAAAAAAGAGGTTCTAGTAGACAATAAAGTAGGCCAACCAGGAAACAAAATAAGTAATTGACATTGTGTATCACATGATACACATAAATGAGAACTTCAATTGGCTTGAGTTTCTTGCATATAAGCTTACCACTAATATTAACAAGGTAATTTTAGGTAGCTTGCATAATTTCCAATATTAGTTTCTAGTTTTTTTGTTATACTTCACCCAATAAAAGTCCCCACTAGGCCAAGTTAATGTTATTATAGACTTTTGGCCTACTACTACCCTCATAGGCATCACTTAGACTAAGATAGGTAAATATTATGAGAAACTAGGGTGGTTTAAAACATGGTGGTTTGAGGCTCTAGATTTGATCAAGTTTCACCCTCAAATTCCATAGGATATCATGCAATATTTAGGGTAACATGCATTAATAACTAAATTATACAATGTATTCAAATAAGGTGCATGAGTTGGCCATGTTAACTAGGACTCCAATACCCTTTTTTATCATAATGGTTGAAGCACAAGCTAAAGTATGGAGGTAAAGATCCCTATATATGAGGTCAATTAAACCTATTAAAACCATCCCTATAGGTGTAAAAAAACTTGAACAAGAGAAAACATAACCATAGCTAGCTTCACAACCATAAGACTCATCATATAAATCCACAACTCCCCCATAATAAGAAAAATGCAAATGGAAGGGCCATGTGTAGAGAGCCTCACCACCACCATTAAGAAAGAGATCAATTTAAACCAAGTCTTGGTTGGATAACCCACATGAACCAAGGATAGCTTGTGAGTGTGATCTCAAAAAGTTGGGGGTTGATGAATAAGAAGTTATTCAATGCATGATAAAAGACATCTACCAAGAGGTCTATGATAAAGAGAAGGAATTTTTTTTTTTTGGAAATTAGTACGCACTTTCCAAGTGCAAAATAAGGTAAGTAGTGACCTTTGGGTTGAGATTACATAACCCCCTCCCTCTATTATTATGGATAATGTAGGTCAAGAAGAAGCACAACATAAAGTTAAGGTAGAAATTTTCCAAATATATCTAGTAGCTAGTTCATCATATGTGTAGAGTGTAAATCCACTAAATCAAGGGAGCCCATTAAGGCCACTATTTCACAAATAATGTACACATAATTGTGTTAGGCCTTCAACCACTATGCAATAACATATGGTATCTTTCATAGATATACACATAACTAGTGCACATAAAGTGATGTATAGGGGTATGAGGAGACATAAGGATACACTTGTCCCTTAGATTGAGTCTAGAAATATTTTTGTGCATAGAGGTGTGGTTATGGAATCTGATCTTTACAGTACTCACAATCTAATATGGAAATAGATGATGTAGATATAATTGAGGGACATCCAAATACCAATGTGCTAGATCTAGTAGAGTAAATGGATGTTGTAAAAGATACCCTAGATTCTGAGGAGGAGGCTACAAATAAAAAAGAGAGGAAACAAAGAAAAGTAGAGAAGAACATAAATAATAAAGAGGCCATGAAACAAGTAGCTATATAGGAAGCCCAATGTGCACAATAGGAAGTTCCACAATAGGATCAATATAAATAATGTGTCAAGGAATAAGAACAACAAAAGAAGTTCAAAGAAGTTGAGGTTAGGAAAAATAAGGCTGAAGAAGCTAAGGCTAAGTGAAATAAATCTAAGGAATTAGAGGCTAAAAGGAAGAGAGTGAAGTAAAGGCTATGCAAAGAAAAGCTGAAGAAGTAGAGGCTAAGATAAGGGATCAGAAAGAGGTAGCATCCATGGATTAAGAGACAAAAAATACAAAACAAAAGTAAATAAAAAAAAGAGGTGCAAGAGAAATATGTCACATAATAGTACTAGAAGGAGGAGGAAGCCAAGCATGAAGTAGAGGTGCATGTTGTCAAGGAAAATGTTGAGGTTGATGCCAAATCTAAATTAGAGGTTGATGCCAAAGCTAAGGTTGAAGTATCTGCCAAGGCCAAAATTGTGGTGAGATCCAAGGCTTAGGAGGTATCCTAAATTCATGTTGAGGATACAAATAAGGCTCGAGCTAAATATAGGGTATAAATAATGAAATAAAAGGAAGCTAAGGAAAAGTTAGAAGCAAAACATGGAGCATCTCATAAGGATGTGATCTAATCAAGTGTATTAGAGGATACTCAACTATCAAAGTCTCACCCTTCTACCTAATAAAAGTGGGATTTCCCTACCACATCATATTTTCACACAACTTTCTTAAATTTTTGTCTCAATTTATGCCATCTCCTATTATAGACATAGCCACATCCACCGTACTTGATCCCACTTCTATGGAGACATATTTGGATGTTTTAAAACTACCATTGTCCAACAAAATTTAAAGAGTAGCTACATTTTAAGAATACATTATGCAAATGGCTTTGGACTTAGAACATAATTTTTTTAATAGCACATGGAGAAATCTGAAGTAGAAAATCAAATTGGTAAGGCTAGGTATCTCATCAATGTTACATGTCCTGCTCTAGTTATGTAAGTTATTGGTGATCAGGTAATGTCTGAGGACAAACATCTCACTATGTTGCTAAATTAGCTAACAAAGGATTGGGTGAGTGTATAGAAATCACTCACATTATTCACCCAAGGTTAAGCTATCCATGTTGACATATAAGGTCTTTTATAAATATTTTAGGAATATATAGAGAACTTATATGCTATCATGCATCAAGATAAGTAGATATCCCAAGGAATGTTTGATTATAGGTAGTACCTTAATAAATCCCTAGATATTATGAAACTATAGCACACAATGGTGGATAAAGTAAAATTTATAATGAGTGATCAAATGGATATTATAGAAACATTATCTAGTGCATTTCAATAGTTGTTAGATATCATGGATACCATGATGAAAAAGCTCTAGGTCTGGTAGCATGAGATAATGCACAACATATTTACAACTATTCAAGACTAAAAGACTAAAGAAAAGTTGGATGATATTGTGTTAGGTATCTAGATTAAGCTATCGAATCCCAAGCCTTATCATTGTAGAAGAATAAGATGTGGAAAATATGATGGTCATTTAGATTCCACTATGTGTTTTACTTACCATGGTGAAAAAAGTACTTGATAATTAGAAAACACTCAAGCATGATCTCTTATAGGGTGAACCAGATATTTTGCATATCATAGAAGAACTTAAGTTCATTCCACCATAGGATATCAATTTAATTTTGTAAAAGAGAAAGATAGATACAAAGGGACAGTCTCAGAAGCCACAACCCACACATTCACCTAGCCAAACTTTAGCACCACCTCCTTGGTAGGTAAATGCATAGTTAAAGTTTTATAATTTTAGAAAAAAAATCTAGTTTGTAACATAGTCATAAGCATTAAGAGTAGGTCTAGGTTGGTTCAAAACCCATAACTAGGATAACCATCTGGTTAAGCTAGTCTATGGAAAATTAGAAAGGGTAGTAGGCAAGTATGATACTTAGTTAAAACCCTAAAATGAAGGCTAATTAGTGCACAAAGTGTTAAAATATGTAAATTTCACTTAGATCAATTACTACCACTTCTGTGAAAGGCTAATATTTTCCATATTTAGCTAAGATCAGAGTTTGTCTCATGATGAAACAATAGTTTAAGTCCAAGAAAGTGTTGGACATGGAGCAGGGCTTCATAAAATTACAAGAGTATAATTGATATACACATGTGCATAGGGTATAATTTTTTCATCCATGTGTTCTTTTGGATGTCTTTGCCCTTGTTAGGTAAGTGATAGATATAAGATTCAAAGAGACTTTCTTTTTGTATGCTAGAAGGATGGAATGTGAAGAGATAGATCCATGTGGGAGGATATATATAATTATCTGATGTAATGGAATATGGTTTTGATGTGTGATAGATATTAATAGACTATTTCTATTATGGTTTTCATAAGATTCTTTTATGTATGCCTAGTGCACAGTGTTTACTCTTTTTTGTTTTAGCTTGTTCTCTCTTGTATTGTTTTTTTTATGTTCCAAAATTATTAATGCCATGTTATTTTATATTTATATTTTCTCTTGTGTATAAAATTAAAGTTTTTTTTAAAATTCACTCATGTTATTATGATTCTTTTCTACTTCCTACAATACAAGCTATCCCTATAATTATCATTAGCTGTACAAATTCTAGGAAACTCTTTTAACATCCCTTGAACATGCACACGATTGAAATTTTCATTCAAGATATCTCTAAGGAGATGACTTGAAGGGATTTTTAGTACCTTCAAGTTTACCCTAATGCTTTTGTGAAAGGTATAAGGTATCTCCTAAGAGATACCTTATACCTTTTAAAAGTACATTAGGCTATCCTTGAAGGTACTACAAGGCCATTCAAGGTATCTCTGATGATATACTTTTAAAGGTATTTTAGTACCTTGAATGGTTCTCATAGTATATCTATTGAACATGAACATGATTTATTATTTTAGTACCTTCAATGGATCTCTTAGTAGATACCTTGAACATGAATATGATTGGAATTTTATTTCAAGGTATCTCTTAGGAGATATCTTAAAGGGCATTGAAAATACCATCAAGGATACCCTTATGGATGTTTAAAAGGTATATCCTAAGAGATACCTTCAAGGTACCCTTGAAGGTACTACAATGCCCTTAAAGGTATCTTCGAGGAGATACCTTGAAGGGTCTTGTAGTACCTTCAATGGTTCTCCTAATAGATATCTTGAACATTTACATAAATGTAATTTTATTTCAAGGTATCCTTGAAGGGCCTTATAGTATCTTCAAGGGGTCTCTTATTAGATACATTGAACATTCACATGATTGAATTTTTTCAAAGTATCTCTTAGGAGATTCCTTGAAGGTCCTTATAATACCTTCCATGTTGATTGAAAAGTTTATTACAAGGGATTTGATTTAATTGTAGTATGTTGGGGACATTTGAGCTATGGATATATGATCTAATATGCATAGATATTAAAAAATAATAAACAAAACACCTTTAGTTTAAATTAAATTTTTATTCATTAATGTGAATTGATTATTTTAAGATTTGTTCAACTACTGATTCTCTATTTTATTTACAATTTGAGCTCATATATATAGACCAATTTCACACACTAAGTATATACAAATCATAAATGCATATTTTAGTGATATTTGTCACAAACATCTCATTGGGTCCCAAATCCAATGTGTACTAGGTCATGGTTCTTATGACATTTAAAAACCTATCAAATTTGAGTCCCTATGTAAGGAAAACATGTGTCACACCACCATTTATCCCATGTACACCATGACTAAAGGTCAACCCATCCATGTTTCTTTATTTCACACCATGTTTTACCATTTTAATCCTTATCAACATGCATCTTCATGCTTCGATTGATGCAAAATCTATATAGTGTTACCATATACGAGAAATGCAATTTCTATTCAATAATGGTGGATAGGGATAAATAGAGTAAATTATATATAGTGTGTGTATGTAGTAAATATTATTAGTGAAATCAGTATACATTATAAATATATATGTAATAAAATACAATTTTAGATTACAATGGCATTGATTAAGGCTATTAAGGCATTAATGGCTAGTGCTGATGTTAGTTTTAATTAGCCACCCAATTAGTCAATCAATCAACCTTCAAAACTTATTTGTAGCTTCTCTTCATCTACCTAGATTATTATTCATCTCTTTACTTCATTTTTAGAGATTCCTTGTTGAAGTCCATATCTAGACTACCAAAACTATTAGATGGACTATTTAAGCCCATAGTTGGATTGTTGAAGTCCATAGCTGGCCTACTAAAGTTTGTACTTAGCCTGTTAAGGTTCATAGCTTTGTTGTTAGAGTTTGTAGCTACCCTATTATGGTATGTATCTTTGTTGTTGGAATACATATCTACCCTATTTAGGTCTGTATCTTTGTTTTTAAAGTTCGTAGCTACCCTGTTAAGGTCTATGACTAGATTTTGATGTTTGTAGCTAGGTTGTAGGACTCTAGAGACAAGATAAAATATTTTAAACCCAATGTTTCTATATTAAAGACCCATAACCCTCCTCTTAAGTTCAAAAAAACATCCTTGTGTAAAATATTAGTAAATATATCAGCTAATATATTATTTAACTTACACAAACTAAGCTTTATTATATGATTCTTAACTAACTCTTGAATGAGGTGATACCTAATTGCAATGTGGTTTCTCCTAATATGGAAGATGGGGTATGATGACAATGTTATTGAGGATATATTATCACAAAATATTGTATAATCTCCTTATTGGTCCTCATACAAATCTAAAAGTATCCTTTTTAACCATATATATTGGCATGCTACTACTTTGGCTACTATGAAGTCTACTTTAGCTATAGAAAGTGAAACTATAGGTTATTTATTTGAAACACTATTTGAAACCCAAGATATGTCTCCTAACCCAAGCTAAAATATATACCCTAAAGTGCTTTTTCAGTCATCAAGACTATCACCCCAATAAATATCCATATATCCCACTAGATTAAGCTCATCTTTTGTTGCATATAAAACTCCATAATCTCTTTTTCCATTCACGTACCTCAATATCCTTTTACCTGCATACCAATATGTCTCCTCTAGTGTTTCCCTGAATCTAGATATGAGGATAACTACATACATGTTATCTAATCTAGTTGTAATTAAATACATTAGGATTACCACTAAGCTATTATATCATGTGAGTTTTACATTGTTGTAATCATCCTTGCACAACTTCAAGCTTGTCTTAGGTGGTGTAGATATTGGCTTGTTGTCTAGCATATTAAATCTCTCTAATATCTCATTTTCATACTTAGATTGGCATATGGATATTTCACTATCCAATTTATTTACTTTTATCCCAAGAAAGTACTTAAAGAAACCTTAATTAGTCATTTCAAACTCCTTCATGCTATTTTGAGCTCTTCTATTGACTAATTTACTTTTCTGGTGAATATTAAATCACCACATACAAAACTACAATCAAAATATCACCTTTTCTTGATTTGGTGTATAGTTTGGGATCATTAGCATTTTTAATAAAGGTATTTATCAATAGGTATGAATATATATGACTGTACCATGCTCTTGGGGTTTGCTTGAGCCCATACAATGTCTTTTTCAAACTATATACCTTGTGTTTAGGATAGATAATCTCTTGTTTGGGTGGTTGTCCACATAAACTGAATGATTCAAAAAAAATACACTCCACCAACTCTTCCCTCTAAACCAAATAATTAAAAAAAATAAAAAAATTAAATATTGTTGTAATAAATTCATTTGGTGGCTACAACTGCTAAGTGCAGAGCTACATAGGTAAGTAAGAAGGCAAAATATAATATTTTAACACTTCCCCTTTTATTGACCTTCCTTCCATGATTTGTAAAACTTTTACCAACCTTAAAAAATTCTTTTTATCTTCTCTTTATCTACCCAAATGCTTTTAGGTCTCTTTTATTTATGTTTAGAGCATCTTTGTTGAAGCCCGTAGCTGGACCATCGAAGTCCATAACTAGAATATTGAAGGCCATAGCCACCCTACTAAAGCTTGTAACTAGATTGTTAAAGTCTATAATTAGCATGTTAAGGTCTGTAGCTTTGCTTTTGGTGTCTATAACTACCCTATTATAGTCTATAGATTTGTTTTTGGAGTACATAACCACCCTATTAAGATCTGTAGCTTTGTTGTTAAATTCCATAGCTACCCTTTTAAGGTCCATAAATAGAATTTTAAAGTTTGTAACTGGGCTCTAGGACTCTAGATCCAACATAAAACCTTATAAGCCAAGTGTTACTTCATTAATGACCCATAACCCTCCTCTTAAGTGCATAAAAGTATCCTTTGGTAAAATTATCATAAATATATTAACTAGTTGTTGATTTGACTTGAATAAACTAAGCTCTATTACATTATTCTAAATTAACTCTTAAATGAAGTGATACCTAATTTCAATGTGTTTGCTCCAATTATGAAAGATGGGGTATGCTGACAACACTGTGGAGGATATATTGTCACAAAATACCATAGAAGTTCCTTGTTTATCCATATGTAAATATAAAAGTATCCTTCTCAACCATATAGATTGGCATGATACTACATTGGATACTATGTACTCCACTTTATCTCTAACAACTAAAAATTTAGTTTGTTTCTTTGAAGCCCAAGATATGTATCCTAAAATAAGATGAAATACATACTCTGAAGTGTTATTTCAATCATCAAGACTACCATCCCAATCAATATCTATGTATCCCACTACCTAAAACTCATCTTCTACTGCATATAAAAATCCATAATCTCTTGTTCCATTTGCATACCTCAATATCCTTTTACCTACTTTCTAGTGTACCTCCTTTGGCATTTCCATGAATCTATATATGAGGTTGACTGCATACAAGATGTCTGATCTATTTTTAGTCAAATCCATTAGGCTTTCTACTAAGCTCTTATACCATTTGGGGTCTACATTATTATTGTAATCGCCCTTGCACAAATTCAAGCTTTTCTTAACTCATGTAGATACTAGCTTGCTATCTAGCATCTTAAACCTCTTTAATATCTCCTTTGCATACATAAATTAGCATATAAATATGCCACCATCCAATTGCTTGAATTTTATCCCAAGAATGTACTTAAAGAAACATAAATTATTCATTTTAAACTCCTTTTTCATGGCTATTTTAAACTCTCCTATTTATTGATTTACATTTTTCATGAATATTAAATCATACACATAAAAAATATAATAAAAATATCACCGTTGATTACTTCTATGTAGAGTGTGAGATCATTAGCATATTTTTTAAAACCATTTCTCAACAAGTACAAATCTACACATCTATACCATGCTTTTGGGGCTTGTTTGAGCCCATATAATGCCTTTTTCAGTATATATGCCTTGATATCATGACTAAGAATCTCATATATAGGTGGTTCTCCCACATAAACTTCTTTTTATAGCAATCTTATGAAGAAGGATGACTTGACATCCATTTGATGCACCTTCCATTTGTGTTAATCAACAATGTCTATGATTGTCCTCACCATTTCTAACCTTACTAGGGGTTTAAACATCACATTGTAATCATGTCTAAGACTTTTCTTGTATCCCTTCACCACCAGTCTTGATTTATACCTCTCTATCTTGCCTTTGGGAGTGGTTTTTGTCTTATACACCCACTTGACTCCTACATCCTATTTTCCTTTTGGAAGGTCAACTAACTCCTAAGTCTAATTTCTCTCTATGGTAGAAAAATAAAATGTGCAAACCCAAGTGGGTAGTAACAAACAATACTAAGTAAAATAAAAGACTAAGACTAGGGGGATAATCTAGACTAGATAATAGTTATAGAAATGTACTAAATAAACATTCAAGAAGATATGAAACATGGGAGGGAAGAGTTATAGAAATAAAACACATTATTTGCATATATTAAATTTACTTAAAATACTATTACAACTTATTTCCAATGTATAAACTTATACAACTAAATCTATTCATCAGACTCATAAAAAAACATCAATATATAGATTAATAGCCTTGGTAGATCATTCCAAGAGGAAAGAGAATTTAGACATCAATGGGTCCTTGTGAGGTTATAAGCTACTCCTTTTGGTTGGTCTGGGTGATTATCTATATTTTTTTAGATCTAAAACTATTAAATATATTATATACTAAGATTATTTGATTACAATTATTAGAAAATGTCATCTTTACCCTCATATTTTCCATTTGGGTCCTTATTGGTTTTCCACACAAAAGAAAATAATTAATAATCAATAAAAATAAGTGTTTAACAATCATAATCTTCATCATTTCATAACAAAATCCTAGATAGACTATCTGAATCTTAGTAATTTTATAACATAAAGTGGTAAACAATGAATAATAGGGCTAAGTCAAGACAAACAAATCACATATTTTAGATAGAAAAAAAAATATTAAATAATATTAAGATTAAATACCTAAAAATAAGGATATGTAGAAATGACAGTAACAAATATAGTGAACTCTACAACCTGCTATGTTTTAATCTATTAGCACTCTATAGTGTTTGTTCAAAAAATACTAGGAATATGTATCTAGTCAAATATGTATGGAATTTTTTTTTCTCTTAGAAATGTTTTGAAATTATATGTACCCCATTTTTCAAATTAAAAATGAATTTAAAATTCAATGGGGGATCCTACCTATTTCTAAATGTAAATGCACCTTGAGAGTAGTAAAAAAAAATTAAAGGCAATATATATATATATATATATATATATATATATGTATATATATATATGTATATATATATATGTATATATATATATGTATATATATATGTATGTATATGTATATGTATATATATATATATATGTATATATATATATGTATATATATATATATGTATATATATATATATATATATTATATTTATTTAAAATATATACTACACTATATTAACACACACACACATATATATTATATAATATAATAATAATAAAAATATTTTTAGATCAATGCTTATCTTTTAACTAGAGCTTCAACTAGTTCTCAGACACAATAAGAGGTCTAGTCTCCCCATAAAATTGAAACCAAAATTAAAGTAACATCTTTAACCTAGATATATCCCTTAATATATGAGAATCCAAAGAATACTACTAATTACAAGAGAAATAAAAGAACCCTTGTGTATAAACAAGGCTTTCAAATAAAATCAAAACCACTAATCTAAAATTCAAGAAGGATTAAAATTCATTGAAAAATAGGAATTTATCCCCAAACCATGATATAAATCAACCATTTTATACTTGAAACCATATAATTATATTAGACAAAAGAGATTACATAGTCCATTGGGTGCCTCCATCAATTAAATTTTTAGCATCCAACTGCAACCTTTCTTCTTCCAATTTTCTGCCTCTTTTTCCTTTCAAACCAAATTTGGGAGTCTTCAATACAATTTTAGACTGAGCAATTATAAAATAGACTTGATTAAAATATCTTCTTCTTATTCCTCCCATTCTTATTCCTCCTCTTATGAACTTTCCTTCTCAAGAGTAAAATACTTAATTGGGGACATTTATTTCAATCTTATGATAAAATATTTTTAGGTCCATCTTGTAAAACACTTGCAACCTTTTCCAAAATTTTAGGAGATGGCTACCCTAGTTTCAAATCAATCCTTTCCCATGTAATGAATGCATTCTCCCTCTTTTAAAGAGAATGATGAAATTGATGAACAAATTTTGATGAAGCTTTCTCAACTGATTTGATTTTAGCTAGCCCATACATACTAAAAATTAGATCACAATTTAGGCATCCAATCTTTTTCACCAATTTCTAAACAATTAAAGATCGGGAACCTTTAAATTTTTTCTTTGGACAAGCAACCATTTTATGATTCAATTTATTACATTTGAAGAATCTGAATGGGAGATCTTTAAATTTGAAAAATTGGGACCACACTCCATAGGAAGAATAAATTTTAACAAAATTAAATATGGGTTTGGGTTAATCAATCAAAATGCAAAATCTGACAAAATTCAGATGAGCAAAAGATTAATTAATTTTCAAAAAGATTCCTAATTTACTCACTAGCTAATTAAAAATCTTTGGATCTCACAAGGCTAAAGGTAAATTATAAAATATTACCCAAACTAGAGCTTGAGAAATAATCGAAGAATCAGGATTAAAAAAAGGATCCCAAGGGCATAGAAATGCCCCCTATTTCCCTACAAACCAAGGACCATTTAACCACATAAAATCAATGTATTTTATTGACTAAAATTATAGAAAAAAGAATTTTTTATTTATCAATATATGGATTGAGGTTTCAATGTTGCCCAGGTTCCATCTACCCATTGTTGAAGCTCTTCCTATAAAGGTCATTTCCCAACACATCTACCAATCACTGATTTGTTACCCCTTTCCATTCTAACCATTGAAAGTTATAAATTAAAAATATCTAGGGTTGGATAAATATTAAAGAATGTTAAGGGAACATCATTGAGGTGCACCATTTTTGGGGCCAAATATTGAGGATAATCTACTTCTGACACTTCCTTAAATCCTTCCTCTTCCACTTTATTCTTAACTAGGGATGATTAAGAAGTGACCAAATTTTTAGGAACTATAATGGGGTCAAAACCCAGTTGCTTCTTAAGGATAGTTTATTTACAAAAGGATCCACATACATGAAAAGAATTTGAACTATTAATATAGGATAAAAAATATTACAGCCCTTAAAACCACATATTTTCCTATTGAAGCTCAATTTTATCTTTCTTCTAAAGTGACAAAGCCTTTAGATAGATCAAAATTTATAGCCATCTGATTTTACCTTAGACAAACCCTAGGAAAAACAAACTCTGCTTCCATGTGCTTAGATAGATAAATGACTAGATCCAAAATTTGATTAGATCCCTGAACCCTACCCATACCACACCTATATGTTGACCCACACTCCAACATCCAAGCCCTAAGACTAGCTTTACCTTTCCTCTCTCCTTCAACCTCATCTTCTACTTGTCTACTGACCTACTCACTTCCTTCTCTTTAAACAATCCTATGATATTCTAACCCAAAACTTGATGCCTAAAAAGAACTCATGTCCTTACCCATCAACCACACTCTTCCCTACATGTCACCTTTTTCTACGTCTATCACCTCCATCACCATTCTCTCTTGATAGTCAAAAATATTTGTTTATAATAATAATAATAACATTAAAATATATAATTTATATATAATATTAATCAATTTAATATATAAAAATATTATGATGCACACACACATATCATGACATATTCGTGTGTGTGTGTGTGTGTGTGTGTGTGTGTGTGTGTGTGTATTGGTAAGAGGTGTTATGTAAAGTGAGAGAGTGTAAATTAAAAGTTAAACCTAGTTATTCTAAACCCATGACAATGTCAAAATAGGTTCATCTAAGGTAATTGTGGGTGCAAACTGATTAGTATCTAAATCACCATGCAATGCTTTAATCTATTATAGCATACATTCTACACATAAAGAGATATTCTCTTAACATGTAATATCTATGTTGAAAATACAACTCCCTTAGTTTTGATTAGGGGGCATCTGTATTCATTAGATTGGTATTTAAAATATGGATGATCACATTTTATCTTGATGATTGCAATAGAGAAACTACTTTTGTTACAATTGCACTAAAAAAATTAAAAACAACTAAGAGGAATTTTGGGTTTATAAATTGGATTAAAAATTGAAGTGGGCATATGTGTTCTAAAGACACCATTTATTCCATGTATGCCTACTATGCCTAGTGATTATGAATTCTCAAGTATACCACTACCACTTGTTGCTCCTAAATATACTATTAATTTTACATCTTCAAAAAATGTGGATGAAACTCTACTTATTATTAAGCAAGAGATTATTTCTAAATCATTACCATCAGTTCCAAATTTCCATGATGATAATTTTAATTTTATTTCTATATTCAAACTTATTTATTTTTCATTTTAGGGTCTTGTAGTGGATTATTGAACATTTTATAATTCTTATAATCTTCTAGATGTGATCCAAAACCCATGGTAGGAGACCCACCAAGTGTAATTTATTAGGATTCATATAAGTCCTAAAGCTTATATCCCAAAGTAAAACATTTGTTAATAGAATGCCTATGGCCTTGGTGGAAATCACAATATACATTCTCATCATATCCCCATGGAAGAGGTTTATTCATATCAACCTCTATAGGTATAGGTAGATATATGAGTTGACAGTCAGCCAAATATTTAATAATAATCACAAGAGGCTTTATGAATTTAATAATTTTTTTACATGTTCCATTCTATAATATACCTCATTATGGTGTTGATATGTTCATTATTTTATTAGAATCACATGTTGGTTCATTCAAATTAACTTTGTAACATGGTTTGATCTTAAATTTTGTATTGGATGAGGCTAATGTAGTGGCCCCATAGTTTGGCTTGTTTAATGTAAGGAGTTTCATTTCTCAATAATGCTCAGGGTCACTCTTCATGTTTCTCATAAGTATTAAATTTTATTTCCATAAAGTGTGGTGGTAAGGGTTGAAAATATACCTTTAATGCAAGAGGATTATGGAATACATATTGTGAATCAAGCAAATTGGATGTCTCTTAAGTTTTCTTCTTAGTGAGATAAATTTTTCCTCCAATGCTTTAATCATTTGTAATGAGGATTATTAAAAATTCCCTCCTTGGTTTAAATTATTCATTTAATTTAACATCAAGGGGGGTGAATATGTATTCCCACTCGATGTACGCTCAATGTTTGATGTGATTAATGGACCTGACAGAGGAACATCCTCTATATTATTCTCTATCATATTTGATATCTAACCATGTTAGATGTCTATTATATTATAAGTATTTAAATTAACTGATAGATTCATAAGTGTATATTCAAGAAAGGTGACTCACTATCATAGGTATTTGAATTGGTGAATTTTATCTCGAAGGTATTATGGGGGGACTAAAAATTAAGGAGTCAAATCTCTATTAGACAATTTAAATATGTAAATTAAAAAATATAAATAAACTTATTTAATTAGAATAATTATAATAAATGAAAATAATTTTTAATTATTTTTATATCTAAAAACTATGTTTATTAACTATTTTTATTTATATTTAAATCTTAAAATATTTTTACTAAATAATTTATGTTAAATATTTTTCCAAAGTGGTTAATTTTTGCCTCATAAAATGAAACATGTTTGCATGGAATGGTATTTTACTAAATTCCTTATTCATATTCAAGTAGTGATAAATAGAAGAAGTAAGTTCATACTTATTAAAATATTTATACACAGTCTGAATTAGATTGCAAATATTCTAACTATTTTCTACAATTTTAAATCTCTCTAAATCTAGATAAGGTTCTATCCTCCAATCATAGGAATAAAAACAATCGAGGTGGCATTTACCCAAATGAACCATGCTAATTTGTGTATAAAATTCCACCTCTAAATCAATTTTAATGATTTTTCATGTAATTTTAGAGTTGTTTATATATTCCACTTGAACTACAATCAAATGTTTAGAAACATAATTCATACTTAATATATTTTTGACTACTTCACGTACCCTTGATATTGAATTAAACAACCACAAACCATTATGGCAGTTATCTGGATAACAATTATTATCTATGAACCATTCTTAATATCTTTTCTTCTAATCAACAGAGTCATCATGAATGGGATCTCTCTATAAAAGGTGTGACTAATATGAGCCATTACTTTTACAATGTAATAAATGGTGTCAAATAAAATATTATATTATTAGTTTTGTTAGATAGTGTCAAACAAAATTTTAATAATTTTTTTTACATGTATTAATCCATAAATTATATATTAGAAAAAATTATGCCAAGTGAACACACTCTAGAGACACAAATTAAAATATAAAGTCTGAATAGTTTGAAATCAAGACTATCCATAACTGAAATGATTCTAATGAAAGTGTAAATTATTAATATGTTATAGACATGTTCAATGGAAAAATTAAATGTCATATTTTCACTAATTAAATACTTATATTCTATGTTATTAAAAAAGGTATGCTAAGTCTATGTAGTTTGGAGTCAAACATTTGAAATTATTGAAGGAAATCAATAATGGAAAAACCTTAAATTTTAAATTATTGAGAAAAAACACTAAATTGGGGCCAAATTCTCCTTACGATCTCAAAATTTAATTAGGTTTCTAGTCTTATATAAAATTAAAACCTAAATTTAAAAATAGGATAATTTATAGATTCATATTAATAATGTGTGTGTGTGTGTGTGTGTGTGTAAAAATAATGTGAACAAAGTCTATTATACATTTGTCATTGCAAATCACCAAAAATTGCCAACAAGGCCGCAATATATAGTAAAAAAATAACCATTATTAAAATTTTATTACAATATAAAACATCCATTTTTATTTATAGAAAGTGATGAAACATTCTCCAACTCACTTTTTGGTGCCTTCCTCTATAGAAAGATCTACCAAGAAACACATCTCACAGTGACTTCAGAATTAATGTTAGTAAGTAATCTGGTCTTAAACTAGAAAATTCCAAACTCTTTTATTTCCAAATGAACCAAAGGATGTTAGTGGAGAAATAAAATCATCATTAATAATTTAGAATAGAGATTTATTGGTGCCAAAATAATCTTACCTTAATTTTAATTAGTTAAATAGAAAATCTATGCATGACTAGATTAAATTGAAGATCCAAATACATCATAGTTAATTGAAATTTGATTGTCATTTTTTTGTTGTATAATTTGAATAGAAAATTTATTTTGAAAAACCTTTTGACATAATATGTAAATAGTCTGTAGACTATTTATAATATGTATAAAAACATGTAAATATACTCTCACTCATCATCATCACATGTCTAGTCATGATCCCCTTTATTAAGTACCAAATCAGACCAAATATTTGTTGACACTAAATTTTTTAATAACATATCAAGACTAATCACTTGAATATCAAATAATAAATCACTCACATTACTTGAAAACTATAAAAATAAATAGAATAAATAATGATAACCAAGTCTGACTAATTTAGTACGAATAAATTCTAGCTAATCGAATATGTTCATGATTGAAATCTAGAATGTTGTAGGCCGCTTAGTATAAATACATAAATTGAATATATTTTACAAAGATTTAAGATCCTTTGGTAATGGCCATCAACTAAAATCTACCAAATTCATCTACATTATTGCCCACCATCCCATGCCAAGTGTTATTTGCAATTCCAAATTTAATGCTTCATGATACATGATTTCAACTTCTACATTATACATATAAAGTAACTATAAAATTAATTCCTTTTGGATCATCAAAGAACTTAAAATTAAAATAAATAAATAAATTTTCAAATCAAAAAAAAAATTATACAATCCTATAGGGTACTCATGGAGCACAAATTTATAATTATAATATATTTTATGGTTATAATTTAATAAAATGTTGGTTAGATTAAATATTTTGTACTTGTAAATTTCATCTACCAATCTTGTCAGGTTAAAATTTATCCTATTTAAAAGGGAAAGTCATGAAGGGGAGAAAAATTGAATATAATGAGAAGTGAAGTAGCATGCATTAATGCATATTAAACATTAATGTTTGATAGATCTGGTCATCAAAATAATCTACCTCAATCCCTAAACCAACATGTTTTCTAGAGATGATATTATAGATTTTTGAAAATATTTATAAAATGATTTCTTATAATACATTATATTTTATAGTACTATATATATTAAAAATAACATATAATACTGTTGACAAGTTTAGGATAG
The DNA here is from genome assembly GCA_037957365.1 of Torreya grandis. Lineage (NCBI taxonomy): Eukaryota > Viridiplantae > Streptophyta > Pinopsida > Cupressales > Taxaceae > Torreya > Torreya grandis. The sequence continues at coordinate 204,363 of JARHVA010004700.1, read as the reverse complement.
TATTTTAATATAGTAGCTTAATATATAATATAAAATAACCTATACTATTAAGTATATTGAATTAATATAGTATTACAATACTATACTTTGAGATGATATAATATAATATATTTATAATAATATAATAATCATATTTATATTTAATATTATTTTTTTACTATTAAAAATATATATATGTATTGAAATATATTATACTAATATATAATATTGATTTATAAATTATATTACCATATATATTATATGATATAATAATATTTGTTAATATTAAAATTTATTTTATAAAATATATAATTTTTATATAATATTATATAATTAATTTTAAATTTATAAATAAATTATGATATATATTATACAACATTTATATAATAACTAATATGGTGTGTGTGTGTGTGTATTGGTAAGAGGGGTTATGTGAATGAAAAGAGTGTAAATCAATAGTTAAACCTAGTTACTCCAAATCCATGAAAATCTTAAAATAAGTTCATCTAAAGTAATTTTTGGCACAAACCTATCAAGATATGAATCACCATGCAATGCTTTATACTCTAATGAATTGCATTCTTCGTGTGAAAAAATAGCATATTATCAAAATATCTATGTCAACAATACAACTCCCTTGGTTTTGATCAAGGGGCATCTATATTAATTAGATAAGGAGCTCAATTTTGGGTGATCAAGTTTTGTCTTGGTGATTGTAGTGGAGAAATTACCTTTTTTACAATGGTGATAAAAATTAGAAGCAACCAAGAGGAATTTTGGGTTTAGAAATATGATAGAAAATTTGATGTGGACATATATGTTTAAAAAATACAACTCCCTTGGTTTTGATCAAGGGGCATCTATATTAATTAGATAAGGAGCTCAATTTTGGGTGATCAAGTTTTGTCTTGGTGATTGTAGTGGAGAAATTACTTTTTTTACAATGGTGCTAAAAAATTAGAAGCAACCAAGAGGACTTTTGGGTTTATAAATATGATAGAAAATTTGAAGTGGACATATATGTTTAAAAAATACCATCTATTCTATGTATGCATACTATTATACCACCACAACTTGTTTCTCCTAAAGATACTATTAATGTTACATATTCAAAAAATGTGGATGAAACTCTTATTATGCAAGAGCCTATTATTTGTAAATCATTTCCATTGGTTTTAAAGTTCCAAGATGATAATTTTACTTCTATTTTCATATTTTAACTTCTATAATTTTCATTGTATGGTCTTGTAGCATATTATTGAATATTTTCTAATTATAATGATCCCCTAGATGTTATCCAAAACCCATGGTAGGAGACCCATCAAGTGTCATTTTTTGGGACTCATATAAATCTTAAAGCTTATATCTCAAGGAAAAACATCTATTCTTAGAATGTCTATGACACTGGTGGAAATCACAATATGCATTATCATCATATCCCCATAGAATAGGTTTACTCATATCAACACCTACATGTGTAGGGAGAGATATGAGTTGACACTTAGATAACTTTAAAATAAGAAGCACCAAAGGATTTGTGAATCTAGTATATTTTTACTCAGTGAATTATGTAATATAGCTCATTATGACACCACCATATTAATTATTTGATTGGTATCACATTTTGGTTCATTCAGATTGACTTTGTAATATGGATTGATCTTAAATTTTATATTGGATGACGCCAATGTAGTGGCCCCAAACATTATATTTTTTAATGCAAGGAGTTTCTTTTCTCAGTCATGCTTAGGTTCACCCTTCTTATAGGTAGGAAATTTTAGTGCCACAAAGTGTGGTGGCAAGGGATGAAATGATACCTGTAATGCTTTAATAATTTGTAATGAGTATTGTGAAAAAGCCCCACCTTGGTTCCTTTACCTTGATTTATAATATTTTATCTCAAATAAAAATCTATATATAAATACATATATAAAAGGAAAGTCTACATATATATGGAAATCTATTTATAGACATACTATAAATAGAAAGTGTTCTTGTGATAGCTAGAAATGATCTTGGTCATCACATAATGGACCAATCAGTCATTAGAATGCCTTAGAAACTCTTTCCAAAGAATTTGAAAATGAAATTGATCATCTTGGGATATTGTACCAGTTAACCATAAAAATTCCCTTGAAAATATTCCCAAATTAATATGTCACTATTTTATTGGAATGAAATTCCCCAAATTATAAAAATCTACATTTAAATACAATTTATACATGAAAAGTCTATATATATAAATATTATATGTAGTAAGTGTTCTGAGGTAGCTAAAAATGGTATTGATCATCTTGGGATGTACCAATTAATTATCAAAATTTCCTTGAAAATATTCCCAAAAGATATAATTATATCTTGTGTTTCATCTATAATTTCTATAATCTTGATAAATGAAGTTTTTTTATTCTTGTATTGAAATATTTTTTTCAAGAGGAGTAAAGTTTCTTTCCTTAATTTATTGTTTAAACTTAATTTATTTTACATGGATGTTATTTGGCCACATATTTTCAACCCCATTATTAGGCTTTGAAGTTGAAGTACTCATTTATTAGCTAAAATATTTAACCTTGACTCTACATTGAGATATCACACCTTGTTGTCATCGATGAAAAGTTAATGTTTGTAGATTGGTATGGTGTACAGTAATTATGACATCACATAAATATAATTTAGATAAGCACAAAAATAATTTTCTAATAGGTCTTTGAGTTATTAGGTATAATTTTGTGTCACTTATTTTAATTACCATTTTGTAGTTGAATTCATCTCCAATAATTAATTTATAAACTCATAAAAGGTGGCTCACTCTCATAGGTATTTCAATTGGTAAATTAAGTTATCTCAAAGGTATTTCAAGGGGATAAAAATTAAGGATTTAAATCCCTATTAAACAATTTAATCATGTAAATTAGCAAATATAGATAAACTTTTTAAATAAGAATAAATATAATAAAAGATAAAAAATTGTAAATATTTTTATATTTAAAAACTCTCTTTAAAATTTATTTTTATTAATGTTTAAATATTTAAATATTTTTATTAAATAATATATGTTTAAATATATAAATATATTTTTTAAATAATTTTATATGTGATTTTTTATATAAACTTTTAAATTATTATATAATTAAAAATTCCCATGCACTTCAAAATTCGGGTTAAGTTTATCATTTTTCTCTTGCCATTATTTATTTTTCAATTTTTTCTCTCCTTTTATAAGGTCAAATCAAAATATTTTCATAACTATTAGGTTTAATATGGCATTAGTGGAAGCATTGACCCCATTTTTTATGTTATTTATACAGGTCTTTCTTGTCAGTTATTTGATCCATTTAATGTATTCTTTTACTGTATCTGAAATGTTTGATTTATTTGGCTTAACATGGAAATTTTATTCATTATTTACTATTTTAAGTTATTAAATCATTGAGATTCAGATAGTCCTAGCTTTTTGTTATGAAATGTCTAAGATAATGAAATGGTAGAGATTAGGATTGTTTAGCACTTACTTATATTCAATAGGGACCTGAATAGTGAATGTAAGAGAAAGAAGACATTTTTTTATTAACTATAAGAAAATAATCATATTAAAAACATGTTGTGATGCATGATGATTTCAATGGTTCCACCCTATATCTATCTCCTCCTATCATTCATCTATTGGTTCATTCTAGATACTGTGAATTTTTTCCATTTTAGACTGAGTTGAAAAGTCTTTTTTTTGCCTATTTCAAGGTATTATTATTTAGGGTGGAAAAATTTTCCCTCATGATTCCCCATAAACATTAATAAATGAATGATTTAATAACACCTATCATTAGGATCAGTACCTCATAGCATCAATTTTGAGTATTTTAAACTAGTCATATCACATGCATGAGAGAGGTTTTTGATTTTGTATAATAAGAGTGACCCCTTTTGTGATATTTATGTCACTCATCCAATGTTTATGTGAATCACCCCTGACCCCTATGTTCACCATGTGATCAAATCCTTTATTTCCTTACCTATACATGTGGGAATAATGAATCTTTTACATGTGATGAGGAGAGTTTAAAATAGTTAATCTTTAAATAACACCTAACATCAGTATTTATCCCTTATGGTATGTAAATTTAGAATTATAAATTAGTCATATCACATGTGTGAGAAGGTTTTTTCATTTTGTATAATAAGAGTAACCCCTTTTTGGAGATCCATTTCACTCATCTAATATTTTTGTGAATCACCCCTGACCCCTATCTTCACCATATGATCAGTCCATTTTTTCCTTCCCTGTACACATGGGAGATATAAAATCCTTTGAATGTAAGGAGGAGATAGTGAATCACTTTAATGTGAGGATGATTTTTCCTTCATGGAATGGATTTTGAGAGTTTTAAATTAGTCATATCACATTATTCATCTCTCTCTTAGTAAATCCTTCAAACTTGAGTAATTTCATTGCAACCTATGTAGAATTGGAAATTTAGCTATGGGGAAAAAGAAGAACTCAAAGAAAGAGTCTATGGATGAACTCATGAGAGATGAAAGAGCTAGGGTTATTTTTTAAGCTACTGGATGGCTAAAATTCTTATATAAGTTCTAAGTGTTTGATGAAACCCTTATCAAGGATTTTATCCTCCATTTGAAAGAGAATTCAACCACAGTGAATGGTATTTAAATTGAAATCAATAGTTAGGTGATTAATGAAATATTAGGCATTACAAATGAAAGAGATATGATAGTAGCAAGGTCTTCCTTTCTGATCTCATTAGGGTTTTTGAAAAAGGACAGCCTCTATCAGAGTGTGTTCAAGATCACCCTAGGAAGGCCAAGGGTATATATATAATAACCCAACTAGAGCCATGGAAATATACAACCTACTATATAATTAAGTACTTGAATTGTGATGGGTAATACAATGTGTTGGGTTATGCTACCATGAAAATACTAATTCATTAGAAACATTCTACATAAATTCCAATATAGAATCAATTTTCCATCATAACTGGTAAGATATATTCATATTAGGTCTATTAAATATGTTAACAATTTGGCCTCCGTATACCACCATGGTCTGATATATTTAATTATTCAAAACAATTTCCTCAAGAATGAGAATGGAGAAGTATCATTGACCAAATTTTTATAAACCACAAATAAAAATTAGTTGTGGACTATCATAGGACAACTTTAAGAATCCTCCATTTATAAAACTAGGGCTCAAAATAAGGCTTCTCCTTCTAAGATAATCACTGCAAAATAAATGAGGAAAAGAAGATAAAAATCAATGGTTGATATACATAACCCTAAATTTATTATTATTATGATTGAGTAGCCATAACCTAAAAGAATACTAAAGCGTAGAGCTTCTCGCATCAGCTCCAGACTTTCTCTAGAGCCTTTAGGGTGTCAAAAACCCATCACTATCATAGATGAAGATGTTGCATCAAAACAATTCCAACTACAATCTATATAGAGGTAGTACATGAAGAAGAGAGGAACCCCACAAAATTAATTCACTCCTCCACTTCAGCCTAATAGGAAAAGAGGGAAGATGTTTCTTGAAATTGCTAATGATGAAAAGAATGTTGTAGAAGTGTTTGATAGTCTGCATCAATAGCCTTCTTATATTATTGTACCTAATAGAGAAGAGGAATAAAATCCTCTACAATAAGAGGCCTTTGATGAAGTTGCTCCATCATTCACTTCAACCTATCCACATTCTCCATCATAGCCACACATTGACAAAGGTAAAACTCTTATGATCAATGAGGAAGCACAACTATCTAGTTTACTTGAGGAAGAAATATTTTAGCATGCTCTTAACCTATTAAATTTTTAATCTACAGTCAAGCAACAAGAAGAAGACATTGCTTTTTTTGGTATGTTCATTACAAATTAAGGATATTACCAACTCATTATTATTATAAAGTATAGAAATTTTAAAGGAGCACTCTTTGGCAAAGAATGATCAAATAAAATTAATTAAAAGGAAAGTAAATGAATCTTAGGATGAGATTGTAGTGTTATGGAGTTACACAAAAGAGATACAAGAAGAAAAATATTCACTTAGGAGACATCTCATTAGGTTTAACAACAACATTGATCCTTAGTGAGAGAAATAGATACAATGTCTCAAATAGTCCTTATTAGATCCACAATATACAAGGCCTATCAAACCCTTATGTCTTATTATGATGTCAAGATTCATTAGGATCAAACTTGTTTATAGCTTAGGTAACTAAAATAATAAAACATAATTCTTTAAAAAGATATTCAAAAATTTATAAAAAGACATCACACAAACTGATCAAGTTAAACAAACCCTCCAATTCATTTGTTAGTTAGGAGAAAAGCTTTTATCCTGTAGAATCCCTTCTCCTTCTTATAGTTTATTTCTACATGAATGATAATATAGATGTAAACTCCTTAGGATCTCTTATGGATTTCCTCATGAAATTAATACCCCTAAAGATATTTTTGAAGTATACAATAATATTACCCTAAATAATCAAGATTTTATATGTGAGTTTTATCTTTGTGGTATTATCATGGGGAATACAAATGTATTTTTGGTAAATTTCTTTTTTGGATAACTTTAGTTGAGAGCACTCCTTTCCACTTACTAAAATCAAATTACATGGGATGAAATAACTAATGATAATTTCAATACAACAAAAGAAGTAGGAATATACATCAAGACTCAGTTCCATAGTGCCAAATAGACTCTTAACCAGTTTAGGAGATATTCTTTTCAAAGGCCATAGGTTCATGATCATTACTTGCATGCCATTTATGAAAATATCATGAATTTTAACTTGTTCACTTAGAATCACTTTGAATAAGTAGTTATATCAAGTAGTCATAAATGAAGCCTATTGTGTATTTCATTGAAAATAAGGGAGGTCATCTCCTCTACAAACATCAGATGGACTCTTTTAAGTGCTGAGTTTATCATTAGGATTATAACCAATGTACTCAATGTATGAGGACAAAAGTTTTGGGTTAGAATGAGATTTCATTCACCTCTCTTACTTACTCTTATGTTTCCCTGGTAGAATAAAACACCACAGAGCCCCAAACCATATTAAAAATGGCTCTACTTTATCAAGACATATATGGGTTTTACAAACCCATCTAAAGTGGTGCTAGAAGGACTCTATTTTGTCTATGATCTTAGTTAAATTTTTTTGTAGAGGATCCATAACGATGAGGAAAGAAGAAGATAGTTTGTAATGGGACTTACAAAAGGTAAGTTATACGGAAAATTATGAGTCCAAATTATGACTCATTATAGCCACATATTATCTCCTTCTTATTGGTAAATCTACCATTTGGATTGAGCACTGCATTCATATTTAGGAATTATAATTAGTCTATAGTATAAAATAGGTACTTTTATGTCACTTAGTTTATGTGAGTCTCAATTATTATTTTTAAAATCTATTTTAACAATTTTCATGTTTTCGTCATCTATTTTTGTATATGCATGTATTATAATATGATACAATAGTGATAGTAGAGTTTTGTCAAGATTCGAAGAGTTTAAAGAAGATCTTAGTTGAAAATATAGCATTTTGGTTGAGCTATAGACTTCCACAGGTGAGTTACAAACTTCATTAGGTATTATAAAAACTTCATTAGGTGAGCTATGGACTTAATTAAGAAAGATACAAACTTTGATATGCTTGATATGGACTTTGATAGTCTTTTTATAGAGATTGTGCCTTAGGTGAATTTGATAGCATGGATGCCCCTTATTCATGGTTGCTTAGCTGAGGGAGCTCACTAATTTATATTTATGCTTACTCATCATTGTAATCCATTATATGTTTATTTCCAAAATATGGGCTGAGATGTTGACATTTTAGGTAATTTAATGATTCCATGTGAATGTTGCATATTGTGGCAAGCACAAAAAAATATATCATTTCATACAAAATGATGTAATTAAGGATCTACCTTGTTCAACTCTCTCTTGATGATCATTTGAGGTCTATAATTTTGATGGGTTTCACATTTAATCTTAGAATTAAGACACCTTGACACCTTGATAAGATCTACATGAGACCTTATACACAATAATAAATGTATTAATAACTACCTTCTTTGATTGAAACACCTATTTACTCACTAAATCCATTATATTCCATAATAAGGTTAGATAAGTTCAACCTTGAGTTATCAACTAGGAGATTCCTTCAAGGGCCTTGTAATACCTTCATGGGTAACTTGAAGGTATCTCCGAGGAGATACCTTTAAGGAAAAATACACTCTTTTGCATGTTTGAAAGGTATCTCTTAGGGGATACTTTGAAGGTATTACAAAGGGCTTAAAAATATCACCTAGTAGTGCCTTCCAAGTAAATCAAAATTACACTTGTGGATGTTGAAGGTATCTCTTATGAGATTCACTCAATGTCCCATAAAATGTATGACAATGCCCTTAAAGGTATCTACTAGGATATTCCTTTAAGGGCCTTATAATTACTTTAAGGGCCTTGTAATTCCTTCAAGTTACCCATAAAGGTATTAAAAGGCCTTTTAATGAATCTTGTAGTAGATACCTCAAAGGGCATTACCATACATTCAAGGGGACATTAAAGATATCCCTTAAGAGATCTTATACACAATAATCATTGTACTGATAACTACCTTCTTTGATTGAAACACCCATTTACTCATTGAATCCATTATATACCTCAATAGTGTTGGGAAAGTTCAACCTTGAGGTATCTACTATGAGATTCCTTCAAGGCCCTTATAATACCTTCAAGGGTAACTTGAAGGTATCTCTTAGGAGATACCTTGAAGGTGAAATATGTATACATAATATTTTCAAACTTCATCAATCACTAATGATTTTTATCTTGTGAAAACATGTCGAGTCTCAATCTCTCTAAGTGAATGCCTTAAGGGGTGCACTAAGAAATGGATGGGTAGACCATTAGTGCTTCATAGGATTATTGTCCCTTATTACCACTTATTATCAATCCAACTAGATCTTAAAAACATTCCCCTAATGTTTGCCTCCTATTTTGTACCCTCTTATAGTCTTTTACCATATTCATTATCCATTTACCTAACCTAAACCCCATTTTGGTAGTTTCCATTGCATATTCATCCACATCGACCTTCTATTGTTATTGACAAATCTTATTAAGGACTAGGTCAGCCCATGGCCAACCTAGTCCATGACCTAGTTTGTTTCTGTCAATTACAATACTAGGTAAAATGGGTCAACCTTGTTGGCCTAAAATTTTGAAAGTGTTTAGGGTTAGATTCATCATATAAACACATATATTTCACCATTATTATAGAGAAAACAAGAGTTAATTATTCATTTGTGCTTCTTTATAATTTGCTCTTCTACCATTCTACTTTAGGAGTCTTAGGTTAGGGATTCTAATTGGAGAAGAATAGTGTATTATGGATAAGTCTTGGATGATTTGTCCTTTATTAGTGATCCTTTTAAACTACAACAACCTATTACAAAGCACCTTTATCCAAAGGATAGATTGAATCTCAATGGGTTCATCCTTAATGTAAAGTATCTCTAACTTTGATATCCTCTTTAGTAGATATAAGTAGCATAAGTAATGGCTTTTGAATATATTTCTATTCATGTATTGGGTTTTTACCTATACATAGATTAAATAGTATTCTATTATGTATGTCTACTTTTATTCTTTACTAATCCCATTTTGTGCCACAAGATTTTATGAACAATATATTATATTTTTCTTTACCTATTATTAGTTTAGTGAATATGAAAACATAGGACCTAGTTAGGGTTACTACATAGTTTTGCTTGAATAAAGGCTTTGGGACCATCCCTAGTGATATTTATTATGGTGAGAGATACTTTATCTAAGTATAGTAGATCTATATTGGTCATAACCCTGATTATCTAATGTATCCCTAATCAGAACTGTAAATAGGATTTATCTTCTCTAAGCTAGGATTGATTTATAGATGTACTACATTTACCATTACTTAAATTCTAGTGAAATAAATGTGAAATCTAAACCTTATAGTTTTTATTTCACACTTTCATTTCTATCATTTCATTATTTTTTCATATTTATGATATTGTATCAAACTAGTTGGTATAGTTCTAACTTTTGTGCATAGGTTTAACACACATTCATATCAAAATGAAACTATTCTTTCTATGTAGGTATTCATTAAATACATTTATTGGATCAAATAGGTTGATACAATACCCTTCTTCAATCCTATATAATAAACTATGTTGAACACGTTGACTTACTCTTTCAATTGGCTTCTAGATCAACAAACTAGGTCAAACAAGTTGATTTAATCCTTGAGTCAGCATCCAAAACAACAAACTAAGTCAAATAGGTTGACTTAGTTATTCAATTAGCATCCAAATCAAAAAACTAAGTTGAATAGGTTGAATTATTCATCTTATCTTGTGTCAACACACAAGGTTTTGTAAGACTAGGTCAAACCAATTGAATTATTTTACATAATTTGAAAGTAGCATTCAAGTCACTTTAAAATAAAATATGTAATCCTAATCATCTTCTAACCCACCAAGGTTCCTATCTTCCCTCTCTTTATGAATTCAACACTTCATTAGAATTTTGTTTTGTGCAAGTTTGCATTTTTTAAAACTACAACCCTATAAAAATCTAAGTCAACATGTTCAACTTAGTTATGTATCTTATCTTCTATCTAATATACTAAGTTAACTTGGTCGACTCTATTCTTAAAGACTCTGTCTTCCACATAATAGTAGTGACCCAGTCAACTCTATTATATATTATTTACATATAGTGTCACTTAAACTGAATTTATATCATTCTTAATTTGGTAATTAATAACTATTTGCTAATAATTAATTCACATTTTCACTTTCAATTATTTTCATGCATAGAGTAGCTCATATAGTCTAATTAGGTTGTTTTTAAAATTACTATTTAGTTACACTATTTTATTCTTTTTTTCACACACTACCAAATCACATATTATTCAAAACACATTTAACAATTGTCTTTCCAAGGCCTACCTACTTGGATTTCATCACCAAGGAGGAATCCAACTTGGTTTTTTGGCCAAGTATAAACATGTGGTTAATGGTATATATTATAAAATGAATTAACAACATTATCACTATGGGATTATGAAGTGAAGGGGTAGGCCCCAATACCAAGCCAACATAGATCCCTTTCAGCTTAAGCATCCTAAAAGCATCCATAGATTATTTTCTAGTTCCCTATTTCAGCCAAATTACTTATCACAATTAAAATAACACTTTCTAATAATCTAAGAACACATAGGATGACCACATAGTTATCATTTACTTTTCAATTGATTGCTTGTTCTTTGGTCATTGTGTGTTGTATTGTAAAAACTTACATTGGCCAGAGTTGATACAAGGTTTTATGCTATGTGCCCTAATTAGATCACTCATATTAATCTAATTATGTATGTGTTCTTTCATTTCTTACTTTAATCATATTTTAAAGCATTCCCTATTTAGCACAATATCATTATATCCACTATGGTCTCTTATAGACTATGTTTCTCCCTATTTGTAGTACTAAGTTGACTTGGTTAACCCTATAACCTTATCTACCTCTTAGATTATAGTATTAATTTAACCTAGTTAACCCTACATCATTACCTTCCTTATATCTAGTAGTACATAGTCGACCCAGTTGACTCCGTACTCTTCCCAACCCTTTTTTCAACAATACATAGCTGACCCAGTCAAACTTACATCTATTTATTGATTTTGTTTTTCTATCTGGCTGACTTAGTTCTATGTCCCTAATGTTTCTCTCTTCTTGTTGAATTTTATATCCATTTCCTTAAAACATCATGAAATACCTGATTAGAATCTTATTAGATAACTTAAATCCATTTAGACTCTATATGGGTTATTTTTTCTCCCTCTTTTTACCTCCCAAGAGAACCCTCACTCTTGGATTACTTATTTGTCTCCTTCATCTATGGATTTTAACATGGTTCACATGACACCCCAAGATGAAGTAGTGGATTTAATCTTTTTTGTACCTATCAAGACAATTTTCATCTTTAAGGTTTTCAACATAATGTGGGATTAATTGACAAAAGTCTATTCAATAATCCCATTGGCAATCCACCTTCCAATAACCCTCACCCTCATACCAATTTGGGGAGTTCTCCTACAAATACCAAACTACCAATTCATATGAATGAAATTATTGTATAAGTCATACAACAAATGAATATAATGAAAACTTCTAACACCTCTCAAATTATGAAATTAAAATGTCATGTGATCAATATGGATAATGAGTATCTAGTTCAAAATCCCCAATCCAATCCAAATTTTATTCCTCCACCTCTTAGGTATGCCTCAAGAAATGTTATTCCTCAATCAATCATGAATAACAAATAATTCAAAATATCCAAAATGAGCCGTTATCTCCTATCATCATGTCTATTGATATTGATAATATATCTCCAACTATCAACTATGATGGGACTAAATACCATGCATCCTTTATTAAAGCATTTGGTAATCTTTATAAAGAGTGGATCCAAACTAATGGTTTCACGACAACTAAATGTCTAGTTAAAACCATCACTGGAAATAGTTTATAATGGTAGTACCAAATTCCCTAGCATTCCATTTATCAACTTGAATATTTACTCAATCCTCTAGTTAAAGAGTTTCAACACAATGATCTTCCTAAAAACTGCCTTAGCCATTTTATTAATGCTATGCAATCTCCCACTGAATCAACTCATAAATATTTGGCCCATAAAGCTAACCATAACATGATTGATGATAATTTGTTCAAAATATTTATAACTACTTTAACTTATTAATTTTAATATAAGGTTAAAAAATTTCCTCCTCAAATGCTTAATGAATCTCTTGACCAAGCCAAACATCAATATTTCCTCATGAACCAATTCAAACCTAATATAAAATTCCTTAAATGATATTTTAAAACTTATACTAATACCATCACTATAAATACTCCTCAAATAAAACATGAAGTTGAAAAATATGAAAATACCCCATGTTCTCACATACCACTAACTGTGTAACAAATGAAACAATTCTTAGCACCTTCTAAACCCTTCACTTATCCTAATAATTTTCCTAAATGGTATGACCCTAATCATTTTTTTGGGTTCCATTCTTACATTGGTCATTCACATGAAAATTGTCAAGGGCTTATGAATTTTTTTTCTCCTACATGCTTGGTTATTCCTTCAATCATGAATCCAAGATCTAACTCCATCATCAAGAATACAATACTGCTTCTCAAAAATGACAAGATCCTAAAGCTTCTTCTTCTAATAACCAATAATATTTTCCCATGTCTACTAATCAACAATACTAATCAACAAAATACCAAGGATGTTTATGCCATTGATGCTGACTATGACTAATATTTACATAATTCTCAATATATTAATATGTAGTTAAGCTTAATTATCATCACAAACCAACTCATAAAAATCCTGTCACTAAACCTAAGAAACCATCTTTGGAAGAATAAATTATGAAAGATACTACAACCACTCATTTAAATTCAAAAGTTAATGAGAAACCCCCTCTTTCTTCTAAATCCCCAACCACTTCCATTCCTTCAAAATATAGCTTACCTTCTAAACTTCACATTGGTTCTTCTAAATCATATTAGAACTTTCTTGAAGAACTTAACTCCATGCCTTGCAAGATTACCCTTATGGAATTAGTTTGTACCTCCCCTTATCATCACAAGTTCCTCATGAAATTATATTAAAAAATTGAAGATCCATATTTTATAGATGAAGATCCACCCTATCTTGAGCCTTAACCTACCAACATGCATAATATTAAATTTGTTTGTCCTTCTTTCAAACCATATATTAAGTTTCTTGAAGAGGACATGATTAATGATGAGATCTTTATTTGTGTTGATGATCTACCCCTATTCATTAAAATATCCATTAATACTACCCTTACTTGTAAAGTTTTAGTTGACAAAGGGTGTATTATTAATTTGACATCTTTGTGTCTCATCCAATAACTTGGCTATAATAAGTATCATATCAAATGAACCCATCTCACCTATCATGGATATGATAAAACTAATAAAAATACACTTGGTTATATTTGTATTCTAATAAAAATTAGATCTAAGACCATTAGAACTAAACTTATGGTCTTTGATTTTATCTTATCTTATAACAAAGTCTTAGGCCACCCTTGGACTCATAAAATGAGGTAAATTGCCTTTTCTGGTAGCCAATGCATAAATTTTATACATAAGGACAAATGGTATAAACATGAGGTTGATATCAACCCTTGGAGTATTCAAATTACCAATCCTAAATATCAACATCACATTATTACTATCAACAATACTCCCTTACCTAAATTCATCAACATCAATCCACATTTACAGGTCATTCTTTTTTAATTTAGATGATGATGAACCTAATTAATTGAAACACACTTATGACACTACTATTGGGGAGTTTTCAATGATGTCATGGTGATGTCATGAAAGTGTCTAGGTGACTATATTAATTGCCTTAATAGTCTAAGTAACAATGACAAAGTGTGGAATATGCTTATCCTAGTATGCTTGAAGTAGGATTGGTTTACCTTTAGAGCTTGTCTATTTTAGGTGATTAAAGATGAGTTTTAAGTATAAATCATGTGAAATAGGTTATATCAAAGGTAAATGATGATTATAGAGCTTGTGTGAATAATTGGAATTCATATAATACTTCATAGTTTTCATCTAGACATTTTGGGTCCTGTGGTAGAAAATCTAAGTAGGTAGTTTGATGATGTCATAATTTCCATATGTGGATGAGTCAGGGAGATTAGGACATATGGTTATGATAAAATTAGTCCCAAGTTGATATGGTCCAAGTATAAAGTCATGAAATTAATAAAATTCAAGTTTTTGTGGGTGTAAATTTGGGATCTTAGGCATTTTGATAGTGTTTTCTATTTTCAAATAGAGCCGAGTAAGCATGTTGATGATGTCATCATTCACATGCATAGAGTTATAAGGAGGAAATGTTAACATGTGTTTATTTTGTATTATGAATAGCTAATATGTACTAAATTTTAGGTCATGTGATGAAACATGACAAAATATATGCAAGTGAAAATTTGGGCTCCCAGATAGTTTGATAGTGTTTTCCCATACTTAGCCAAATTTGCTTGTGGTAAGAAAAGATGAGTAGGAATTTTGATGTAGTTATATTTTGTACATGTGGAAGTTTGAAGAGAATTTGATAGTATGGTTTTTTTCAAATTTTTTACCTATTTTACATCTATTAAATTTCAAGTCATGCGAAGAAGCACATCAAAATATATGATTGAAAATTTGGCCTTCTAGATAGATAACAATGGTCCCCAGACTTTGTCTATTTTTCACAATGTTAAAGATCAAGACCAAATGAAGATATAATGGCTCATGGGTGATCATACAGTGAATATATATGGTGTGTTTTGATTAAAATTGATCAAAGTTCTTTTTGGTTAACAAAGTTAAAGATCAATTTCCTTACAAAAGGATCAAATGGAATGTGTTTGTTCTAAGGTGTCAAGAAGTAGCAAGATGAGGACAAGTGTTCAAAGTTTAATATTGAGAAGAGGTAAAGATAAGGATTCTTATAAGATCTAATATTGATTGGATGCTCCTATATATACAAATAAATGGTACGTATTGAGAGAGCTGATTTCAAGGTGTCAATTGTTTAACACAAATAAAGATTGAGCTACGTATAGGAGATCAATGGAGACCATTAAGTTAAATAGTCAAGATGAAGATACAAAAATGAGAGATGAAAAGTAAAGGTTGATATAATTACAATAAGATATGTGTTTCATGATTGATCTAAGTATTAAGGACACGAGATTATATCATGGTGTTCAAGGTTTAACTATGATTGTTGGCATTTGAATTTTGCAATGGGAAAAACTAGTGCTCTTTATTCTATCCATAACTTTTGATCTAGGATAAATTCAAAGGTAATATAAAAATAAAATTTAAAGAGGACTCCAAGGCACATCTATTAAACCTAGTTATAAGTTTTGAATGTATGTACAATCAAAAATATTGAGCTCTAAAGTTGACTATGTGTTTGACTATGTTCTGTAAGCAACATGAGAAAGATATTTGTGCTTGTTTTAATGATGTTCAGATGTTTTATGAGGTCATATCTATTTAAAAATATTTTGGACTACTTTTTTATGATTTTTATCATCTTTAAAGGTTTTACCAATCAATATTCTATATAAACAAAGGCTTAAAAGTTGATTGTGTGTTTGTTCATGATGTTCATATGCACTAGGCCTGTGCTTGAGTAGATTGATCATATGCAAAGCTAACCAAAGTTGAATTTGATCATTTGATTAAGTCAAATGGGTCATATGGATTGGACCTATGCTTTTTTAAGTGGTATTATGTTATTATTTTGCTTTATGAAGTTTTAAATAGATGAATAGGTCTCCATGAGACCTATAAGAGCTAAAAGGGTCTGATTGAAAGGTGTAGCTACTTAAGGGTGACACATAGATGCTATGACCAACCTATGAATATTATTTTTGAGATATGTATTGATGTGAGAGAAGAATTAAGGGTTAATTCAAGTCTATTGACCAACTAGGAATTAATTTATCATGAAGGATGTATATTTAGAGAAACCAAGGGAGATGGTTTCTAGGTTTTGTTTATGTAGAGTAAGCATTGAAGTGAATAATATATGATAGGTAGTGTTCCTATTGGATGAGTTGATAGTTTTTTAACTATGTGTATGACCTAAAGGTCATAATTTTGATGTCATAATAGTAATCTTGTAGTTTGAGGAGATGAAAAGAGGTATAGTATGCATATGAGGATAATTTGAGTTAAGAAAGAGAGAGATTATGACATGGTTATGTGAGAGGTCTATATGAGATAGAGAGGGAGTTTATGTAAGGGTTAGAGAATAAGAGATCCATTATCAAGTGTTGAATACATCAATTCTAAGGTGGAGGTGTTAATTTCATAGGATGGTCTAAAGGAATTAATCTTATTTAGGGGAAATCGCTCCTTGTGAAATAGGTGTTTCATGAAAGGCCTTAGTTCAAAAGGACTTGACAAAGGTTGATGGTTAGAAGGAATTGACCAAAAGGTGGTTATAATAACTTGATAATCTTAGGGGTAGGTGATCCTTATGAAATTGATGTTTCATTAAATCTTGGTCAAAAGGACTTGATCAGTCTCTTGCTTATAATCTCTTATACAATAAGTAGTCCATGTTTTGAAGGCTTGATAGTGATTTTTATTCCCCATGAGGGTTTCCCATGGGAACTATGTGTTGTGTGTTTTATCTTGTCTATTCATTGAATGAATATGATTTCTTGTTAATATTTCTTGATCAAGTTGATATATGATGATTTTTTAATAGTTTTAAAGGATTATAATTGAAATTATAATATCTAAGATCATTGATTTACCCCCAATGATTTTACCTCTAACATCTACTAATTTACTTCCTTATATTTTTATTGGCTTCCTCCTTATTTATTACCTCATGATCACACTATTATTCTCATTAATGAGATTAATAATTTCCCCCTCCATGCAATGATCAAGACTCTTCTTACCTAGAAGATGCCTTCACATGAAATGACTATGGAGTGGCCAAATTATTCTGATATCCTTTAATCATGTCTCCACATAAGTTTAGTGATATCAAAATTTTCCCTTTTGAAACTCTTCTTGAACCTCAATCATGTACTATTTATCCAACCTATGATGATAAATATATAATGGTCCAAGCTCAATCCCATGACTTGGATGTTTAACATTATGAAAAAAATTATCTCAAATACATGTTTTTAACTGGTATGTTCACACTAGTCCATAGTTTTTTAATTATCTCCTAAAGGTCATGTACCTCCCATTAATTCTTTGTTTATTGATACTCCTTGGGTGGCAGAACAAATTCTACCTTCCTAACATCCATAAATTCTTTCATCTTCTCTACCACCTAAACATCTCATCATTACATCTAATCCTTTCCCAATCAAATAAACTAATGATACACCAATCTCATATGATCAACCTACTCTTTATACTCTTGATATTACATTATATGCCAAGGCCACAAATGTCCATTAGATACATTTTGAATATGATTTTCATGTAAATCAAATTATCAATATTGAAGTATATGTTGAGTATTAGTGCCCTCTTCTCATTTTGCCTAGCAATGAAAAAATTCAAGAATTGATTCATTCTTTAGAATCTCAACTTCCATGGAAATATCAAAAACTTGGGAATTTAAAAAAAAATCCCCTTGTTTCAAAACTTCATTACTAGCATTGACCTTATATCTAATCCAAATTCTTCTTTACCTAATGTACCATCTCATTTCTAAGATGGCAATGCTATGCTTATTTAAGTGTGCTATAAAACATTCAAGGGGACATTAAAGGTATTTCCTAAGAGACCTTATACACAATATTCAATGTATTAATAACTAACTTCTTTGATTGAAACACCTATTTACTCATTTAATCCTTTATACACCTCAATAAAGATGGACAAGTTCAACCTTGAGGTATCTACTAGGATATTCCTTCAAGTTTCTTCTAAAACATTCAAGGGTAACTTTAAGATATGTCCTAAGAGATACTTTGAAGTAAAAATCCACTCTTATGCATGTTTTAAAGGTATTTCCTAGGAGATACCATGAAGGTATTATAAGGTCCTTTAAGTTATCACCCAGTAGTGTCTTCAAGGTGAAGGAAAATTCCACTCATGTGCATGTTGAAGGTATCTCCTAGGAGATACCTTTAATGTTACATTAAATTTATTATAACACCCTTTTAAGTATCTAATAGGATATTATTTCAAGGGACCTATAATTCCTTGAAGGTATGACAATGACCTTGAGTGTAATTCTTGTTCCATACAAAACAATGCAATGAAAGATCTACCTTATTCAACTCTCTCTTAAATATATGATGAGGTCTACAATTTTGATGGGTTTTACATTGAATCTTAGAATTAAGACAACTTGACACCTTGATAAGATATACTAAATACCTTATACATAATAATCAATATATTGATAACTACCTTCTTTCATTTAAACACCTATTTACTCATTAAATCCTTTATACACCATAATAGAGATGGGCAAGTTTAACCTCAAGGTATCTACTAGGAGATTCCTTCAAGGGCCTTGTAATAACTTCATGGGTAACTTGAAGGCATCTTCTTGAGAATAAATTGAATATATGTCCAAGGAGACACCTTGAAAGATAAATCCACTCTTTTACATGTTCGAAAGGTACCTTCTAGGATAATATTACAAGGGCCTTCAAGTTAACACCTAGTAGTTCATTAAAGGTGAAGGAAAATTACAATCATGTGAATGTTGAAGGTATCTCCTAGGATATTCCTTCAATGGACTTATAATTCATTCAAGTTACCCATGAAGTTATTACAAGGCCCTCGAAAGAATCTTGAGTAGATAACTCAAAGGGTATTATCATACATTCAAGGGGACATTGAAGGTATATCCTAAGAGACCTTATACACAAAAATAAATATATTGATAGATAACTTTTTTAATTCAAATACCTATTTAATCATTGAATCCCTTATACACCTCAATAACACTAGCTAAGTTCAATCTTGAGGTATCTACTAAGAACCTTTTAATACCTTTATGGGTGACTTGAAGGTATCTCCTAGGAGATAAATTGAAGATATTACAAGGGCCTTGAAGGTGAAATAAAATTCCACTCATGTGCATGTTGAATGTATCTACTAGGAAAAAATTCAATGTCCCATTCAATATATGATAATGGCCTTAAAGGTATCTCTTAAGAGATTCCTTAAATGGCCTTGTAATTCCTCAAAGGTATGCTAATGAATTTGAGTGTAATTCTTGTAAAGGTAATTATTTAGATATGAAACTATTAAAATAACCTTGTCCCATACAAAATTATGTATGGGTGATATACATTATTCAACTCTCTTAGATGATCTATGATCTTATAAGGTTCTTCATCAAGTTGATCTTAAGTATTTAGTCTTATGAGTTTTAATTCACAAGTTTTGTTTGTTATTTTATTGTTCCTCCTCAAAAAGTTGGTACTTTTGCATTTACTTGGTGTATTTTACCTTTCACTATTTGGTCTTCAACTTTTTTGTTTAGGATTTGCATTCTAGAGTTTTACCATCAGAAAATAAGTTTAAAACTTGCTCATCAAAACTATTATGTAATACTTTGATCATTAGAATTTTTGTCCTCATTCAAAAGTGCACGATCTTTCTTTTTTGTAACTTCTTATGGCCTTTATGTGCCAATTAATTTGGTCTTCATAATTTATGTTAGGGATTACTGTTTAAATTATTCAATTTTGAAGAATTTGTTGGTTTGGTACCAATGCAAAACCTAAATTTTGACTATTGAAATCCTCTTTGGCATAGCTAATAAAGTATGATAATAAAACTTAATGACATTTGTAAAAATACATCAATAAACCCACCCACCAAATAAAGTTATCAAACCTCTAATTGTATAAATAAATAAAGTTTATAAATGTTGGGAATTAATGGTACATGAACTAGAATTGAATACTAAAATCTATTGATGGAAAACATAAAATTTAATAATTAAATTGAGTTTATATACCAAAAATATGCCCATTCATCACGAATAAAATTCAAGCTCAATTCCCTCCTTACAAACAAGCCCTAACAACCTATGTGTTAATCATAAAGCCATATCTAGTGAATCCAAGATATCAAAATCTATAAACTTGAGTTTAAATAGACTGGTTAGTTAGTAATGGCCTCTCAATTCATAAGAGTCTCACCACCATCTCAATTTTAAATCAAGGACTCCATCAAGTAAACTAATATTATGTTTGATTCCACTATATTTAATAATTAATATGATAACTATTCAGATATGTGGGATGCCATTGATGTAGTTGATTCCCACTCCCATGAGGAGAATTTAATTCCAACACAAAGGTAATTAGTTTCAGACATAATTCCTTTCAAGTGATAAGGGCTTACACTTCATGGTGGCCAATATTGAAGTGATGCCATGCATAGATCTGCTACATGATCTCTTCTTTATTATAAAGGTGATGGGGGACATCTTCTTTCAAAATTTCAATCATAATACACTTTCACCATTTGAATCATAATAACACTTTGTCTTTCATCTTGAGAGATGCATTCAAAATGTACTTATCTTTACCAGTTTCATATGCTACTTAGAATTTACACAGGGTGGTAGGACAGAAGCAAAACAATTCAATCAAAAAAACACTAAGTAAGTGGCTTATCATTAACAAAATTATCATCCCAATGTGGCTTATTATTAACAAAATTATCATCCCAATGGATAATAACCCACATATATCATTAATTTCAAGATGATGGTTCACATTTGGATAGCCCACCTAAATAAACTTTATGTTTTCCCAAGTATCCATTTTATTCACCTAGAATGTGTTTCACTTTTAGATATGTTGATGACCTTAGACTTAAATTTTGCCTTGGGGGAAATAACTTATATCAAGATACAATATTATGTTTTATAAAAGGGTAAGTGGCCTACTAGTGGCCAATTTTATATGATGTCATATCTCTAGGATGTGATAATCAAAACTATATACATGCACTATGGGTCTCCCTAGAGTCTAGTTTTAGATTGCATAAAAAATCAAGTTTGTGACTATTATTCATTCCTACATATATATTCATTTAACAAAGAAATCACATGTATTACAAAGGATTTATATCCCTAGATATGGTAGGACATTCATGAGGCTCCATTACCTAGGGTATCCAAAGCCATTGTAGACTCATTGGTAATATGGGGTGACTATTGGGTATATTTAGATTATACAGTGATTATGGTCATTATAAATAAGTTCAACCCTTATGTCTTCCCAAGTACATGTCCAATAATTTAGTGGAACAAAAAATAACACTTTAGTAATGGTGGAGTGTAGATGAAGATTTGATGAAGAAGAGGAAGAGTAAATTCTATAGTTCTCAAATAATGATAGGCCAAAGGTGATATATAATTAGGAGACACTTTGTAAAAATGGGGAAGGTGAGGGGGCATTATTCCTTGACCACCTTTCCTAACAAGGATTGGGATTTTCATGTCATAATTCAAAATAATATCAAGGGCCTCGATATTCCATATCATTATGAGCCTTATGATCATGAATTTCTATTCATGAATGCTAAGGATGATGCCCAAATCTTGGAAAGGGAATGAATGGAAGGATTGAGTGAAGAACATTTAAAGGTCATTCAATAAGAGCCAAAAAACTTAATTATAGATGCATGAGTTAGGATTCCACCTCTATGTGGATGGGTTGCTTCAGATTTTAGGTATAACATGCCTCTACTACCATCATCAAAATAAGGGGAACCTTCTCAAGAATATCCCTCAGCATTAAAAACCACCAAAATAGAGCTTAGTGTGGCTAGAACTAAGATTGGAGGATCTCAAGGTGATTCAATTCACCTTTACTCTTCATATTCAATGAGCCTTGCTCACTTAGATGCTACACCCATGAAATAATTCTCAAGTGTGGAGGTATCAAATATCCTAACTCAAGAGGCCTCCCCTACAACTAAAAAGGCCATAATTTATTACATGAGAAAATTAAAAGTTCATCTTCTTTCAAAGAACCCAACTATTGATAAATAACCATTAAGAGCATCTTTAAATAAATAATAGGTTACTAAAGGGAAGTCCATGGATGAAGAGAGGGAGTTAGATGAGCAAGAGGAATTACAGAGAGCAAATCCTTTAGTCTTTAAGATAAGAAATGGAAGACACCTCTAGGTAGAAACCAATCAAGTGAAGAGGTGACTCTTTTTTACTTTTCTACTCTACTTTTCTCTTTTGTTTCCCTTGCTAGAGTTATCTCATTTTATTTTGTTCTTCTTCATTCTAGTGCTCAACAATCCCTAATACTCCCTAGGTGGAGGATGTCTCCTCTATCCCTATTGTCTCCACTTTCCTTGCTATTTCAACTCCACTAGTTACTTTTATAGCCTCAATTCCCTCTAATAATTTTGTAGTTACTTTTGTCACTACCCTAACACCCCCTAAAAATAATAAAAATGCTTTCAATAAAGTTATGGGAGCATTGTCAAGTTCCAAACTTCATGTCTCATTAATTCAAATAGACTTGCCAATTCCTTCCCCTAGCTCCTATCAATGCACAATTTTGAAAAATTTAAAAAAAGTTAGAAAGAATAAATAAGTATACACATTACATTAATTACATCAATATAAAGGTGTGTATTAGTCTAAGATCCTATGGCCTTCCCTTCCAAACCCATCACTCAAATAATCATAAGATACATTGGTTGAGACTAAAGTTGAGGGCACTCAACCAATAAACCCAACCCAATTGGTCATCCCATAGTGGGAAGGTGATCTAGGGTTAAGGGATTCTCAAAATCCAAAGCTCAAAATCACCTAGATTTCCATGGTAAGTTATATATTTTATTAATCTACATGGACTATCTAAAGAATAAGGAAGAGGAAATTAGAAGATGAGATTGGAAGAGGGGTCAATCTGGAAGAGAGACATGATATTGTTACCTTGTCTAAGAGAAAGAACAAGAAATCATGGCAATCCCCATATATATAGGAATTCAATTCCTATTTTGAGACACAGAAGGATGCCTTGTTAGCACTTCATATGGGAACCAAAATGGCTAGGCAAGAACTTAATAAATAATTAGATCAAATAAAGGAGCAATAGAGAATAGTTCATGTTCCCTTAGAAATGTAAACTCAAGTCCAGATCACTGCATCTAGGTTTTACAATATTCTTGAAGATATTAATGTAATGAGGGTAGAGTTATCCCCTCATATGATTGAGAATCATAAAATGTTTAAATATTTGAAAGAGGATGGAAATAGCTTGAAGTTGATCATTCTTTATATGAGCAATAATGCTTATAGCCACTTTGATTTGATGGCATCAGTAGAGGCTCCAAATGTGCTCAACTTAGTGGTAATTAGGACCCAAGAGGCTAGGAAATGGCTCATGGTATCTGAGGTAGTAATGCCTAAATATCTAAATCATGAAACTCTTATTTTATAGATCCTGGAAGAATTAAATCTTTCACAAATAAGAGACTCAAAGGGTAGGCTCATAAGTATGTTGAATTTTGACTACCTTCTTCTGAAAAATACTACCAAATTCAAGTAGAGTCTTTAGGGAATTTCATTGGAGGAGATATAATCCAATTTTAATTTTTCATGGAAAAAGGTGATGGATGTGGAGATATTTATAATAGACTTTAAAAATACAAAAAATGAGCATGTAAGGCTGCTAGAGTAAGTATACAGGGAACATAGACATCCATTAATGAATTTGGATGTTATTAAATAATAATATGGCATTGGGAACAAGAACTATCATTTTTTTGAAGTGAATAAGGAGGATGAGGCTTCAACATCTAGTTAAGTTCAAGCACCCACTTCAACACCTCCAACAACCAACAGTACCGTGAAAACACCTAGTCAGCATTGAGTTGAAGGCTAATATTGTATACATGATAAAATATTAACTCTTGTACTCATTATTTAATTATATTTATTACTTGAATTTAAAATTTTACTAGGCCATTTGAGAGCCTTCATACATCACATCACATTGTGTAGGGTAACTTATTGTTAGATATAGTGATAGTTAACTACGAGCATGCATACATGCAAATTTGAGACTAAAATTAAAACTAAAGTTCTAATTGTGTGATGTAACTATGAGTTTTCATGAACTTTAAATATGAAACAACCCTTCCCCAAGTATACTTATCCATGTAAATCCCTCATTCCAAATGGTTATAACTTTTCATCAATATAATAAGAAATCAATTTTGATTGTCATGTAATTGTGTCAATGCTCTTTATTATGAGGTCTTAAATTTTTAT
Source organism: Torreya grandis (assembly GCA_037957365.1). Taxonomy (NCBI): domain Eukaryota; kingdom Viridiplantae; phylum Streptophyta; class Pinopsida; order Cupressales; family Taxaceae; genus Torreya; species Torreya grandis. The sequence continues at coordinate 179,428 of JARHVA010004700.1, read as the reverse complement.
GAATTTCACATTTAATATCTTAATTAAGATACCTTGATACCTAAATAAAATCTATAATACACCATATACAAAAAAATATTTTTATTGATAACTAACTTCTTTGATTGAAACACCTATTTACTCATTAAATCCCTTATACACCTCACATAGCCCTATTGTTTGACATAAGATTAGACATAGGTCTATTAGTCATGAGAGACATTATTACTTCTAAAGTACCTCAAATAATAATTGGATACATTATTATTTCTAAATATATTTTGTATATGGACTCAAAAACTCTCCCTTACCACTTTCATGAGTAACCTGAAGGTATCTCCTAGGAGATACATTGAATGTAATATTTAAGGTATTAAAATTACATTCATATCTTAGGATATACCTCCAAAATCCCCTTGAATGTATGAAAATTCCCTTTTATATATCTCCTAAGGGATGACTTCAAGGTACCCTTGAAGATATTGCAAGTCCCTTCATCTCATAGGAGATACCTTTAACATCCCCTTGAATGGATGATAATTCCCTTAAATATATATCCTAAGATGTTCCTTTAAAGGCCTTTAAATAAATTTTTGGGTAACTTTAACGTATCTCCTATGAGATACATTGAAGGTATTTGTTGGCCAAAATTGACTTACATAGAATACATCTACCTAAATGGATCACACAACTCTCTTAGACCATTCATTAATATTTTTTAAGGTGCTCCAAAGAGTTTATAAGGTTATATAAATAGTTTCTAAGGTTCTATAAAGATGTTCTAAGGTGCTTTGAATAGGTTCTAAGGTGCTTTGAAGAAGAGGCAGTCCTAATGTAGTGGATGATCTAATGGTTGAAAGAGAAGACCAGATTCATGACCCTACTTAGTGTTCTCAGACTTCTTGAGTGAATTACCCATCCTATTTTAGGCCTATACACTCAATTTTTGATTATAATATCTTATGCAATCAAAAAAATAGTGTTTTGGCTCTCCTAGCTCAAAACATTAGCTACAACCAACTCATGTGCCTTGAAAGCCAAGTCTGACAGACATTAGATCATGAGGCAAGTCTTTGGGAACCATGAAAGTAATGATTATTTAGATAAGGTAAAATAATAATGGTTAAAATATTGTAATATATTGGAAGAGTCATTTAACAATTTCACTTATAGCCAATACCCCAAATCTACACCTCCATCCATCCAAATGGCAATTTCATTAATTCATTCAATAATTTTCCCCAAAGTACAACTCAAGACCTTTCCATTCAAGGTTAATATTATGAGGTATTATTTTCAATTCAAATAAAAAATGGACATCTCCAAGCCTAATTAAGACCACATAATCAATCTTAGCTCAAGAAGGTACAATACACAACCAACTTTTAAAGGTAGTTCTAAAGGTTTTTTGAAGTTTTAGGGACCCTACACATGGATTCAAGACCTAAAAATTGTTATAGAATGTTCTTTTAACCTATTATATACACATATATTTTATATTTGTAATGAAAATCAAGGGATATATACACTATTTTATCTTAGACCTAAGGCACTCTCCATGAAAATTTAGGTAGGCTACTAGTAAATTTTGTTAAAAATCACCTATAGGCCTTAATATGCATGATCAAAGTTTGAAAATTGGTGGAAATTTCATAATTATTTGATATAAATTTTCATAATCTTTGTGAGGCCAATATAATATGGAAAATACTCACTATTTTATTACAATCACCCCCTGTATGTTGATAGTCAAAAGGTAGCTTAAGCAAAATTTGAGAAAAATCCATCTATAGACCTTAATATGTAAGATCCAAATATTAAAATTCGTGGATATTTTGTTCATGAGTCCCTCTAACTTCCTAACATATTTTTTGGTTATTAATAGGGGTTTAATTACCCTTTTTTTTATCACATCCACCCTCATGTCCATTGGCAGCCACCATTAGAGCTAGGAGACATTTTTGAAGTATGTAGGTTGGTGGAGAGTTTTGGACCTCATGGGAGTGCTTTAAAAGTCTAAAAAGGTGATTTAATTCTTCCCACATCTATTGATACTAGTTACATTTAGTTTTTCAAGTCAAAAGTGGATAATTTCAAATTTATAAGTGTTTGGGATAGCATGCAAGTGGGGACAATCAAAAAATGATTTTTTGAGAGTTTTAAAGGATTAGATGATTCTATCCAAATATTTTAATAGTTATAGGATATGATCTATGTCCCAATTCAAAAATAATTAGGTCTTGAGACCTCATAAATTTCAAGATATGCCCAATTCTTGCTCTTTAGGTTTCTTGGTTCTCGCTTTATGAATGTGTTGTAGGTCTACCAAAGCTAATTACAAGAATAAATGGTGGATATATATGTTTAAATTGGTTTAAAATTATCAAATAACATTAGTGAAGTAGTTTTTAGTAATAAAATAACACATTTAAGGCCTCAAGAAACTATAAAGGATCCAAACCCCTTATAGGACTTAAGAATTTTATTCTCACTCATAGGTGCCAAATCAACATGTGTAACACTTTTCAAGCACCTTTTTGCAAGGCCAAATTAAATAAAATCACTTTAAAATTTCAAATTATGGTATAAAAATATGAAAATTATGTGAGGGTCAAAAAAATCCATAGAAAATTTTCTCCCATGTGTGGAATATGCAACTATGAAAATTGGCTTTTGAGCTGATTGTTTACTTAGTCAATTTTCTATGTTTCTAGTTTTTAGATCTAGTCAGTGTGCATGTTTCAAGCTCATTTTCTTAGAATTAAAGGAGAAAAAATATTAATATAATTTATCATGGATATAGATAAATATAATTATAGTTTAATTGGAAATATAGTGTGTATATATCAGGTTTAACGTGTAAAATGTGCATGTTAAAAATTGGCTTCTAAGCTGATTTTTTTCTTGGTCATTTTTATGTGTTTCTAGTTGCTAAATCTGCCCAATGAGCACTTTTGAATCCCTTTTTAATAAGATAAAATGAATTCCAAATTCCACTAAATTTTTTATGATTTTACTATGATGGGATGAAAAGGTGATGCACTTGGTTTTGTAAATGCATGAGTTTTTAGTAAAAAATTATGATGGTGCGAAGTGACCCTTCTAGGAAGATTGATCACTCAGCCAACTTTTTACTAGAAAACACTTAGAGGGCAGGTCATAGGGGTTATTTTGATCATTTAAAAAAAATAAAAAGACCCTTTTGAGTTTATTTTCAAGCGCCTTTTTGAAATATAATAAATGATAGTTTTTGCTCATATACTATGATATAATTTTCCATTTTTTGAAGGTGTTGAGTTGACTGTATATGACTGTATGTTTATTTTTTAGCCATATATTTTTATTTTTAGATATATTTTCAATTCCATTGGTTTATTTTAAAATATTATTTCTCACTCTTTGTAATGATTTTGATTTTAAATTAGAGAAATGTATAATTAAAACTGGTCAATATTGCAACTAAAATGGTGGTTATTGGCCCTCAAGAAGCCTTTCTAGGCTATGTTGTGAGTAAAGCTTTAGGTTTAAGGTCTAACATATATATATATATATATATATATATATATATATATATATATATATATATATATATATATATATATATATATATATATATATATATATATGAGTGTATTTAAGGGTATTTATCATCATTGGATGTTGAATAAGGTAATCAAAGTCACCCTCAAGGTCCCCAAACATTAAATGCTAAAGTGACAAGCCTTCACAAGTGTCTAGAGGCTTCTAGAAGACCAAGTGAGAGATGTGACGAATTTGGCAAGTGGGAGAGGTTAAGAGGAGTTGAGAAAGGTTTGATAAATCATCCTAAGGTATTTAATGAAACTACTATAAGATCAAAGACTTTCTATAAATTAGAATGGATGGTGACATCATCCAAGATAAGAAACCTTTAGCCCAAAAGTGCCTAATAGGCCAAATTAGACCTTTTGGATCTTAGTGACTAAAAAGTGCAAATAAAAATCAAAATAAAAGGGATATAATAAAAAGAAATATTCCCTCTATTTATTACATTGTAAATAAACTATGAGAGATTGAAAAGTGGTTATAAATGCATTTATTGAAGAGCTAAAGTTTTCTCTCTCCTCCTCTCTTCCTCTTCTTCCCTATATGTCCCATTTTTGGGCTCATTTGTAAGGGACTACACAAAACCCTTTCAAAAAATTTAAGAACTAACTTTTAAAGTAATAATATTATTATTTCACCTATCTCTTGCCTATAACATGTGTTTAGTAAGCTTTTTCATGATGGATTTGTGAAGAAGTGTTCTTCCATGGTCATTATCCTTCTTTCTTACCTCTTTTTAGCTATTTTAAATCTATTTATAGGTATGAAATTGTGATTTTTATTCCATTAATGGATTCTTAGTATGATTTTAATAACCTCACCTTGCTTAATCTATTACTTAGTGATCCTAGTTTAAGAAATATTGATGTAAATTGGTTAATTTGTGAGATTGTGTGAGCAAATATTGTTTTTATGCTGAGTTAGTGTTTGTTTAAAACTTATTAGAGTGTAATTTAATCTAGTGCATCACCTTTTTAGTGTTATTAGTCATCCCATATCCCATTTCTATACCTTTTCTAAGATGAAATATTAGTTTAGGTTATCTACCAAGAGGAAGTTAGCCTTTTCTAGAGGTTCAACCTCATTATAAGATACCCATAGCCTAAGGTTGGTCCCGTTTTATAGCCAAGAGTGAGAGATCCTAAATAAATATCCCATGAGGGTGAAATTATACATTATAATAGTAACCTTGAAAGTATTACAAGGCCCTTTAAGCTATCACCTAGTAGTGCTTTTAAGGTGAAAGAATATTCTAATTGTGTGCATGTTGAAGGTATCTACTAGGAAATATATTCAACATCCCTTAGAATGTATGATAATTCCTATTGAGGTGTCTCCTATGATATGTATTCAAGGGCATTGAAAAACACTTATAATATCATCATGGTTAAATTTAAGGTATCTCCTAAGAGATACTTTGAAGTAAAAATTCACTCTTGTGCATGTGTGAAAGGTATCTCCTATACATATTGATGGGCATTTTGATACATATTAGAAACATAATTCCCCCTCATCTTTCTCCTTTAATTTTTTTTTGGATTATTTTGGCCATATTATTATATTGGATAGTGCCTAATATGTTAGAAATGTACAATCAATTTCTAGGCCATCCTTTTTTAATGATTTTTACATATTTCTACATATTATTTATTTTTGGTTTGGTCATACATTATTATTTTAAGTGTGAGTTAGTTTATATATTATGAATATTTAATATTTATTTTTTATTTTAGTTTAGGATTCACATTTATGGATATATAGTTAATCACTAATTAATCAAAAATAATTTCATAATTGATGTAATATGCAACTTACATTTTATAAAAGATCAATATTTAAATAATTTTAATTGATTTACAAAATATCTTCAGATGGGAAAGGAATTCCCACACTTAAAAGGAATAATAAGGCCTCAATCTAGGATAATTTGGATATAGTATCATTTAAACTACCAAAACTAAAATTAAATCCACATCACCATCTTCCATTTTATGGTGGAAAAAAAATCCTCTTGTTGATTGGTATTTTGAATTGTTTAGTGTGTAAAATATGCATGAAAATTTTATTTGTTTAGCATTATATATGGAAAATAATATTATTGGATTAGAATAATCCTTACCTATGATAAGAATGAACTTGAATATGCCCTTAAATTCTAAATAGAAGTATAGAATGGAGAAGAGGGAATTCTCCATCATGTTATAACTAAATTTAATAAATTTATTCCTAGTAAAATGGAATGAAAAAATATATATTTTCTCTTTCTTGTGAAACATTTAGGTTTCATTTGAATAGCTATGACAACCTTGAAATGTTTGGGTTGATAGATAGAGATAATTTGGTTATTAGAATACAAAATATATTGAAATAAAAACATGAAAAAGGGGAAACAACATATTCTACTTACAACCATGTAAATGTGTATTTAAGATACCCTACGATAATGATATAAAAAATGGAAGAAAAGAAGACAAGCAAGCGTAATATATTTGTATGCAAATTTGAAAAGGGCTATATAATTACTCATAATAGTGGGAAAATATATGATCAAACAAAAGGTTCATACACTTTTGTTGAAACAAAATTATAATTAAACATACAATGAGTTCTCTACATGTTATATTTCCTCTAGCAATTATGCATTGAACATTACTATAGAGCTTTGTAAATTGGGGGATGTTAATATCAAAATAATAGATTTGAATGAAAGAGAGTACAATACTATAATTCATTCATTTATAAAAGTATATTGAGATTTAAATGAAGGATGATTTGTTAATTCCTTTTGATCCAAATAACCCTCAATGTATTATCAAATCAAAATAAGTCCTTGAAGCTATGATGGAAAAAAAAATGTAAGGTTAAAAATTGTAGATAGACAACACATAATTTTAGCACAATAGATAATTCCTTTAGAGGAGGAATACAACTTACTATCATTAAGAAAAAAAATATTTTGTTAGAAAGGAAATATTTTTGAAAACTTGTATTCCATACCATATTGTTCACAAAATATGTAACCAATATAATGAAGCCAATGAAAAAATTTATAACACTTCATTTTTAGAAAGAGTTTGATTTGCACAAGACCTTATCCAATTGGGAGGTTATAATAATCTTGAAATAGGGAAAAAAAGATATATGAAATACATAAACAAGATAGACACTTGTTTACACAAATGAACTATTCAACACAATAATTGTAGGAGAGAAAATGCCGTCATCTAACAACCCATTTGAGATTATTTTGATAAGGCATTTGATTTTTTTGAAAGTGGTACTTTACCTAGTTTAGATAAAAATATTTAAATATAATTAGTACAATAATACTTATAAATATTCAAGGCCTTTCAAACAAACAAAAAATATAACTCACAAATTTATTGGAAAAAGGGTCTATTTTCTTCTTGAAAACCCCTGGGTACAACAACATGGATACTTGGTGCAAAAAGATGAAGCTATAAAGTAACATATTATCAAAAATTATGGATTATTTCACCGACCATGATTTGACACTACCATTAGAAAAATAATTAATCTAAAGAGATAATGGAGCATTATATAATTTCTATAAAAAGTTTGATTATTTATGTGTCTTGAATGAAGGTATTTCAAAAAATAAAAAAAGATAGGAAGCATTATCTCTAGATTCAATAGGCATATTGAGAAAATATCTAGATAGTGATGGAGGTCATCTTATTCAATTAGATACATAAATATTTAGCTACCATTATGGCCCCCCATGTCTTTGTCCATCCATTTTATAAGGTTTTAGTGTAATGTTCATTATTGGTGTGAACGTTGATTTGATAATTATTGATATTTTGAATCTCATTGAATATTTTAAAGAATAAAATCTTTGCCTATTTCTTAAGGCATTAATTGATAAATTTATTTTTTCAACTTTCAATGTATTCATCATTCACAAACTTGAACATTTTTTTGACATTCAGAACTCTCTCAAATATGTGTGTTGGTCATTTCCATTACATTCAAAAAATGGGTGTCATATTTTGGGGTCGAGATAGTGATGGATTCAATTGGATTCATATTATAGGTATCAATTTTTCTCAATATTCCACTAATTTTTAGTTTTAATATTTCATCCTTCATTAACAATAAAGTAAATTAGAGGAAGGTGTTGACATTAGTAAACAAGTAACAACATTTTAAATGATTGGTTCACACAAAATAATAAGGCTATTCAAAAATGAACTACATATCCTTTTTTGGGAGAGACTTGTCTCTACTTTCAACAATTCAGATACACGTGATGTGCTATGGGTATATATAAGAGATGAATTGGTACATGCTTGTACATAATTGAAAAAGAATTTATATTTCATTATAGAAACTAAAGAATAAACAATTTTTAATGTTTAATTTGAAATTTGTTTAACAAATTTAGATCCACCAATACAAGAACAACCACTTCAATTAGTACCAGGTGTAAAACATTTTTAATTTATTTTATAATCATGTATTAATAATTTTTTGAATATAACATCTTAACAAACATTTGGTGTGTATGTTTTATTTTTCAAACCTAATATCTTGGAAATATTTTGGTGTAGTACTAATGGTATTACATGCAAGTGAAGAAACAAAAATAGTGGAAAATCAAATCAATGAACATGACACATTTCAATTTGAAGAAGGTAAGATAAGATCATGAATATTTTTAAAATTATTTATATTTTTTATTTATAAACTATCTATAATAATGGAAAAATATTTATTAATTTGTTTATGTCTCAATTAAATTAGTTCACAACATAGTTCTACAACTTTGTCTCTCCAACATAACAATTATATATATGCTAGATATAAGAATTATTTGATATAAGGAAAGAAATGAGTAAAGTATATTATGATAAACAATTATATTGCTATTGATTTAAATAGTTTTTAATTCTATTTATCTTATTAGAAGTATATGAAGGGGGTTTCAACTATAAGTGTATATTAATTTGAAATTAGTGATAGTGAACTTTGGCTTAGAATGAATAAATCCTATTTTTTCTTGTGATGGGTGGTATAAACATATAAATATGTATTGGTATGCATAAGAATAACTGATACTTTCATTAATGTAAGAATATAGATGTTAGTTGATCAATGTTAAATTCTTATCAATGTATATAAGAAATGATTTATGGCAAAACTGAATTGTTTTAGAATATGATCAAGTTATGGTCAAGTTACAAGGATTCATTATAAACATGTATATGCATATGTATGTTACAAAACTGGTAATAGAAATGGTACATCCATGTATAATAAATATAGTTACATGTGTTTGAGCATGTATATATTTTTATATGAATCTTTATAAGATTTAAGGAAATGCAAATAAAAAATGCATAAAATGAAATGCATTATGTTTATATGTTATAATATGAAATGAAAATCAAAAGTGCAACAATGATCAATCTAATATGTAAAAAAAATTCTTAAAAACATTCCATGTTATATTTATTATAATATGTTATTTTTAATAAATGATTACTTTCTTTTTTAACAAATTGTAGACATTTCAAAGGGGGAGCTAAAACCAACTTATAACTATTGATTTTAGTATTAGACAACTTATTATTTGTTGTGCACAAAATAAAAGATATACAAATGAATGACATAGGAAAAAACAAATTATAAAATAGAAAATATGTCATACTACATTTGGAATCATTCCAAATAAATTTTGAAGGTGTAACTAAAGTCTTTTTATCATGTTGGCTTTTGGTCAATGATAGATGATAATAATTTTAGGCTACTCCTTTAAGCCATGGGTTACACAAGTTTAAATTTCATGTTTTTTGGGGGGAAAATATATTCTAATCCCTTCAATATAAACATATATAAAATAGATGAATTTGTTTTTAAAGGGACCTTTGGAGATGATTTTTCAATTGTCAACATGATGTTCATTGATTTTAATTCTTGAAATTGTGATACAAATTAAAAATTGAAAAGTAGTTATGTTACTTCAAGTAGATATACTATCAATGGAAGTTAGAAATATGAAAAGTGTTGGAGAATAAAAATTATAACTATCATGACATTCTTGGGAGAAAGGATAAAATCCATGCCAATAATTATGAACCATTGTTTGGAAGGATGTAAGCTCACCATATGACTCTTTCAAGTGTATTTATTGATTATAAACTATAAGTATAGTAAACATTATCATCAATTTCATAGAAATAAATTCTAAATTATTTCAAATGTAGTCTTATTTATTTCAAATTTATCAATTTTAATTTATTAATTCTTTGATCTTGTTATGTGAAATTTGATTTATAGTTGGAGATACCTTGAAAGTATTGAATAAGGTTCAAGTTTCAAAGATAATCCCCTTGAAATTGGATAATCCATAAGTTTATCTTGAAAATTCCCAAGTTGATCCATTAGTATATTGACACTCACTCATGAAGATCTTATAATTAAACAACAAACAATTCTCAAGTCTCTCTCTCATTAAATTTTTTTGTTGATGACATGTCAGTTACCTTGGACTCATGCAAACCTTAAAAACTTTATGATAATGTAGTTGTAGTCCTTATGTTTCCTTGGTTATAAAATTTAATGGTTATCCATGAAACCTAGCATATTTTTTATGACTAAGCAACCCTAAATAACATCAAATGGGATTATATTAGTGGATGAACTAATTTCTTATTATGTTTTCATCCATAATTTGTCCTTTATATTTGATGTCTATTTCTTATTCTATTTCATTCTAATAATAAGGTTATGAGATGAAAACCTGATAGGAAATATATATGTCCTTTGTTTATTTTGAGAAGAAGCAATTGTATATATATAAAAGTATAAAATTCCAATCATGGGCATGTTTAAGGTATCTACTAGGAGAACCCTAAAAAGGTACACCAAGACTCTTCAAGGAATATCCTATAAGATACCTTGAAGGAAAATCAAGGGTACCTTGAAGGTATCTCCTAGGACATACCTTTTAAACATGCATAATGGTACCATTTATGTTATTAAAAGGCTCTTCAAAATATATCCTAGGGCCTATACATATTTCTCTAGTAGTTCATAGATGGCTTCCATTATAGCATAGATAGGCTACCATTGAATGCATAGTGTAAGAAGTTTCTATATGCTCACCCAATCCTTTGTTAGTTTTTCTATTAATGGATTGAGTTGTTTATCCTTAGACATTACCTGATCACTAAGGACTTGCATAAATAGAGTAGGACAAATATCATTGATGAGTTGCCTAGCCTTAGCCATTTGATTTTTTACTTTCATTTTCTCTTTATGTAGTTAAAAAACTTTATATTACAAGTCTAAATCCCTTTTCTCAATGGATTCTTGGACTGAAGTTACTCCCTCAATTTTCTTAGACAATGGTGGTTTTGAAAAATCCAAATATGTCTCCATGGAAGTGGGAGAAAATAAAGTGGGCATGGCTATGATTGTGGTATGAGTTGGCATAAATTGAGCTAATAGAAGCAAGAAAGTGGTGCAATGAGATGATGTGATAGGGACATCCCAAAACCATTGGGTAAAGGGATGATAATTTGATAATGAATTCTCCTCTAGTGCACCTAATTGGGTTGTATCCTTATGGGATTTTGTGTATTATACTTATGCTTTTTCTTTAACTTATTTTTCTTTTATAGTGTGTGCCTCAACCTTAGCTTGAGCCTTGACTGCAACCTCAACCTAAATTTAGGCTTGCTCCTTGGCTTCATATCTTGCCTTAATTTTGGCCTTGGCATATACCTTAGACATAGCTTTAGAATCATACTATGATTTAACTTTGGCATCATCCTATGCTTTAGCTTTGGCATCAACCTTAGCTTTTTCCTCGGTAGCTTGTGCCTTTGATTTACACTTGGCTTCCTATTCCTTATGGCATTATTATTTGGTAGTTTTCTCTCATACCTCTTATTATATTTTATTTTAGTTTTTATCTTGTTCTCATGTACCTTGATTTGAATACCATTGTAAAAATAATGATTGATGAATGCTTCCCCAAATATTACATTACATCTTGTGAAATTTGAGGGTGTGACCTAATCAAAGTGAGAGGCTTAAGCTATCATGTGTTAAACCAACCCAATTAATCATAATATCTCCATGTATTTATCCACATGATTCTTTTGATGTAATTAGTAGGCCAAAATTCCATATTAACAAATTTTACTAGGCCTATGGGGACTTCTATTATGTGAAGCATAACAAAAAAACTAGATTCAACTAATATTGGAAATTTTGCCAACCTCTTTAAATCAGTTGACTGCCTACACAGGAGTATTATTATTCATATTTAAATACACTAAATTCCTATTAATGAGTGATCTTACTTATTATCATATTCTATATACCTTGAGGGGTCTTATGATACTTTCAAGGTACCATTTTTTTAGTGCTTACGGTTAGGGTTATGTCTAGTGGTAAGGGCGAAAGATGAAATTGGTTGATTAAATACTTAATGCATTAGTCTAATTATTAGTCGAATAGGAGACTTGAATTATATGGGATTATATTTTTTAGGCATAGGTGGAGGGCCAGTCAAATGGTGCCATGTGTCCCAGTAATGAAAGTTATGTCAAAGGATCAATCGCTATGAAGGACTAGAAGGGTGCCACATGTTTGAAATAGTCCAATCTATTCAAAATGATATGTGACCAAATGGTTTGAAATAGTCTAATTTATTTGAAATATAGAAAATGTATTTATGGAGAAAATATTATCCACTCTAATTTAGTGGGTATATGTCCAAATTATTTGAGATAGTCCAATATAATCGAAATGATGTATGCCCAAATAATTTGAAAGAGTCTAATTTATTTGGAATATCAAAAATTTATTTTTTTAGAAATTTTCTCCACTCAAATTTAGTGGGTATAAGTCTAAATTGTTCTAAATATTCAAATTTATTCAAAATGGTCTATGCCCAAATGCTTTGAAATAGTCCAATTTATTTGAAATGTACAAAAACTATTTTTGGAGAAAATTTTATCCACTCCATTTTAGTGGGTATAAGTCCACATTATTTGAAATATCCTAATTTATTTGAAATGATATATGACCAAATTGTTTGAAACAAATTAAATTTATTTGGAATATAGAAAAAATATTTTTGGAGAAAATTTTATTCACTCCACTTTAGTGGGTATAAGTCCACATTATTTGAAATGTCGCAATTCATTATAAATGATCTATGCCCAAATGGTTTGAAATAGTCTAATTTATTTAGAATATAAAAAATATATTTTTGGAGAAATTTTTATCCACTCCAATTTATTGGGTATAAGTCCAAATTATTTGAAATATTCTTAAAAGGTCTACAGTCAAAAAAGATCCACAAGCCTATGTGTATCAGTTAAAAAGAAAAGAAGTAAGGAGATTTGGGCTTGAGTTAATGAAAAATGTTCTATGGGTTCATTAAGGAGGGTCAATAAAATAAATAGATTAAATTATTTGTTGGATCCATACTTAGTATTAAAACTTCTTGAAGATCTATAGGCAGATTAGTCTAAATGACTTAACACCTATGTACACTATCGATGGTAAGAAGTGTTATTTATTGAAGGAAATGAATAAATGAGATTGATTGGTTAAATATTATGAGAATTCATGATACTTTAAGAGAGTTTATATAAGTAAACAAAAAAAATTATAAATGTAAAACCTTTACAAATAGGGGATTCTCATGAACTCAAACAAGCAGTCTATAGAAGCCTATAGGTCTGCCCTAAAGATGTGAAGGAAATATAATTTTTTCATTGATTATGTGTCTCTAAAAATTAAAGAAGATATAATGTACCTATTAAAGGATAATAATGATGATATGAGCCTTTAGCTAATAAGGATAAACTAAAAACATAGCTGTTAGGGCTAAGTAAGCTTAACTACGTTTAAACCCTCAATGCATGAAATAGTAAGTTGTAGGACATTTGGGAGAAATATTCTAACTAGTGACTAATTTTAGACATGGGAATGGGTGTTTTAGTCTTAATTGAGATATCTTAAACCCAATTAAAACAATATTACCCCTTTTTCAAAATAAAAATTACTTTTAGACCTCAAGAATTCATGATTGGCCACCTAAATGGCACCAACTTTTGCTCATATATTTCCTAAAAGTTTGCATGGTGATAAATGGCATTGGAGGTTTTGGAGGGGTCCCACTACTTCCACCTTGTGGAATTAGGAAGGGGAGAGAGGATTTGTTCTTTATGAACAATACTAAAGAACAAATCATGCTTTAAACCCTCATAAAGCCCTCATAATGACTTGATATGATAAACAAACCTTCAAATGGATTCTAATGGATTGATTCAGTGTTGAAATAACCCTAGTGATCTTCACAACTCTCACGAGTACCTAAACATGGTATTGGTTGGCATGTGTAAGTATAGAGGTGTATGAAACTACTAAGATTACAAAGTTATAGGTGTGTTTGTAGGTATACAGGGCATAAATTTACATCCAAACCAAGTGTATAGGTCTAATAAGGTTAGATAAAGGTTATAAAACATTATAATCACCCTTTTAGGCTTCCTAAGAAGTTTCATGAACTCTACAAGTCATTTAATTGGTCAAGAAGGTGAGAATGCATGCTTTTGAAAGATAGAAGGACTACCTATAGGCATATAATATACTTCAAGAGACCTCCTTTCAGTGGATGAAGTTTCCTAATGATGTTGTAGGCCTAAAAAAACAATTGCAATGCTCTACATCTTAAAAATTGGTTTTTTGACCATTTCTTGGTTGACTATCTGTACAGGGTATCAAGAGCTAAAAATTGGTATGGAGGTTGTAATTATCATATATAAATTTAATTAAAAAATTAATATAATTCTCACATGCATGTGAGTGATTTTTGGAAAAAACTCAGTTTTTAGGCAAAAAGGCCTAATTAAGGAGAGAGAATGGTAGAAAAAGGACACTTCCACTTGAAGTTAGATCTTAAAATTTGGCATGAACCTATAAATACATATTGTGTAATCAAATATGTTATTAGTTTCTCAAAAAAACCATAATTTATTCTACATAAGGAGGTTTACATATTTTCAGGGCTATTAGGAATGAGTCTAAATGAGAGATTTTGGTACAAAATGAGTTATTGGGTGTAGTTTTGTAACTCCAAATGAGTTTTTTAAAGTCTAGTATTATGTTAATAGGCCATACATGGAGATGAAATTCCTTAATTAAGATGAATTCAATATTTGAAACTTGTAAACAAGATTGGCCTAGTGACACAAAGAGACTTCAAGACACCTAACAAGAGAATAAAGTGATGTGTCAAAGGGAATCTTTAGATATTGTATGAAAGGTGTCAAGATTAAATAAAGAGATAATTTAAACATGACCTTACATTATTGAAGCCAACTTTCATTCCAAAAGCTAAGAGAAAGAATAATTTTAAGAGGAGATCAAGGTGTCAAACAACTTGAAAAAACTTCCACACCACTTAAAGGAGAAAAAACATCTTTTAGGTATCAAAATTTTTCCTATAAGACTTATTGATATATGTTTAAACTAATTTATAGTTATAAATATTTTTTTAACACATATCTCTCTCTCCTATGCCTTATCTCTTTCTTCTCTCACCTTTTCTATAAATTGAGCCTTATTTGGATGAGATGGTGTCTTACACCTATGTATAGAGAATCCCTACCCATTTTAAAACATTTGATAAATGAGAAAATTTTGTTTTACCTCATCCATTAACTAGTTTCAATGTGTATGCATGATTAGTAAATACTTTCAAGTGATAGATTTTCTTCCTTGGTATGTTGTACTTGTCTAACATTCTTGTTCAGTTTGGAATCCTTTTTTCAAGTCTTTTGAAGTTTTTAAATGAGGTGTGAATGTTAATTGATTTATATTTTCATTAATTTCATGATAAGACCTCTTGACTAGTCTTCCTAGCCCAATCATTCTTCATAACCTTCATGAGAAATATTGATGTAGAGAGGTAGATTTGGAGTAGTTTTTGTTGTAGGTTAGTCTCTTATTTGATGTGCATTTATATTTGGTTGGTAGTGGTTAAATTATATATTTTTTATCACCCCCATTAGAATAGGTTTCTCTATTTTTTCCTAAAAAGTGGTAGATTAGTGTTTTCACCTAAGTGATTCATCAAGGGGAGCTATCACTACAAAGTAAATATTTACCTTTCTAATAGGTCACCCCTAACCTAAATATTTTTCCATGTTATTCCAAATTTGGAAGGATTGAACTACATTCCAAAGGGTGTAAATTTGGTTAATAATAGTTTTGGCATGCCTGGTGGGATTAAGGTCCAAAGTAGTGGAAGGATGTTTGGTGTTGTTATTATATTTATCAACCTTTGGAGGCATTAAAAACATCAATGATAACCTTGAAATCAATCATCTAGTTATGAAATTCTAGTCACTTGTTTATGTAAGTTGTACTTTCTATTCATTATCTTGATGAAGTTTTTATGGCTTAGTTTGAGGTTAATTTAACTTTCATGAAAGTGGATGAGGCATATCATTCTTATAAAACTCCCTATAGTCCTCAACATAATCCTTACCAGCCCTATGATAAGACTTATTATCCTCACTATGATTATCAATATTATTATCCTTATCATCTTTTTCATGAGTCATATCTATCCTAAAATCATCTTACACTTCCCTTATATAACTATAATGTTACATATGATTAGCCTTATTAAGTTCAAGATCTCCCTAGATAATATATCCACTTATCAAAACATTTCATTTTAATTTTCATGCAAACTCTCTTAGGCTATGAAAGGTACATGATAATGCTTAACACACAAAGGGAGTATGACCAAGACATCCCTATTCATCTCATTCACAATGTGAGAGACTCATTTCAATAAATTAAGGAAGAATGGACATCTATTGAGAATTAAAATTGGTAAATCCTCTCAAGTGAAATGTTAGATGTAAGTGGTCTCATTTAAAAAATAAAATATTTGATAATATTTCATGAAAGATAGTAGGTTTAATCTTATTATCCCCATGTGTCTTCATATATACCACCTCAACCCTCATATGTGACTTCTTTCACAATAGACAATTTCAAGTGAGTATCAATGTGTTACAAGTCCTTCATATGTTCCTCAAAGTTTCCCTTCTTAGAATTCAATCTAAGAGAGAATTCAAAGGAAATAGGATATTGTTTTTTATAATCATATTGTTTAGAACCAAGATTCTACTTCTCTTCCTCAAGAACACCCAAAAAAGTCTTTCAAGACTTCAATCTAGAATCAAGTGGTGAATCATGGAGTAATCAAGGTGAATAAGCATAGATTGGGGAGTTGAAGCTAAGGAAGAATTTGAACCTATGCAAGTTCCTCTTATCCCTCTTAAAGATCCCTCTTCTATTATATATAAAACTTATTACATTCCTTATCCTCATTATGAAAATAACCATCTTAAATAAAAGTTATTTCAAGAGATTATATACAAGTGAATTGAAGAGTTGGAGTTAAAATTGAAGAAAGAGAAAGAGATCCAAGATTAAGATATTGATTTCAAAGAAATCCTTGTGCCTATTAAATATCCTTTTCCTTCTAGTTAATAACCTCTAACTTTTTCATATTGGAAGTCTATCTAGTAATATATCAAAAACAAAGAGGCCTTAGTTGATAAGGTTGAAGATAAAGTTGTAGCTATTGAAGAGCCTCAAGAAGGCTATGAGAAGGATGAAGTGGTTGTTTAAGAGAATGGGTATTCATATCCCAACTAACATTTTTTTTCTTCAAGAATTCCCACAATAACCTTCCATTCATAAGACCACAAACTAAAAGATTACTCCCTTGGTCCCTAATAAATATCATGAGTATATTGATCACCCTCCCACCAACTCCCTTATTAAGGAAAAAACTATCTTATAGGAGGTAAGTGAAGAATAAAGAGTTGTACTTGAAGATGATGAAGATTATTCAAGTGAGCTTGATGAGGATATTTCCATTGGTACTCCCCTTAGGGAAGATAAATGCAAATAAATTTTCAAATAGGAGGTTCTAGAAGATGATTTTGATAGTATGATTAAAGAAGGTGATCTAATTTCATCTAGCTTTGTTGAGTTTTTAGTTGGTCTTGATGTTGAAGTCTCTCTAAAAAAATAAATTAAGGTTATTAATGATTTTTACATGGTTTCAAATTAGTAGGAATATGAACTTGAATAAGCTACCTTGAAATCACATCATGACTACATAGATGGATTTAAAACTCTTGACAAGCATATAACCCTTGAGGGGAAAGATGAAGATTCTTTTCTAGTTGGTCTTAATCATGGTGATCAAAGAGAATAGTTAAGAGATGATTGGAATTAGTACCTTGAATATATTCAAGATATTGAAGCTCTTTATAAAGGTACATTTCATATTGACCATGATTATGAAGAGGTTGGCCAAGATACATCTATTAAGGATCATGATTGAGCTTGGATTGAGTATGCAAAGCTATTTAAAGAGATTAATGAGCTTAAAATATATGGTAAGAAGCATGAGATCACTCAAGATGACATAAAGACTCAAAAAACATGTTTAGATGGAGAATCATTGAATGAAGTTGTAGTTAACAAGTAATATGAGGTGGGTCTTGAACTAGAAGAGGAATATATCTTCATAAGAGATTGATTTACTACCACCATTTAATTTGAGAGCATGGCAAGAGGATTGGCTAGAAAGAAGAGGATGAAGACAATAAGATAAAGGCTCAAGAGGAGGCTTTTTTCATGCCATTATTCATATTGTATATCAAAAGATATCAAAAGTTTCCCATTTGACCCAAGAGGAAGAAGAAAAGTTCATATAAATTATACATATTAGTTGATTATGTTATGTTTTATGTTCCCTAAGTGCTTAGCTAGCACAAATGTGTGTTTTATTTCTTTACCTTGGTGTGTGTTTTCTTTATTTTGTGTGTTTTGAGGTTAATCAATTTTGTTTGTCATGTTCAAGGTTTATTCAAGTTTTAATCTAATTAAATATGACTCTCTTGCAATGGAAGGACAAGGTTGCTAGTCTATTTAGCATAACATGCATGCTACCCCCAATGAATCATCAATTTGTTGTCCAAATTTGACCCACAAGGTCAAAAGGTCAAGTCATATAGGTGGAAACTTAATTTTCATGCCTTGTTAACCCTATTCATATCCATTACATGCTTTATTGGTCTTCAAATAATATTTATAATACCTTATGATCATAGTTTAAGGTAAATTTGTGGAGATTAAGGTAATGTCTTATTTTGGTCTTGTAGTGGTCTAGTCATGTCATGGAGTGATGAAATTTTTTCAAGTGGTGTCATATGTCCTTAAGTGTCCTTAAAGGTCATTTCATTCCTTAATCAACTTATACAATCATTTCATGTTGGTTTGGAAATTTTAAGTTTATTTTGTGGACATTAAGGTAATGTTTTATGAGAGAAAAGGGTGATTTTAACTAACTTTCATGTATGAAAAATCCCAAAAATGTTATTTATATATACATGACACTTTTATAAGCTTTAAAAAGAGTTTACAATGTATATATGATAGTTAAAAGTCAAGAAGTGGCTTGAATCTTGATTTTCAACACTTACAAGGAGTTTTATGCAGTTGTATGGACTTATTGAGATCATATATAGGTGAAAATGGTTTAAAAACATCCCTTAATACTCCAAAAGTCATCTTCACCCTCATTAATATTGCATAATTATCTCTCCCATCACTCTCTTCACAAACTCATGAAGGCCATTTTCAATTAAATGGTACATGTTATACAGGTGGAGTTAGAGTCTAAAATTTGGATCATAGTTAGGGAACCATATGGAATCTCAACTAGTTGAATTTTTTGTTTTATTTACTTCCTTATCTATATTAAATATCATTAAGGATCTAAGGTGATTTTTTTGAGGTGCAAAACCATGACAAGGTCAATGGCCTCTCAGGTGAAATAATAAATTCATTGAATCATAATAACAATTGGTATATATCCTTAGAGTTATATAAATGCATTTGAAACTTTAATCCACTAGGTTGGAATGTGTGGGAAGCCATTTGGAAAGGAAAGCTACTCTCTTACACAGTCTACAAAGTTGACTATCATTATCTCTATTTGCTCTAGGGTATGTAATGTTTAGAGGTGTGAAAAGAAGGTATTTATTCATGCTGACATTCTCCTCAATAAAATTA
The DNA here is from genome assembly GCA_037957365.1 of Torreya grandis. Taxonomy (NCBI): domain Eukaryota; kingdom Viridiplantae; phylum Streptophyta; class Pinopsida; order Cupressales; family Taxaceae; genus Torreya; species Torreya grandis. Next base: position 159,703 of record JARHVA010004700.1, on the reverse strand, counting down.
TAGGTTTATTAATGGCTTTGTTTTTCATTCCAACATCAAATCCTATAATGGCATTCATGCTCACTTTGAAGACTATGTGTGAGGGATGCTTACATGAAAGTGATTTGAAAGATATTATTCTACATTGATTAGAGTTTATTTAGGGTCTAATCTCATAAATAAAGCATGAAACATTAATGAATAATATCCTTAGATTATAAAAAGGTCAAGATAGACCTTATAAGGGTCTTCTTTCATTAAGATGCAGACTTACATGTCTACCTAGACCTGCAGGTCTCTTTTGCACAATGAGTATAGTAATTCATTGTTAAAAATGATACTAAAAATTTATATATAAAGATTTAAAACTAATAAAACTCGTTTAAAGTTCAAAAAATGCAATGAATAATTGACCTCATACTCAAAATAAGCAATCCTAATACCACTCTGAGTTTAGTACTATATAATAAGCCTACAAATACATAAGTGACCTAAAGTGATAATTTTGCATTCCTAAGTGTCAAGAAAATATGGGAATACTATCTTGAAATAGGGTATAAATACTTGAGGTTTGTTATAAACTTAAAAAATTTCCTAAAGGTAGATTCAAGGAACTTAAAAATCTAAAAGGTAGACCTATAAGTCTATAGACCTATAGGTCTCCCTTTCATGAAAATATGATGAATCTTGTCTTTAAAATGTGGTTTAAATGGTAAAGTAAGAATTACAACTATTTTAAAATTGTATATAATGTTTTAGGTTTAATTCAAAGATAAAATGAGTTAGATATTCACCTTTGACTTTAAACTTATCTTACTTGAGGTTTATAGTCAGAAAAGATCCATAAGCTTGTGTGTATCAATTACAAAGAAAATAAGTAAGAATATTTATGCTTGAGTGAATAAACAAAGTGATATGTATTCATGAAGGAGGGTCATGAGAAGACAAAATATAATCTCTTAGTTAGAGCCATACTTAGTATTATAACTTCTTGAAGATCTATAGGTAGATTGGTCTAAGCAAATTAAAGCTTGTGTATAATATATATAAAAAGAAGTGTTGTTTGTTGTAGGAAAGGAATAAATGAGGGTGATTTTTTAAATATTATGATACTTAATTATGACTCAATAGATTTTATATAAGTAAACATATAATTTATAAAGCTAAAACCTTTGCAAACATGAGATTCTCATGAACTCAAATAAGTAGTCTATAGAAGCCTACAGGTCTTCCCTAAGGGTGTAGGAAATATAATTTTAGAATTTATTTTATGTCTCTAACGATAAAATACAATATAAGGTGACTATTAAAGGATAATATGGATTAAGGATCCTTTAGTTGATAGGGATATACTCCAAATAGAGCCATTAGGGATAAGCAAGCTTAACTACCTTTAAACCCTTAATGAATGAAGTATTAAGTTGTAAGTCATTTGGGAGAAATATGATATTTGGTGACTAATTTTATAAATTTTAATGGGTTTTTACATATCCCACTGAGGTATCTCAAACCCAATTCAAAAATAGTTACCCCTTTTGTAAATTAAAACTCAATTTTAGACCTCATGAATGCATGATCAACCACTTGAGTGGCACCAACTTTTGTTCATATATTTCCTAAAAAATTTCATGGTTAAAAATTGTATTTGTATGTTTTTTAGGTTTCTCACCACTTCCACATTGTGTCATTAGGAAGGGAGAGAGGATTTGTTCTTTATGAATAATCCTAAAGAATAAAACATGTTTTAAACTCTCCTAAAACCCCCTAGTGACCTGATATGAGAGTTTGACAGTTAAATAGATTATAATGGATTTAATAAGCCTCCAAAAATCCTTGGTAATATTAAAAAATCTCATTAGTACCTAAAAAATGTGGCAGTTGGCATGTGTAAGTACATGGCTGTACAAAAGTACTAGAAATACATAATTATAGGTGTGTTTGTAGGTATGTAAGGCACAAATTAACCTCTAAACCAAGTGAATAGGTGTAATAAGGATGGATAAATATTATAAAACATTATAATCACCCTTTGAGTCTTCCTAATAATTTTAATTAGCTCTTCAAGTCATCTACTTGGTCAAAAAGGTGAGAATGCATGGTTTTTGCAAGCCAAATGGCCTACCTAAAGGACTATAAGACATTTAAATAAACCTAATTTAAATTTAATAAGTTTAATAATGATTTTTTAGGCCTAAAAAAATATTTATATGCACTTCATCCTACAAATTTCTTTCCAAACACTCAAATTGTCTCTCATGCTTGCACAAGTGCCAAGACTAGGTTTTTTTATCATTTCATCTTTGAATTATTTATATAGGGCCTAAAGAGATAAAATTTGGAATGGGTAAACTAAATAAAAAAATTCACATAATTTTCACATGTGTGGGAGTGATTTTTTGCCAAAACTCAATTTCTAGGAAAGGAGCCCTAATTGACACCTAATTAAGGAGAGTGAATGGTAGAAAAAGACACACTTAGAGTTAGGTCCTCAAATATGGCATGGAGTTGTAAATAAATATTGGGCACTATAATATTTTATATATTTATCAATAAACTCCATACATTATTATACACTAAGGTTTACACATTTTCAAGGCTACAAAGAATGAGTCTAAATGAGAGATTTTGGTGGAAAATGAGTTCTTGTGGGTAGTTATATGATTATAAATGAGTTATTTTAGGTATAATATGATATTAATAATCCATACATGGAGAGATACTTCCTTGGTGAATATGAATTACAGATTTGACACTTGTAAGCAAGATTGGCCTAGTGGGATAAAGAGATTTCAAGACACTTAGCAAGAGAATAAAGTGATGTGTTAAAGGGAACATTAAAAGATCAGATGAAAGGTTTCAATAATAAATAAATATATTAGTTAAACATGACCTGACCATTAGTTAATCCACTTGTCATTTAAAAATATAAAAAAATGAATAATTTTCAAGAGGAGATTAAGGTGTCAAGCAACTTGAAAAAACTTCCATGCCACTTGGAGGAGAAGAGCATCTTTAGGGGATAAAAACTTGTCCTCTAAGAATTTTTGAGATGGTTTCAAACTCCTTTCTTGTTGTAACTCTCTCTCTCTCTCTCTCTCTCTCTCTCTCTCTCTCTCTCTCTCTCTCTCTCTCTCTCTCTCTCTCTCTCTCTCTCTCTCTCTCTCTCTCTCTCTCTCTCTCTCTCTCTCTCTCTCTCTCTCTCTCTCTCTCTCTCTCTCTCTCACTCTCTCTCTCACACACACACACACACACACATTTTGTATAAATTAAGCCTTTTTGGATGATATGGTATCCTCCACTTAGGTATGGAAATTCACTACCCATTTTAAAGCATTTAATCAATTATAAACTTATTTTTTTACCTCCTCCATTGATTGGTTGTAATGTGTATGCATGATTAGTATATCTTTTCAAGTGATATCTTTTCTTCCTTCATATGGTGTCCTTGTCTACCATTAATTTTTAGTTTGGAATCCTTTTTTTAGGTATAGTGAAGTTTTTAAGTTAAGTGTGAAGTTGTATTGAGTTGTATTTTCACTAGAGTCATGCTATGACCTATTGACTAGTCCTCCTAACCCAAGAATTCTTTATAACCTTCATGAGAAATATTGATATAGAGAGGAAGATTTGGAGTAGTATTTATTGCAAGTTAGTCTCTTGTTTTAATTTAATTTGTATTTATTTTAGTGGTCAAATCATATTTGGTGTATCAACCCCATTAAAATATGTTTATCTCCCTTTTCCTATCAAGTGGTAGACTAGTTTTTGAGCCTAGGTGATTCATCAAGGGGAGCTAGCTCTACAACCTAGATATTCACCTCTATAATAGTCACCCACAACCTTGAGGTATTTCCATGTTATTCCAAATTTTCAAGGCTTGAAAGACCTTCCAAAACGTGAAAATTTTGATGATAGCAATAATATCTCAATATATTAGATCTAAAAATACATATAGGTAGGGTAAAATAGTACAATGATCCTTATTGGATAAAATCCACTCTAAATAGCATATATTTTTGAGATGCCAATACATAAAATAGTATTAAATATCCCATAAATGCATATGGTGAATGTTTATATAGATATAATATCCACTTAATTATAATAAAAATTCATTATTAGCTAACCTACCATTATTACTAGATACATACCTTCTAATCTAAGTCACCTAACCTTTATTGATGATTAACCCACCCCTGCCAAATAATAAATTTCATATCCTAACACATCATAAACTAAAAACATGTGCATATATAATCCCATTATTACATCAATGACCCATATAATATCCTCTAAACATATGTGCATATATAATTCCATTATTACATCAATTACCCATATAATATCCTCTAAACATATGTGCATATATAATTCCATTATTACATTAATGACCATATAATCTCTATGTGGAACTCTAGCCTAAGTAATTGACACTTAATTCATCCTAAATTATCTTTTTTTTTTTTTAAATTATCAATGGTTGTCTAATCCTTGTCTCAAAACTGGCTAAATAGATACAATTTGATTATAAATCTACATGCCCTAGTTTCAAAACAACTTTTTTCTAATTTATATCTCCTATGCACTTTGTATCTTAAAATTATCAAATTAAATTATTATCTTTAGAGAACACATGGGTTATGTTCATAGCATTTGATGACATCAATTGGCTTAATGTAATCTAATTTTTTTATCTCTTTTATCAACTCTACTAGGTCAAGCATACACCTTCATTTCATATCTTTGTGATGTCATATACTATGATTCTTTTCTTTGGAATTATTTATGCCATTGTAATTTATTGTGTTCCTTATATCTATGTGTCATTCCATATTTATGAGCCTCAATACCCTACAAACCTCATGTATCCAAATACATGGGAATTTATTTGTGCACACCCACTAACTTCCTTCTATGGTAGCTTAATCCATATTATTATTTTTCCATATTTACCCACCCTATTTATATAAATTTTCCTTAATGTAATCATTAATATTATTAATATTATTATGACATACATGTCTATGTATTCTATAACTTCTAAAATAATGTGTGTTAGATTCCTCATGTACACTTCCATTTCAAATGGGTTGTGTTGCATATGTAAGTTTTTAGAATCCTTTCTTAAAGCTGTATATAAATTATACATGTTGAGTAAAATATAACAATTAATAAGTAAATTACGTATGAAAAATAGCACTCAAATTAAAATAACCTTAGAAATTATAGATCATTCACAACTCATATGGTTGAGTATTCTTCAGTAAGTTCCAAGGGGCAAGACCCTTTATTTTTATAAAATGGGCTTTCATAGAGTTGATTCCCAAGGGTTAGGTTGAAATTTCATCCTTGATTAATGAATTTTTTATTATATCCTCAAATTAAGATGATTTATTTAAAGTTTTGCTAGGAGGGCCTTGGTTTCTATGGAAATCCTATTTATGCCTTAGAAAATGATTTCTAGGTGTGGATTTATAAAATGAATATTATAATAAAATACTAAATTGGACATAGTAATTTTAAGAAGATTAGGTCTTGATAGGTATAGCCAATTATTTTTGTAAATTTATCTCCATGGATATAGTCACAAAGTATAAGAGAAGAATTATATTTTCCATATTATGAATTAATGTTTTTTGAAAAATAATATCCCAACATTCTAATATTTAAGGTATAAATTTAGAGAAAGGATTAATATGATTTAATATGAAATTTATCCTTCTCCTTACATAGCGTACTAGAAATTAGGACATGAAGCTAATATCTATCATTTTAAAAATCATTAATAATATTAGTGGAGGAAAAGAAAGGATAGATAACTCCATTACTTCTTAGAATGTATGGGAAGAAATAAATCAAGTTACTACAGAAGAGAAATAATATGCAACAAAAAAGAAGAGTTAAAGTAAATAATTTCAATTGATACTCATGAAGAAGAAATTAAGGGCATAGGAAATGGTGATCTCTAAGATGAGAGTTTATTTATCTTGGGTAACAATTAAGAAGAGAAAGGATACATCGAGGAAAATTATATGGAGGAGATAGAATCAAAAGGTATTGAGGATGGAAACTTTTATGTTTTGGAAAACTAGGATAGAGTTTACCAGGAGGAGAAAAAAGGTATCATTAAGAATCTAATGATGAATATGGTTGAAGAATAATTAGATCTAGGGAGTGGAGAAATAGGTGTCCTAAAAAATTATAATCATGAACAACATTAGGTATAATTTTTAAATATCATTATCCATAATATATAAAATCAAATAAAATGCAAGTCCTAACTTTAGAGTTAGATGTAGGAAACTTGAGGGTTCTAAAATTTTAAGAATAATATTTATACAAGGAATATGTTAGAAAGGAGTTGAATAAAATTAAGATAAAGCCATACCATAAGGGTGAAGATAATGTGGATGGATAGAACTTGGTGGCTCTTATATATAAAAAATATAAGAGACCTATTCAAAAAAGGGACAAAGTGACTAGGAGCTCAAACTCGAAGGAAAATGCAAAACCCACCCAGAATATTTGGTAGGTTTTACTACTAAAAGTTTATCTATTTAGTAGGATGTGAGTTTTATGATGTAATTAAAGGTGTCAATATTCATGAGTATTTAACATAATAATGAGTTTTGGAGAATATTTTTATGTTTTTCTACTGAAGTAAGACAAATATCTTGGTGACAATTTGTTGTTGTTTCCTTTGTTGTATATTAGTCTTATTTTTATACAAGCTAGTTTTGGGTTTATATTTTATTGAGATATATCATTATATCTATTATAACATTATATAATGTTGTGGGTCTCTCAAAACCCTCACCTTTTTCCTTCTCACACACACATATGCATGCACATGTGTTTGTGTGTGTGTGTGTGGTTTAATAAATTAAATAAAATAAAATATATTTATACTACATTTTTATAGCATATAAATATTTATATTGTGTGTGTGTCTGTGTGTGTGTCTATGTGTGTGTGTATGTGTTTTAATAAATAAAATAAAATATATTTATACTACATTTTTATAGCATATAAATATTTATACTGTGTGTGTGTGTGTGTGTGTGTGTGTGTGTGTGTGTGTGTGTGTGTGTGTGTTTGTTTTAATAAATAAAATAAAATAAAATATATTTATACTACATTTTTTATAGCATATAAATATTTATACTAACCCATAAATGATTAAAAACATTATGATTTCAACCTAATCCCATTGGAATTCCTATCTATCATCTATTTTTCTTGGGTACCCAACTTTCATGCACATATCCAAAGTATATAATGGATTATGTATGGACCCATTCACATTATTTATAAGTTTACACAGTGATTGGCATACCTACAATCATATATAATCATAAACATTCCATTATGTACAACCTTTTCCTGGATGTGCTTGTCATGTGACACATTTTTACTTGACTTATCAACACCCTAGCTCTATCTAGTTAGAATGCATTTCTCTTCTATTATCATTAGTTACCTAGTCACATATGTGATAAATAATTGTTATCTATGATTCATTCACATGCTACCATAGTGAGTGCATAATGAACTCCATAGGAAATACTTATTATTTTTCAAAAACAAACTAGAAATGAGTATATTTATTCAACCTATTATGTGTAGTTTTGTATACTATTATCTAGATAAAATTCTATCATTCTAATATTTTTGACCTATATCATAAATATTGATAAAAAAAACTATTATAAATTTTGTAAAGACCTCTACCATCCCATTTTATTATAATTTTTTATGATTTTTCTTAAGGTGTAAGGTTATAAACTCACTAATAAAATAACACAATGTTTATACTAGGATGTGACTCTAGTACCCTTATCAATTGTTAAATTGAGGGGCACCCATATACATACATACATATATATATATATATATATATATATATATATATATATATATATATATATATATATATATATATATATATATATATATATATATATATTTCAATTTTTCATATATTTTGATGCATTGCAATCCTTGGAAGATGTTTCCTCTACCCATATCATTAAGTAATTTGTGTTTGTGATTATATTTATTGCTCTAGTTCTATACATAGTTGGATTTACTATCCAAATTAATCATGTCACCTATTTATTTAATGGATCTTTTGAAACCACAAGCACCAAGGTCATTTCATCCCTCCTATTTGTGTTTCCAATCCTTTATTACATTTCACACTTTTTCACAAACTCATTGGCATCCTTATAGATCGTAGGCCACCATATTACCTTGTATAGTGTCTTGTGTGTGGTAGCTTTGTTGACACAATGAACACCAACAATCCCTTCATGTAATTTTTGAAATACACCTTAACTTTAATGTTTAATTACACATATTAAAAAAACCTCATCCATTTTGAATTACAAAAATATCCTTTAATTGTTTAATAAGGTGTCACAAGCACTACAAGGTATTTGTTATCTTTGATCGTCTAATCAATAAGTGTTTCCCCTGAAGTTAGAAATGATGTAATCTTCACATGATATTCAAGCACCCATTTAATATTATGGATTTACACATAAGACATATCATATTATTTATTAGACACACTCTCCCTATTATTGATCCTTGACAAGTGATTTTTTCCACACTTTTATTATCTAGGTTTTAATACTACTTATAACTAAAATTATTGAAATTTAAAAAACCACCTACAAATCTTTTCATGTGAGACTAGATTATTGACCAAATACTTAAGCAGTTCATTTTCAATAGAAAATTAAAACAAAGTAACAATAAATTATTGATGTGCATATAGTATGATCAATTCCTCCTAATTTATTGTTATATAATTGTGCTCTATTATAAATATCTTATAATCGAGTGATATATCATTCACTCACTTAAATGTAAATTGATATCACTAGTTTTGATCCTAGATACATCTACATGAACATGGAATCTTTTTTTCATTTAAGGAACTAAAAATTTGGTACACTTGTGATTTTTACTTGAGTGTTTCAAATTCTTCATGTTTCCTTTGCATCAGATAAATGGCCCACCCTTCCTCAACATTTATTTTCCCAAATAGCTTGGTCATGTTGAGATAGTTTTATTATGTCCCATGTGTTTACAAATATATTAATTATGATTGATGCAACTTCTTTTCCTACTTGTGTCCCTTTCTATATAAATTATTTTCGACACTTGGATTTACACCCTTAAGGAGATGCCCATATTTCCTCATCCAAGTGGCACAATGGAAACATCCCTCTTGCTATGGGTGATAATGTTGAGAGATGAATCTCTAGAAGGAATAGTTCCCTTTATGCACTCATTGAAGAACTTATTTACCTATCAACTTTTTGATGAAAAGGGTTAATAAAATAAATATGAAAAACAAAAAGGTGATTAACCAATGTTTAATCTCATTGCCTTTGACTGAGTATCTATTAATTAAATACAAACAAAGTCTCTCTCACACAAAACTCACAACTTAGGATATGTTTCATATGTTATATTTAGGAAGGTATTTGATACTTGGGAGGGTAATGGATGATTCCATGAAGGTATAAAATGATAAACCACTTCTAGGACACCTATACATTAAGAAAAGAATACTAACAAAGACATATAACAATAACCTTTCTACACATTTAGTAGACAACCAAGAGTAACATGCTAGAAAAGATATTTCACTAAAAAATACCAACAAGATTGCAATCAATACTCAAAAGTATAGCATGTGAGTGGAAAAATCCATTGTATATTTCTTACGTAGTCTTTCACATATAAATTTTTCTAGAGTTTTCCCATTAACCAATGGAGGCTACTAAAAAGAAGAAAAAGAGTCCATATTTATAGCTTTTGAGAGAGAGGCAAAGAAAATGAAGTCCAAAGGTCACTTATACATGTGTAAATATTTGAAAAAGAGATAAAATTTACATGGTAAATACTTATGAGTTAAACCATGAAAATTTAGGAGGTCTAATTATCCACACAAGCCATGAAATTTGTGAAAAGTGGCATAAAACTTTCAATCCTATCATAGAAAATTGCCCTCATAATTTGCATTTGTTTGAACATCCCACCACTAACTATGGATAGGTCAAATTATTGGGATGAGAGGGACCATTGATCATACCCTAAGGCTAGGAATGCCATTTATAGGGGTCTACTAAGAATTTTCCATAGTCATCCATGACAAACCTAGTCTGGTTTGAGTCAATTAGGAGGGTGTGTGTTGGTTTAGAGTGATAAAGAGGGATAGAAACACTTTCAACATTGTCACATCAACATTTCAAATCTCTCACAATGATGAAAATTAAATAAATAGGCTAAAAATGATAAAAATCATAGTCAACATTCAATACCTCTACACAGTTAAACTACACAAACTCAGTCTTGAATCTTTGTGGGTTTGAATGACCAAATCATGCTTTCAAGAGCTAAAAATTGGTGTACATCATCCTTGTGAATTGTAAAACCCCCTCTAAAAAACCTATATATTTTGGAAACAAGGATGAATCATGCACCAAAAATCAAAGAGAGTCTCAATGAAGATTTGGGGAGCTATAACACACACAAAGAAACATGGGAAACCTTGTTAGAATCTCTAAGGTCAAACAAGGTGGTTTAGATAAAGAGGTCTATAAGTATACCTAGTGAGACAACATGCAAACCTAACTCCAAATAGGGAGTCACTTATAGTATTAGCATTATTCAAATCATTAGAATGCTTTGCAAATGCTACTACTAGAAGTGACTCCATATTTGGAGTTAGGTTTGTATGTTCTCTCACTAAGTCTACCTATAGACCTCTTTTTCTAGACCACCTTGTTTGACCTAAGATATTTTATAAAGTTTTCCCATGTTTCTTTATGTGTGTTCTTACTCCTCAAATATATATTGAGGCTCTATTTGATTTTTAGTACATGATTCATCCTTGTTTCCAAAATATATAGGCTTGTTGGAGGGTGTTTTAGAAGTTATAATGATGATGTACACCAATTTTTAGCTCCCAAATGCATGATTTGGTCATTTAAACCCACAAATATTTAAGACTAAGTTTGTGTAGCTTGACTTTGTAGGGGTATTGAATGTTGACTATGATTTTTGTCATTTGGAGCCACTTTCTTTACTTGTCCTCATTATGAGAGCTTTGAAAGTTTGATGTGATAATGTTGAAAGTGTTTCTATCACTCAAAACCACCACACACCCTCTTAATTGACTCAAATTAGACTAGGTTTGTCATGGTTGACTATGGCAACTTCCTAGTAGACCCTTGTAGATGGCATTCCTAGCCTTAGTAGACCCCTATAGGTTCCAACATCATCATGAAATCATCAAGTCCTATAGATGAAGGTTTAAGTATGTTATTAAGGAAGAGAAGGGGAAAATGGAAAAAGTGCATATTTTGTGCCTCATGGGAAGATCTATGGTTACCAAGAACACCTTCATAGTTTAAAAACATTTGAGACACATTCAATGCCTTCATATTCACATGGAAAACCTCCTCTATAGCACCTTTAGGTACATATTTATGAATATAAGGTAATGAGGGTGATCAATTGTTGAGAAAAAGCCTAGAAAAGGATTTTTAGTTATTCAAACTCCAAGACCAAGAATATAATGATAAAACCTATGAAGAGTCCCTGGGAAACATATGAAACCATAAAATTATCAAACCAAAGCAAATTATTTTAAAACTATCTCAAACACTGACCCCTCTTGTATGAAAGAACATAAAAAGCTTCTTTATGTCCTAGTGATGGTTCATAAAGTATAAGCCATGAAGCTCATACTTATTTCCATTAATTTGAAGTAGACTCAAATTACTATCAACCCCTAAGGGCATTCCTCCCAACTCCACCTATACAGACTGTACTATGCATTCAAAGCTTACGCTTCTTGGCTTTCAAAGGAAAAATAGATGAAATAAAAGAAAAAACTAAACATTTTTACCTTTTCTTAGCACACCAAGAGTATAAATGACTTTAAGCAGGTAGAGAGACACTTTGCCCACATTTTTAGTTAAAAGTGGACTTCCCAAGTTCGTACAAGTGCTAATAAGGGCCTAAAATCAAGGAGAAACCACCCTTTTCTACATAAAAATGATTCTTGGAATAACATATGACTGATAAATGACATTATCTAACCCCATTAATGTTTAAATCTCCCTTGGTGACAAATATTCTCTCTTGACAAGCCATACAAGTCATTAAATGAGCTAGAAATATGACCAAAAGGCCCCTTTTACACATGAAACATGGTGAAGAACAAATTTTTTTACTTAGGAAAAATTTAAAACACCTAAATGACCACATTAGGACATTTTGAAACAATTTTTACCTTTGACCTTGTTTGACCAAGGTTGACTTTAGATGACTAAACTAGTATAAGGAAGATGGACTTAAAACAAGGCTAGGCCAGGGATAAGTGAGATATTTAGACACATATGAGACCCATATAAAACATATTTAAACTTATAATTTTTTTATAAATATAGGTTTTTATTCAATTTGACTAAAATTCAAATTTGGTCAATAATTATTATTAGTTGATGTATTTTTTCCTTCTTGTAATAAATTTGATGTGGATAACATAGTATTATTTTCTACTCAGATTATTATACTATTTAAATTAGATAAATTCCATTAGTATAGTTATTAAGTATATTTTATGAGTTATATCCATATATAGGGATCACAAATACAATTTTTACAAGAAACAAACACCATTCTATTTTACTTTCACATGAAAACGTGCTTCTATTTGAATAATATGAATCAGAGTATATGATCTTATTCTTGTGAAGGTCTACTATTTTATCAAGGTATATGAAATTTAAAATAATAAATGTAACACAAGTAAGTTCCCCTTAGTATTTTGAGCCCCAAATTAATTCTACTTAGGTCTTAATCCTTGCATTTTGATTTTTCAACTACAACATCCTTATAAAGTTCCACTTTAGCCAAGGGGAAGATTAATGTGTTAAAAATTCAATCTAAGGTAAGTATCCCCATGTTTGTACTCCTAATTTATTTATTTTATATGATTAAATTATATACTAGTATGTTTTTGTCTTATATTAAGCTTATATCATATTATTCTTATTAGTATATGTTATCTTTTCATGCTATTATATCTTAGTTTAGATACTTATTAGTAACAAATTTTAGTATAGATACCTCTTGGTGATGGCCTAATGGTATTTATATTTTGTCCCTATTAATATAACATGGATATATGTTAACCTTGTCTATTATTTATTTTTATGTGGTTTACTTATTATATACCTTATACCCTATTTATAAATAGCTCTTGCTTTCAACCTATACCCCACTTTGTGGTGCAAGCTAATATATGTTCCTGTATTAGAGGATATTTATATTTTTGACCCTATTTTCACAACATACATTCTATTTAATGCAGCATGAATTTTATCTCACCACTTCTTGGATCATATTCAAAATTTCCTTTCCTTATTTCCTAGCATTACCTTCACATTAGTATCACCATCATATACATTTTGGTGAACCCAACATGAATCTTATCCCACTATTGGTTGTATCATATTAAAAAATTTATTGTTTGTGTTTCTATATATTCCTATATTTTTATGTCATTTTATAGTGAATCCCATATTAGGGTTTTATAAAAAGTCTCAACCCATATAGATTCTATATGGTCATGTATTTTATCCCATTATTCACACCATTGAAGGAAACTCCTCAAATTGTAATTTATCTCAATCTCAATATTGTTATATCCAATTTAACATGGTCTTAATATATTTAAATATAGATACTTAAAATCCAAATTTTCAACTAAAAATAATAGATTAAAAATATATTTATACATATAATAAGTGTGGAAGCCTTAAAAACCTCAATAAATGTAACCTTTGAGCTAAAGCTGTCACTTACATTAATTCTCTTAACACCAACATGATTAATATTTATCCTATATATAATCCTCTTTTAAAAAATGTTAAAATTAATCCCCTCACCCAAAACCTACTATTGATACACCGCAAGTCCTTGATATGGTGTTAGATTAAATGGCTCTCATACAAGATACCAACATCAATAAAATGTTTCATATGTAAAACCACATTTTTCAAATGGATAATCAACCTAAAAAAAAATTTTGGAACCCACACAATCAATAATTTTCACCTCTTCATCTTACATATGTAAATGGGAATATAATTACCTAACCTTCCATTTGGAACAATATGCTTCAAACCCTCTAGCATGAACCATTAACTCATTATATTTTTTGTGTGGATTTTGTGTGTGAATATCCAACCATAACATATAATGGGACCATTGATCATACCCTTCACCTTATATATTTTTAAACCTATATAATGAGTGGATCCAAACCAATACTTATACAACCAGTAAATTGCTAGTTAAAACTCTAGTTGGAGATGTACTATAATGGTATAAACAAGTCCATATTCACTAAACTAAATAACTATAATAACTATTTAATGTTTTTTTCAAATAATATCAATATCATGACGTTATCAATAATAGCCTTATAAACTTCATTATCACTAAGTAATTACATAAATATTTTGTCCATGACTTCATCAAGTGATAGAAGTTTTTGGACCATAAGTTGGATGATGATTTGAAGGATTAAAATATTTTGAAAATTTTCCTTACCACTTTGAAAACCCCACTTCAATATAAATTTAGGTCTTTTTCTTGTAAGACATTTGAAGAATCCCTAGATCAAGATAAAAGAGAAGATTACCTCATGAACTAGTTTGAACCTTGTCAAAATTATATTATGGAATATTTTCATACATTCAATAATGTTATCAATACTTATGCTTCCAAAAATAAACCTTCAAACTAGAATTAACTCCATCACATAATTCACACAACTCAAATAATTCACATCCAAATTTAGTTATTTCATAAATTAAAACTCATGTTAATTTCTAGACCATTGAATTTTTACCAATCTAAGCCTTTCTTTTCATGGTACAAAAATGATAAGTTTGATTGGTTCCATTCCATATTTGGTCATTCCAATGAATATTATCATAAACTTACAAAACTTTTCTTATATCCTCATTATAAGGTAACAATTCAATTACAAATCTATGTATAAAGAGAATTATAAGGATTATCTGAAGGATTATAAATTTATATCTAGAAAATCAAACCAATTAAATAAGTATAACCAATCCAATTACATCAAACACTAAAATATAATAAACCTAAACAATCTTCCAATCCCAATATCACCCATATGAATAATGTTTTAGGTACTTTTGACAAAAATAATGACCAATACTATTTCATTTCCTAATATGTTAATATGTAAAAGTTCATTACTAACATTGTCCCACTAAAAATACTCTTGTAAAAATACCTATGAACCCTTATCAAGACAAAATTCTTCCTAAGGGTGAAATTAACTCTAAAACAACCTCCAATTCTTTATTTAATGATTCAATTATTGTAATAACCTTAACCTATAGTGTGTATTGGAATATATTTGTCTATCTTGGGGATATCCTAACCTTTATTTAAGATATATGATCATTTTTATAGTTTTATATTGTTATTAAAGTCAATATAAGGTTTTTAATAGCATAGTTATGATACATAGGAGGTAATGGTTGGTATTTTAGAATCATATGCAAATTATTTTCTTATTGTAAAATTTTAGAGGTTTTCACCTTGAAGTGGATTAGTCATTTTATTGACTATTCTAATCTAAGTTCAATAATATTATGATATATTATTGTGATTATACTTTAATTTCATTATAAGTGGTATTAGAGCTTTGGTTTGAGAAAAAACATGGTTAAAACCTTAATTTTTAAGATTATATTATATTTCATTAACCATTCAGAATTTTAATTAAAATGTCTTAATTAACTGGGATAATCATTCATGGATGCTATAAAAAAATTTATTTTGTGATCATTTTTATCAAGTTATCATGATTTTAGTGTTTCCTGTAAATTTGGTTAATGGGCAACAATTTAATATTTTTTTCAAATTTATTTACATTTTTATAAATTTATCAAAAATACAACATGGTTTTATTCTCTACTTTTTTGTATTTGAGGTTGACCAATCCTAAAATTGTTTGGTCTAAGGTGAAAATCAATTCTACATTATGAACATTTTCAATAGCGAGACCACACACTAGGGCATAAAGTAAAGGTTATAAAACTATGGGAAATAACATAATAAATACTATATGGAGATTTAATCAAGAATAAATGGGTATAATATTCTAGGGTTTTTTTGGGTAGGTCACTTAGTGATCCAACTTGAGTATGTTTTTTTTAAAACATACAATCTGATATGAGCACAATCAAAGGATATATGAGTAAAATCACTAGGGAATTTGTGAAGATCATTATTTCCTTATAGAATTAGTATGAAAAATTTCAAAAAATCATATCCCAACAAAGGTGGTTATTTCTACTAGTCTAATCCAAATCAAAATATATCATGACTACATAATAAGGTGCCAATATTTTTAATGTGTAAGTTCAATCTAGAATATATGATCATTAAAATCAATCAAATGTATAATAATTTGATGCAATTTTGATCTAATAAGGTAGAAATGGAGTCTTTATATTTATAACTTGAGTAATTCATTTGGTAATTATGGATTTATTTTCAAGATAACAAGAATGGTGTCACTATTAACTGGGGATTTTCTATTGATGAATTATAATTAAACTATCACAATATTGTGATGCAAAATTAATTTAGATAATTATAAAAAATACACCAACAATATATATTAGGGATTGTATTCACCAGTTATAGAATATATAATTATGAGTTGAGACAATCACAAATGACATTTTAATGATTTTTGTTTGTGGGGTCAAGGATAACATCCAACACAAGTTTCATGTAGTTAATCTAAGTTTTGTATATAAGACTATTCTCATGGCATGTAGATTAGAGGAGAGGATAGTAATCACCACATGGTTTCTATTTTAAAGTATAATAAGTATGATAATTCTATAAAAATCATTTTCTTAACGTTAAATAATCATTTATGGGTACGTGTATAAAGTTGGGGGATAAAAAGGGCATACTCATTGACAGGTTTATCTTAAAAATTGATAAATATCAACTTCAATAGATAATTTGAAATTGTTACACTCAAAATTTAAAGATGGAATATGAACATGAATTTTACAATTATAGTTTATGAAACACTAAATTATTTTTCAAATGGTTAAGTGTAACATCTTAAATTTGAAGAGGAACTCCTATTTTTTTAGGAAAACATGGTAGATAGTCAGTTGTGTGGAACCTCATTTTTTGAGAATTGTTTAATATTTTTGAAACCCTTTAGTGAAAATTTATATAATATAATATAATATAAGTTTTGACATATATTTTTTTTATAATTATTCAATTAATTTTTATTTAATTTTACAAGTAAATCCTAAAAATTAACAACAAATGGATAGATGATTGTGTGACCCCACATAACTACATCAAATAAAATATAAATTAGATTTTTTAATTCATGTATAAGTAGGCCTATTATGTGACCATATAATTGTTTTGCATTTGGATTAATGGAAAAAAATACATAAACATATATAGGCATGTATATTTGTGCCATGTAGTGTCCTAGAAAATCTATAGCTAGAAATAAACATAGATGGAAACCTCAAAAACATCCAAAAATTTAAAAAATTATATATTTGGGGAGAGGAGAGTGTGATCATGGTCATATTAATAATTTTATCAAAATTTTCATTGAAATTCATTGTGTTTTTGGTAATGAAAGTTGAATTTTATTATATTTTGTCAAAGATCTCAGATTTAGCTATGTGTTGACAAGTTCAAGCCTTTAGCTCAAGAATAAAATCCATTTATAATATAAAAATCTTAATTTTTAGACTAAAACATATTATATTATATTACATACACACTATATCACATACATTCTATGTTCTAATGAAGTCATTATGACTTCATTATAACATAGCTTATACATGTAATAACATGTACATGCTATGTTCTAGTGAAGTCATGAAGGGATAAAATGCAAAATGAGGATGATAATGCCCCCTCTCCTTTATCCATTGATATGATAATTACTCCTTTCCTTTATCCATTTATCTAATGATTCCCCTTTTACTAATTTTGAAGCATGATATTACCCCCTCTCCTTTCAATAAATGCTTAGGGTATTTAATCAAGTACTAAATTAGGTATCATGCATTAAATATATGGTTAGGTAAGATATATATGATCATGATTAGATATGAGTACTCAAGATCAATATATGGTTCAGGTATTTAATCATATAGAGCATACTCAAGTAGGTAAGACATATTCAACTAGGTAACTCAAGTAGGGAGGGAAATAATGACAGGTAGGTGGGGAATACTCAAGTAGGTATACTAGGTGGGCATACTCAAGAAAAAGAAGGTAGGTAAGTCATAGTAAATATCAAGATTCTAATCCATTATTTAAGTAGGGCATACTTAAGATCAAGATATGACTCATATTATCAATTAGGTAGGGCATACTCAAGTAGGTAAAGTAGGTAGGGCATACTAAATAATATATATCTATTACATACATAACATGTTTAAAAACATAATTTATCATTCTATTTATTGGGAATAAAACATCCCTTTATAACAACATAAATTAAGTAGGTAGGGTATAGATAAGTAGGTAGGGAAGGAATATATGGAAGATATAGATCAAGAAAGAAGATTTGCTTGATAACTAAGAATATATTATAGAGATGTCAAGTTGGTAGGACAACCATGAGGCTAAGTAGTTCATGTAAAAACAAAGCTATATATCATAAATTAAACTTCAATTCATAAATATGCCTTAATATAGAATCAAATCAAAGATAGATAATGGGAAGTAAAAACTTGCTTGATAGTTATGTCTTTCTCTCTTTCTATTTATAAAGAAGACAAGCTTCCCTTGATATTTTATTGGGTGAAGCAAATATAGATATTAATAAGGAAATATTTAAGTACCTTACTCCTTAAAATAGATGAATTAGATAGGTATACATTCCCTTGCCTTATCAGGGAGGTAAATATTGAGATCATATTAGGGCCTTTAGAATGGTTCACCATAAATATATATATGGTGGGGTGATTATTAATATAATATCCTTTGATATATTATATTTGGGGCTAAGGCATGCTCAAAATATGGTAAGGCATCATTTTGGATATTAGGGCCCTAAGAGATGCCCAAGCTCTAAGTATCCCCTCTGTGATACACTAGATTAAGGCATATTCCATTCTTTCCCTTCATAGATCAAGATGGGTATAAATCAAATTAGGTTGAGAAACACACTCTATTAGCTACTAGATTGGAACATACTCTATCATATTGGTGATTATCTATGCATGAAATTATATGATCTACTATGTGTTTTGGCCAACACTCCCCCTTTTATCTGAAATGGGGTACCCATCTAAATCCTAGGAACTAGATCTTCAGGTTTCTTTCTTTTGGTTCTTGTTGGTTTCACTTGAGCTTAAATATTTGGAATATATGTCATCTTATTTTCCATGAGAAACAACAAGCCTCATTCATTTTTATAACTTAGGATGGTTCTTTCATGAATTATGTTGATAACATTATAGGTCCATTTTTGATGGAAATTCTTGAAATCTCATTCCTTTCCTAGAGCAACAACTCTATCACTCTTTACAGCATATCAAAATCTTAGTGACAAACTAGAAATTTTAAATGTATTATGTTCCTTTTTTTTATTACTTAGTATTTTTTTAATTCCATAGAGTTGATCACCTAGCTAAATGAAAAGGTGACACATCACCTAATTGTAAGAATGTCTAGTCCTTAGACATATCAGAGATATTAGAGCCTAGGAAAGCCTAACTGAATAAGAAGGTGCCACATTGTTAAGTGTTAGAATGGACAGTCCTTAGACCTATCATTGATGTCACATCCCAAGAGATCTTGATTGAATGAGAAGCCACCATATAACCTAAGTAATATAATGTCCAATCCCTAAAACTTTTAGATATGTCAAATCCTAGGAAAGCCTGATTGAATGAGAAGGCACCATGTTTATAAGTGTTAGAATGGCCAATCCATAGACCTGTTAGAGATGTTGTATCCTAGGAGATAGTAACTGAATGATAAATTTATAGGTCACCAAAGTATTAGAATGGCTAGTCCCTAAATGTGTCATATATGTCAAAGCCTAAGAGAGCCCAACCAAATGAGAAGGTACCACCTCACCTAAGTGTTATAATGGATAGTCCACAAACCTATTAGATATGTCAAATCCTAGGAGAGCTTAGTTGAATGAGAAGGCACCACATCACCTAAGTGTTAGAATGGCTAGTCTTTAGACCTATTAGAGATGTTAGACTAGGAGAGCCCAATTGAAGGAGAAAGTGCTATGTCACCTAAGTGTAAGATTGGATAGTTTTAGGACTTGTCAAATATTTCATAGCCTAAGAGAGCCAGGCCAAATCAAGAAGCACCACATCACATAGTTATTAGATTGGCTAGTACCCAAACCTATTAGAGCTTGAGAGATCTCATCTAAATGAGAAGGTTCCATGCACCAAGTTTTAGAGAAACCATTCCCTAGACCTATCAAAAATGTCATAACTCAAGAGAGAATGGTTAAATCAGGAAACACTGCATCACCCAATAAGGCAGATGAACTAGAAGCCACCTAAGGAATCATGAAGGTTAGAATAAGGTATGGATGAGGATAGATAATAAATCAATATGTGCCACAGGTATTTAGGTGATACATCACCCTTACTAAGGGAATGACATGAAGTACAAAGTTGTGCTTAGGTGACAACCATTATTAAGAGGACCAATGAGTGGACAACACATGTTGAAAGGTGGGAGTTAATTAAGAAGACTTTAGGAGAATTAAATTTAGGAGAAGACTTTAGGGGAATTAATAAAATAGAAAGACATGAATGATTGGATAGGTTTAAAACATTCCACCACCATTTTTATATCTGACTAGTGGTAGAGGATCATGGGCTACAAATTCAATTCTAGATTTAGAAGTAAGAGAGGAAAATCTAGCCACCAACTCAACTTTAAATTCATAACAAGTGAGCCATTAAGTACCATTAATATAGGAAGTTGTATGCATGCATTTATAAAAGTCTAAGGAAAGCTCACTAATGATTACCATTATTACTTTTGAGAAAACTCCAAATCATGGATTTATTATTCTCATCGATTACCCATATATTCCATGTCTTTTATGTGCATAGATTCTATATCACCCCTCCTACCATAATGGTTGCATCCTATTAAAACCCAAAGGTTAAACTTGAGTACTGAGATACCTCATTCCAAGATGGCTTGACCAAATTCAATCACTACAAATAATTATTCAATGTTTTCTAGTAAGTCCCAATGGATTTAGGATATATTGATGACCAATAAGCAGAGTTTGAGGATGCCCTTTGGTCTAACAAGAAGTGCATACTACACAAAACCACTACTAAGCCAAAGGCATTCCCCTATAATAACTTATTCATCAACCTCCTCTAAAACACCATCTGAGTGTAATATGGGGTCCATGATTGGGTGTGTTCACATTAATCTCAGTAATAGATTGTCTATATCTTTGAGAACACCTACAAAGCATACTACTCCCTATCTGACTACATCTTTTCTTATGATGTGGCATTGGTGAAGGTCTAGATGGGGACATACCAAATACATAATGAATTCCATAAATAAGATGATATTAATGTATACATGGTCCACACCTTTTGGGATGATCCTCCTGAACTAATTATTTGAGGTCGAAGACTACTTGCATGTCAATAAGATCAGGGTGCCCATCCTTTATATGATACTCACACTCTTTGAGGTTATAAATATGGGAGGACTAGTCAAATTCAAGTTGGTTAATTCCATTATAGATGCCTAGACTAGATATAGTTTCTACATGATGATATACCTTGTGAATGTAGTATATAAGATGCTCTCATTGAAGACTTCAACATTTCCTACATGGGTTCCCGCTTCAACTTTTCCTACATGGGTTCCCAGGGGATTAAGGGTCCATATGGTCTTATACAAGATATATGGACATCAGTTATAAAACCAAATCCAAGAAATATGTGAGTATTTATACCCACAATCTACTAAGTGATCAATGAGGCATTGATGCCCTAGCCATCACAAGTAATCAATTCCATCACTGCCATAATTATAACTACTAGATTTATAAAGTGGATACCATGATCTAGATTATGGGTTTCCTCAAATATCCCCTCCACTTATCACATTTCATCTTGGACTATCTAAAATAGTAAGAAATCACCTAATAGTTAGTGGAAGGCATATTTGGATTTTACATACAATGTTAGTAGAAGGCATGCCCACCACTTTAAATCACTAGTAGGCACCACATGTACAAGGCCTTCTTTCCAATATAGAAGATGGTGGCCTGGAAAGACTCCTTCACCCTAGCAAGAGAAATATTCTGGCACTAGGACCCCAAGGGGATAATTAGAGATTACTTGGCATGGTATTCATCTAGCCAAAATATCAACTATGATCATTAAGTAGAGGGTGATGAAAAGCTCTACCTAGATGTCATTGATGACTAGGAGGTGTTGTTTTGAATCACAACAAATAAGAAGGAAAAAGGGAATAAGGTTCAAGTAAGCCCCTCTATACCCCCTCTAGATACTACTTGATCTATAGAGGATCCAAAATTAACTCCTACTATATCTCAAAAGCTCTTACAGGGCTTCCTACCACTTTTTCCTCCTTATACTCCAAGTCCAGCTATGCTTCCTCTAACAGCTCCTACTCCTCATGCTCTGGCTCCTCTTCCACATCCTCTCATCACTCCTCACATCCTGAATCCACCTCCACCTCCACTGGTATCTCTAATAGTCTATATTCCATATATCTAGACCTAAGCTACATAATTATAATTAGCTTAGGTATAGCCAATTAAAAAACTAATACCTCAATCTCCAACTACACAGACCATGAGGTTTGATGTAGATGATAGTCTGAGGGAAAGCCCAGAGTGAGACTCATGATAAGAAATGGCCTAGGTTCCCCCAATCACATCTCTAGTTTCTTTTATTTCCATTCCATCCCTTAGTCTAGTTACTTTCCAACTACTAGTCCTAGCACCCACCAATTTTTCTTTCCCCCCATAACTCCCCAAAGTGGTGCCTCCTCTTTTCCCCATTGTAACCCTTTGTCATTTTCCTAATTACCTTTTTCCTTAGTCATATCAAGAATAATTTCCTCTTTTGTCCCCTCTTTTCCATCCATTTCATAGCCTTTTATCTTTTTAGTGCTTTCCTTAGGTGTGCCTTTATTAGTAAACATGGATATGACTATCGAGAACATACTACCAGTGATAGGAACCCTCCAAGTGCTAATTCTAGTCATCCATTTGCATCCATTAGTATCTCTAAGTCCTCCACCATCACCCCCTATGAATCTTGTTATCCCAATTAGTCCTTCCACTATACCATCTAGAGCCAACTTGGGTAAGAGACTAGAAAAGAAGCAAAAAGAAACTCATAATCTAGTTCCAACTTGAAGGCCTTATGCTCTAGTCCAACATCATATATTGGCCTCAACATTTCTTCTAGCCTTAGTTACAAGACCTTGGCACCTTGCTCTCTAATCCCATATTTCTATTAATTAGGGTTCCATGGCACTAGCATTTGACTAACCCAGCTCTTCCTTTATGTTCAATGACATTTTCCTAGGGGAGATTCCCCCTTAGGTTAACTTGACCTAGGAATAGTGGTGGGCACAAACAATCCCATGGGTCACCTATTTTGTCCTTCTTCCTTTCACTCCCATGCCCTTTATGCCTCTATTAATTTCCTCATTCACTCCCTCCACTTCCTCTAGTTCCCATCCACCTCATCCTCTACCATTTACCACCATATCATCCACCCCTCCTACACCTCTTATAACTTGAGGACTAATCTTAAGGGCACAAGCTCTATAGATGATTTCCCATGGTGACTTGATTGTATAGTGGAGCTTTGACCAAGATTTTGGGAGCATGAAGAGAACATTGAGGTAGAGATTTATCCAAGAGGTGAACCTAATGGTTTGGTAGACCCAATAAGTTATGTTTTCCCTCACTAAGGTGATAAATTTAACTAAGGAATAAAGGGTGGCCAAGGACCCACTCTCCATTCTTTCATAAAATCATGATATGTCCAAAATTCTCATCAAGGACATGTAAAGCTAGGTTTAAACCTTAGAATCCCAAGTGAAGAGTAATTTTACCATAAGGATAATTGGGTAGGTCAAGGATGCCCTATTATTAATATTTTTAGTCCTTTATAAAGTAGTGGAGACTCATTCTAAGACCAACATACTTTTCTAGTGGACCTAGACCTAAATGGAGAGGATTATAGAGATCAACAAAAAGTACATGAAGTTGAAAATGGTGGTAAATAAAGGGATATTCCTAGAGTTGAAACTAATGTTAACCTATGACTTGTAGTTATATCAGAGATACATTGAGAACATGAGGGTTTCTATGGAGGAGTGGTTGGTCATGGCTCACAATGTAACTAGAACTTTGGAAGAGGGAAAGAAAAATATATTGACATACTTCAAGGAGGGAAATATCTCTATGTTATTCCATCCAGATGGCACCCTAATAGACCAAGGCTAATTTGGATTCCACCTAGGTCAATTCAACTAGGTCATGAAGGAGATCATTTCTAGAGTAAAGTAAGAAGGGGCCCAAGTGGTGTTGAATATATCAACATAGTCTATGGCAAGCATCACCTAGGTATTTAGGGTCTATGTGTTAATGGAAATGCCCTTCCAAGTATATCTAAGGTTGGCAAGATAAGCTAAGGTAATATTCAAGGATCCCCAAACAAACCTTGCTAAACTGGATAAAGAGTTTGACCTTGTGCTAGATACATTAGAGACTAGATGCTAGATCAAATCAATTAAGAGATGGACCTTTACATCCACCTATATGTAGATATAGGTGGTGCCCATAGATATTTTGTGAAATTTTAATGATTTAGTTGTTTTTAATTTTGAATTATGGTTGTAACTATATTAAGTGTCCATTATGACCCAAGATGTGATACTCATGATATTTGGAGGTGATCCCCATCCTTATCTATATAAGGAAGAACTATACTGTAATATAAGGGTCAACTAAAAAGTGATAAAAATTGTTGTTGGATTATATCTAAGATTTTACCTACTTTTTCTTTCATCTCACTAGACTGTAAAATTGATCCAAATTGTTTACTGTAATAATTGTTGACAATTTTGACCTCATAGGTCAAAATGTCACCCTTGCCATTTGAAACTTTACATACCATGCTATTTTGTATTATGATTCAGTAATTCGTTCTAAAAATTCCTTAAAGAATCCATGGTTAACATGTCCTACGGTTGTTTAGGTGATTTGAGGGTTTTGCCTTCATTTGTCTTGTGCTTGTCTAGTCATTTTTGGCCTTTGTGAGCCATTTTTAGTGGTGAGGAGAGTATAGAGTGTATTTTTGAGTGTCATATCATGTTTTAATATCATTACATCCATAAAAATGGATAATTAGGTTGATCACATTATGGACTAACTCCATGACTCATTTCTATGCAAATCTAATCATTTTGTGCCCTTAAGAGAAGGTTTTGATGGAAAATGATCAGAAGGAAGCTTTATTCCATATTTATTCACCTAATTAGACATATGAAAAACTCAAAAAAAAAAATTATAGAATTTATTTCAGACTACTTGGTGAAAATAACATTTTTTGTGCAAAAACATGCCTTTTTGAGGGATTCAATTTGGTTTTTAGATGATTTTTTTTGAGAAAAGAATCATGAAGGATTCATTGGGTAAATAAAAGGTCATATAAGTTATTTATATAATTTTATAGGTGAAAAATTACAAAATCCAACTTCATTCCAATTTTGACCTTTTTGGCATGCCTATAAGGGCAATTTTCAAATGCTTGATATGAGAAAAAGAGAGAGAGTTAGGATATGAAAATTTGGTCATGGTTAAGGGTATAAGTATTATTAAAATTAGTTGTATTTTTTCATGTATTTTTTCCTTAATATTTATGAACAATCACTAAGAGTGATAGTAGGTCACTATAGCCTATGCATCTGAGAGGGGTCTATTCTTGGGCCTATTTCTCAATATCAGTAAACAATGGAGAGGAATGGGTTTTAATGATGTTTTTATGGATCAGAATTATAATTTTAATATTTATTTCATTTTTTAATTCCCTCCAATAAGGTATTTATAACATAAAACCATGCTTCCTTCTTTATCTTTTTGAGTGGTTTATTAGATTAGTTTTGAAGCAAAATATGAGTTAGTCAAAAAAATTGTCATTTTAATAAGTTAACCATCAAACACATAATAAATTTCATGCCTTATCTATCCAAACAAGGATTCATAGATCTCTATTCTGAGTATATCTCCTTGAGAGAATTTGAGCTAAATTTATTGAATTTACAGAAATTGTTGTGAAATGAGATGAAGTTTTGCATATTTTTAAATATATATTATTTGATTAATATATAATTTAGAGGTAATTAAATTATTCTAATCCTTTTTTGAATGTCTAATGGCCCTTGCTGTCTCAATAGGCCTCAAAGGGAGAGGAACCCATGAATTTTTAAATGTCATTGTATGTTAGATTGTGTATGTCTATTGATGGCAGCTTATATGTTCATATGTGGTATTCAAATGATTATATAATTTCTTCATGCCATGGTAGACATGTTCTTGGACCTCCTTTGTAACATTAAACATCTACAACCACTTATTTTGGCTACTAAAACTCACTATTCCACTTTACCAGAGTTTCAAGACTTTTTGCAAAATTTAAGGTTTTTAAAGTTTATAAGATTTAATTTTAGGACTTCATATGATGTGTTTGTACCTTCAAGTGTCATTCTTTTAAGGTTATATACCCAAGATATTCAATTTCAATGATTGGTAGTCTTCGAAGCTCCTCATTTTCCTCTCCATGTCAAATCCCTATAACTATCCTTTCATTCACCATCACTATCTTTTCTATGTTTTCTACCTTGTTTTATGATTTCATCACCTTATCACTCTATCATCATCTATATCCACCCATTCATCCTCCCTTCTAGGTGTAGGTTATACCAATGAACTCTTTCATACACCTTAGAACTCTCAAAAGGAGTGAGGTCACAACTGGTGATCCATCTCAGCATGAAACAAACTAAGAAGTAAATTAGACCTTCAATCTATCTAAGGCCACTATATCCAAATTTTAAAATGGAATGACTAAGAATTATAATCAAAGTCAAGTAAGGTGAGATGATGAATAGATGAACTATGATGAGTTCCAAACAAGCAATCAATGGTATGTAAACCCCACAAATGGTCTTACAAGCAATATCTCAGGAGGCACATAGGGGGTTGTATCAGTCCATATAGTTGGTAAATCTTAGAGGTTATTGAAAGATAGAAGATTTTGAGAGGAATAAAGTTTTTTTATAGATAGAATATGAGTGATGAGGCCTTAAATTCATGATGATAATGTTAAGATGGATCACTAGACCATGTTTCTTCAAACCACCACCTCACACAAACCATACAAGTACCTACAACCAACTTCAGCCTAATAGACAAGCTTAGAAGTCTCAAACTCAAGGAATAGAATGATATAATACCAAGTAAAGCTATAAATATTTAAATGTTTGTCTGAGTTTCATTAATGTTTTAAGAACCTTTCTAGTTATAAAGGGATCTCTTAATGAAAGGTACAAGTGAAAGGGAAAAATAGTCAAACACACAAACCTATAGAAATCTTGGGATGACTAGTAGAAATGTAAGGCAAGTGATATCATGTAAAATCCTAGGAATGTGGTTAGTGGAATGAGGACTACCAAATTGTTACAAGGGCTAATAAAGATGAATAACATAATTAGGTACCTTGGAGAGTCTGTGACTAAGAAGAACAATTAATTTTAACATTATGAGTCATCAAAGGGTTTAAGTGAAAGTTTTAAACTCAAAAAAGTCAAAGTCACTACATGGAACACCTATAGTAATCTCCCTATGGAGGCATAACACAATAAAATATAGACCTATAGCCAAGGAAACTCAATCTCAAGACCATCTATATGTAAGGTTTCCAAACTTTATGGTATAAAGGGTTTATAGGAGTAGTGAATTTGAATGAAAACAAAGGGTAAATTTATTGTTCCTAATCATATTGGTGATAGTTAGACACCCTAGGTAATACACCTACATCACACTAATTGGACACTTACTATCAACATATCTAAATTTGATGTCATAAAGGGTTACAATTAGTACATGAGATTCTTAGTCCCAAGGGGTTTCTAAAAGCATGGTGACAATGAGGATTGAGGACCAACAACACAAAAATCAAGGTCAACCACCATGATATCTTGAACTTATTGTCATACTCCTCCTCTATCCATATACATAAGCTACAGTTAGTTAAGTCATATATGTGGAGGTTGACTTGGAATGAGGTAATGGTAGCGACTCTATGTTCATGAAGATAGTCAAATGTTGTTACTTAAATGGAAACTCTATAGGATATTAGGTTATTTTCTCATGTGACATAAATAAAATAACATACAGGTAGCCTCAAATGTATCCTATAGGTCTATAATGTCCACATATAGTTATGTTAGGGATAATCAAGAGATTGAATTTGTTTCATGTTTGAAGTGTTAAGGTTAACACTCCAATGCAAATGATCATTAGGAATATAAAGTTCATGATTTTTAACTAGGAATTCATTAAGGTGACCATGGGGAAATATGGCTTATGAATAAACTCCCATGCAAGCCTAAATAACACCTACAACTCCTATGATGACCTACTCATGACATGTTGCTTTTCATAAGACTGTGAGGGTACTAATAAGAGGGTAAAAAAGGAGGATTAGGGTAACTATGAGAAGGGTATCAACTCTTAAAACAAGGAATAACATATATTATTATAATATATATTATTAATAGCATCATGAAAAGTCAAATGGAGAGTAAGAATGTTAGGTAGTAGAGTTTTGAGGTAATCATATAGTCAAATGGATGGAAAGATTGAACTTAAAAGGACCATTATTAAGGTAAGATTATATTAATGAGGTCTATGGAATTCTCACCAAGAGTGATTACCTCACCTTACTTATCCAATACAATTAAAACAAAACACCTAAATCCCCCAAACAAGTTTTCAAGCATGAAGGATAGGAATACATTTATACATGGTTAAAACCTTGACCATGAAGGTTATTAGGAGGTGATGGTTATAATAAATTGAACTCATGATTTAAATGAGATAAATATCATAGTTTATAAGAATTAAGACAAACTATTACCTTTAGTTATTCTATGTTTTTAGTGAAAAAAATAAAATAAAGTCATTCATTTTAAGCCATGTCAAGGAAAGCCATGCTTATGGGAGGTTTGACAAAGGTTTAGAAGACCAATATCATTGAGGGAGATTAAAAATGATTATTAAAACTAAATATAATGATAATAATGATGTAAAAGAGGTAAGGAAGAGTTATAATAGAGAAACATACAACCATGATTGCAAAATCTTGCACACATTCAACATTCCAAAAGTCTACCTTAGTATTTTTGGATGTTTGGAAGTGATATAAAGGTAATTTTGACCTAATTTTTTAAAAATATGGTCCTAATGACCCAAGGAACACCAACATATATTTTGGTTTCATGATAACATAGGTAAAATATCCTCTATTTTATATCAGAGGTAAGCCACTTTCAAGCAGATTGCAAAACCCCACACATAGTCAACATCCCAAAAGTCTATGATTGCAAAACGCTGCACACAGTCAACATGCCAAAAGTATACCTTAGTATTTTTGGATGTTTGGAAGTGATATAAAGGTATTTTTGACATAATGTTTTTAAAATATGGTCCTAATAACCCAAGGAACACCTTTATATATTTTTTTCATGATAACAT
Organism: Torreya grandis; assembly: GCA_037957365.1. Classification (NCBI taxonomy): domain Eukaryota; kingdom Viridiplantae; phylum Streptophyta; class Pinopsida; order Cupressales; family Taxaceae; genus Torreya; species Torreya grandis. Next base: position 129,756 of record JARHVA010004700.1, on the reverse strand, counting down.
AGGTAACATATCCTCTATTTTGCCTCAAAGGTAAGCCACTTTCAGGCATGCATAAAGACAAAGAATGGAGAAAATATGACCAAAAGGAGTGTTATTTGTATTTAAAACACTTTGGGACAATTTTATATGTTGTTTTAATATTTATTTATTTTTAAATATAATTAATTAAGCTAAATAATGGTGATAAAACACTCAGAAGTGTTGGTGGGTGGCTATTAGGACTCAAACCCCACTAGCTTAGACTGGGTCTATTTCCCAACAAGGGGTCATTTCCACTTCTAGGGTATAATTACCATTAAAAATAATTTAAAATTTTTCATGTGGTTATATTATATGTTTTCAAGATATTTATTTTTATAATAATTCATAAATAAGACATTTTTGGGTTCAAAATCAAGACATGGTGTATAAATTAAAGAAGTTAATTTGAAAGGCCAAGTTTGAATGCTCACCCCATCAAGGAGGTTTATAATGGGACATAAAGGATTTATAATATGTTTTATTGGATATTATAATTCAAAATTTGTGGATTTTTTTCTCTTTTTGGATTTCCCATTTTTATGAATCATCCTTAAGGGTGAAAACTATCAAAAACCCTCCCAAAACCCCAATCTGGACCAGTTTGTAGAGATGGAGTTGGATACCCAAAAAAATTGAATATTTGATTCATTAAACATAAAAAAGGTTTTAGGGTAATCTCATTGGGTCCTTAAATTTTTTTTGTTGTTGTACCTTTGCTTGTACAAATTTGGGCAAAAATAGTACATTTTGAGATTTTTGAGCTAAAATGAGTATTCCAAGGAGTGTAGAAAGATTTCAATTGATGGAAAACGAATAATAAGACTTGTTTTACCTTATTAAGCTAAAATATATATAATAAATCATCCACATCTTCCCAAACCATTCCATTATTTTGGGCCAGTCAAAAAATGCCTTCAAAGGACAAACCTTCTAAAGGCCATTTCATGGTTCTAGTACTTCCAGGTTGTTCCATACCACCAAATTTGACATGTATCATATTTTTGGTGTGATCTCCTATATGCAAAAAATTTCTTCTAGGCATAAAAGTGCTAATTAGGCCTAATTTGGCAAGGAAATTGGCTAGAAAACACACTTTCACTTAGATTTGGCTCACAAAATTTTATATAGATCTGTAAGAAGATAGAGGGTAAATTTAAAAATCCTCATATTCTCACTAAAAGTTCCATATTCTTCCAAATAAGGATATTTTTAGAAAAAAGGGATATAAGGAGCCCATGGGAAATGCATGCTTTTGGTGTTGTTCTAGGTCTTGCTAAGTGTTTGATAAATAAAATTGCCTTGTTATAGGTTTATTGTGTCCTAAATAATCCATCCATGGTGGAGATATTCCAAATTTATCAAAACTTGAAGAGAACTACAACTTTTCCTTCTATGCCTTAGTGCAAATGAGAGCTTTTTGGAGTTAGAAGATAAAATCAAAGAATATAACCTATCATAATGTCTTATCAAGTTAATATATGGAATGTTATTATAAATATGAAGGGATAAAAAATAAATTCACGTTTGGGGAAGCTTTCAAATGTTTAAAATGTACTTAGACTCTAAGGAAAGCTTCTCTCTTCCTTCGAATGCCACCTTTTAGGATGAAGTCAAAGTTGCCTTTGTCAAAGATTCTAAGATTCCTATTTGTTGGAAATATTTTCTTTTATTTTAAAGGTCTATAATTGGTGATAAATTCCCCATAGATATTTATTATCTAAATGTGTTTTTAACATTCATATTTTGGCTAAAATGTGTTGATATTTATTTAATATTAATGAATCTATTTTTGGTTGCATAAAAGTCAAAAACGGGCCCATAGAGAAGTAAAAGTGTCATGGGGTAAAGATAAAAGAGGAATGGGACACATTTTACCATGAAAATTCATCTTGAATAATTCCAAGAGTTACCAAGTGAAGGCAAAAGAGGGCATGGCACACTTTTCCATGAAGAGACACCTTAAGTAATTCAAAAGGTCACCAAAATAAAGGCAAAAGAGGAAAGGACAAATTTTATTATGAGGGGTCACCATTTGAATTTTAAAATACAAGGATTAAATTGGTCATGAAAGTTTGGCACAATTTTCAATGAGAAGTGAAGAGTCACAAAGGTGAATGCCAAAGGTCATTTAGAAAGCTACAAATAAAGGCATGATAAGTCATTCATAATATGCAAGAAAGTGCATGGTTTGTAATTGTTTTATATAAGAATAGAGGAGAGAATAGAAGGAGATTTTGTATAGTTATATAATTTGTTTAGAAAATAAAATTAAGAGATATTTGGGTTTTATACACAAGATCGGTTGGTGTTCCTATGGGTTCATGCTCATAAATAGTTGTTGTGTTGGTGCTCGATAAAGGGATTGGTACTCCTGTAATTTAGTGATTGTGAACTTTTTAATTTGAATTTATGATCTTTCATATACTTGAGATTATTCTCCATGTTTTTTCCCTCTTTGAGTTTTCACATAGAAATTTGGTGTCTCTTGCTCTCTTATGTGGTGCATATAATTTTGTTTTTATTACATATCTTGAATTTATGGTTAAGTGGTATTTGATTAAGTAAAATATTTATAAGATATATGATATAATAATTTATCCCCCCAGTATATCCCATGCTTAACAATTGGTATTAGATTAGGTTCCTTTGGAAATAATTTTATAGCTTGAAGGTAGATCAGGGAAAGCACAATGGCTAGATCATATGAAGGTTTTTCTACAAATAAGGCACCTTTATTTGATGGGAAAAATTATTATTTTTGGAGCATAGGGATGAGGAGTTATTTGATGTCTCTTGGATTTGACATTTGTCAAGTAGTTATGGAGGAATATGAAGAGCCATAGACACTTTTGATTACTCTAGTAGAAGAGAAGGTAAGTGAAAATAATGCTAAAGCTTTAAATGCTATTTTATGTGGTTTATGTGAATCAAAAATTTTTAAAGTTATGAAATTAAAATTTTATCATGAGACTTGGGTAAAGATTTAAAATATTTACAAAGGTGATGTAAAGGTTCAACAAGCTAAGCTCCAGACTTTTAGAAGATAGTTTGAATATGAAAGAGGAAGAAAATATAACGAGTTATATTTTTTAGGTTGATCAAATATTTTATCATATTTAAGGCCTTGGAGAAAATTTATAATAATCAATGGTGGTGAAAAAGGTTTTTAGATATGATTCAAAGGTTTCAACAATCAGGGAGATGAAGGATCTAGTCAAGCTAAAGATGGATGAACTACATGGTATTCTTTAGCTTGGCTAGAGACCAAAAAATAAGTAGAAGGTAACTCACACTCTAGCTCTACCTCAAAGGCATTCTACTTCAATATAACATCCTCTATAGGACTCAATAGTTCCTTTAGTCCCAGATATATCACCATGACACCTTGATCTCCATCCACATATTTCCATTACCTAAGGAGACTTAGGGTTGGCCTTCGACTAGCTCATCTCTTCCCTTCTATTCAATGACCCTTTCTTAGGGGCATTTTTCTTTCAAGTGAACTTGACCCAAGAATATTGGAAGATGTAGATGCTCCCATGGGTTACCATTTCATATTTCCTCCTTTCACTCCCATTCCCCCTATTCCTATGCTACTTTACTCATTAACTCCATCCACTTCCTTATTTTACTCTCCACTTTATCCTCCATATTTCACCATCATCTCATCCACCCCTCCTACACATCTCATAACCTAGGGAATGGTTCCAAGGTTGAAATCCTTGGAGATGACTACCTAGGGTGATCTAGACATATAATGGAGGTTCAACCAAGATTTTAGGATCATGAAGAGAACATTGACATAAAGGTTCATCCAAGAGGGTAGCCTATTGGTTTGGAATACCCATAAAGATATGTTCTCCCTCACTAAGGTGAGGAATTACACTATGGAAGAAAGGATAGCCAAGGACCCAATATAAATTATTTGAACAACTCATGATATCTCAAAAAAACTCTTACAGGACATGCAAATCCAACTTTGAACTTTAGAAACCCAAGTGAAGAACACTTTTCTCATTAGGCTGATTGGGTAGGTCAAGGATGCTCTCTTAATCTTATTTTTAATCCTTGGGAAAGTAGTGAAGACTCTAGGATGAGACCAATGTACTTATCTAATGGACCTAGACCTACATGGAGAGGATTGAAATGAATGAAAAAAAATTTAGGAAGTTACAATTGGTGATCAACAAAGGGATGTTCATAGAGATAAATGATGACCTCAGACTTGGGGTTATATCAAATGTACCCTAGAAACATGAGGGTTACTACATAGGAGTTGTAAATTTTGGATCTCACTAAAACTATACCCTTAGAAGAGGATAAGAAGAATATATTGACATACTTCAAGGAGGTTAATATCTTTTTACTATTCTACCTATATGGAACCCTGATAGAGCAAGGGGAATTTAGAGTCCACTTGGGACAATTTGACCAAGTCATAATGGAAAACTTCATAATATTAAACTAGGAAGTAGAATGGGTGGTGATGGATCTATTAATACAACATAAAATGGACCCATGCATAGACCACTATAATCTATCTAGAATGAATTAATGATGTTTCATTTAATAATATGAACATTGTTTTCTTTAATTTCATAAATTGAAAATGAATGTAAAATTAGAATTTTGATATGATAATTCTTATTGTGTTACGATTTGTAGATATATAGTTGTACCAACCTATCCTATTAATTTTATATCTCATTTTTAAAACTTACCATGCTTACCCATA